>LPNX010031058.1:51345-155978 GCA_001517045.1 Pseudotsuga menziesii | reverse complement strand
CATTTTCTTAAGACTTTGCCAAAGATAAAAGGGCAAATTAAGTTTGCACCCCTTAACTGCTAACAACAACCGCAAATGATACAAATGCAAATGGGAATAACGTCTGCAGCATGTCACATACCTTACAAGAATTTCATAGTACACTCTCCATTCAGGCTTCAAGAATTTTACAGGCACGCCTGTCCTCAGCTTAACTTTGTCTGGTAACGGCAATAACAGAGCCATACATTTCTTCTTGTTAACTATCATGCCCTTAAACCAACATTCCCCAACCTGTGGAAGCTTTGTGGCTTCGGCGATTTTGTCTTCGTTAATAACGAATTCGAAACCCCCAATTCGAACCCTGTCATCTTCAAAACTTATTGCAAACATCTTGGTAATCTCTGCGTGATGACCATCAAAGATTCGAAAGAAATGTGTCCATCCCATTTTCTCAAACTTCTGGGCAGCCTCCTGGTGAGCTTCAATCAGTTCACATCCCGCAAGCTCAAAGCGATTCAGAGGAGACATGGTTTCTCCAGCACCTTCCAGGTTTCGTTGTGAGACGAATGGAGAAACAAAAATAGAGGGAATAGGTATCCATACGAGTGACATGATAGAAAACCTTCACATGCTTCAGTTCTGACTGGAAGTCTAATCTCTGAACCCGCCATCTTAGCGGAATTCAAGCAGTGATAAATATCACGCTATACCATTGCTTGCGTTAATTTGCCTACGTTTAACCACCTCTGTTAGTGATTACTATTTAAGTTGGCGAACCAGTGATACATAGCCTGATAAAAATCATTATTATGGCCATTGATGATTTACGGAGCTTCATAATTACAAGTACAATGGCGTAAATTGAAACGACCTAGAGCATTTAACACTGTCAAATCGACGTTAATCAGTATATACAAGTGTCGATTTTATCAAATGGGGAGACCACGTTTATACCAACTCATCGATCCAACAGGTTTCATTATTTACCAGTTTGACACTTGGCTTGTTGCATAGTCAATAACTCCACGTAATAACCCCTATTTATCAAGTCACATCGTGGTATGAAATTTAACGAATCGCATTTTAATGTTAAACGATGTATTAATTAAATGGCTAACTTAATGTTTATCCTATGTATATGTACAAAGCTATATATATATATATATGTACAACAGTAATATATAAAAAAAAACCTTTAAACATCCTATCGACACATTAGACCATCATATAGGGTATATATCATATGTAAAAGTTTCATATACAAACAACATCTAATCATTAACTATGATATTTACAATGTTCAAAACAGGGTTTTATATAAGGTTAATCTTGAAATTCTCTTAGTCTAAAGACTAATAATACCCTACTTGACATATAATGTGTTTTATGAAAATTTATCTTGGCATAAATCTTTAAGTCACATAAATTCACTTATGATGATTTCAATAATATAATCAGAATGTATGAAACTTATCTGACAATTAAAAGCCAAGTTTTATTTCAAATTTCTTTCAGCCCTGAGATCATTAAATCATTTCTTTTTTGATTGAGAACACCTTCAGAATCAAAGATTCTGAAGGTGCTCTTTTATAATTTTAATTTGATAAAATCATATAAGAGCTGATCTCTCTTCATTTTATCAAGAAATGAAGAGGTTGTTGCTGGCTGCCAACAAGTAGTAAGGCAACTTTACATTGATGGGGTTGGTAACTTCCTGTTTGAACAGAAGAAGGTTGTGTACCCCCCAGTCCCGTTTTATATAGGAAGTTATAAGTTCTCCAAAGTGAAGAGTGCATCAGAATTTGTAAAGGAATTAGAATACTTCCACTTTGGAGAGATAAGTTTCCATAGGAATGATTATGAGGATAAGGTTGCTAATTATTGTGCTGCAGGAGGAGTACATTTTGAGTATGCAAACTACTGGGATAAAGATGAAGAAATTTTCCGAAATGCACACAATATTACAGCCATGAGGAGGAGATTTAAGCAAAAGATAATGACAGTAGGTGGAAAGGGAAAAGCTATTGAGCAACACAAGAAAAAAGAGGAGGAAGCTGCTAAGAAAAGGGAAGAGGAGGCACTTAGACTATCATAAGAAGCAGAACAGAAGAAGAAGAAGAAAAAATAAGAGCCAAAGAAGAAGCCAAGAAAAGGTCAGCAGAAGAAGAAGCTGTGAAAAGGAATCAAGAAGAAGAGGCTTAGAAAAGGCAGGAAGAGGATGAGAGGTTAAGACTAGAAGCAGCTGACAAAGAAAGAGAACATGCAGAGAAAGCGGCTGAAGAGCTTCAACAAAAGGAGCAGGAGGAACAAGATCATGCAAATTTGGAGCAAACTCAGTCTTATGATGATCTGATAGACTCCTTTGTCCCATCTAGTAGCATATCAGAAGGAAATCCAGCTCTGACATTAGAGATTGAACTAATCCCTTTTATCCCATCCCAAGAGGAGGAGGTGGCTGATTTAAATACCATTTTTTATGACAAGAATAAGAAAAGAATTGTCATGAGAACTGAGAAGAAAGTGGACACTGGGGAAAAGCAGGGAGTCATGGTGACTGAGAAGACAATTGTTCATGGGACTGACAAAGATCCAAGACTTATGGCAAGGGCAGGTGTATCCTCAACCCTAGCTAATCAAGATAATGTTGATAAAATAATGATTGATTTGGAGCAATATCAGAAGAAGATTGCTCAAATAAAGGAAAATCTAAAAAGGGAAAGAGGTGAAGGTCAAAGTCTGAAGAGGAAGCATGAAGATATGCTCAGTAAGATTGAGATGTCAAAAGAGGCATGCCAAAATTTACGATCTAACAAGGATGCTCTAGTATTATTAGTGAACATCATTGAAGGAGAGAAGAAAGACCTTGAGAAACAGGTTGTGAAAGCAGTACAGAAAGGAGATACAACAAGAAAAAGAGTAGAGGAACTAGAAGCTCAAAACCTTTTACTTAAAGAACAATGACAAGTGGCGAAGGAGAAACAGATGAACATAACTCCCTTCCAGAATCTAGCCTCGATGCTACAAAAAGAGATAAATCAGGTTTTGTTGAATCTTGCAGGGGAGATGTATAGAGTTAAACAAATTGAGGTTAGATTGAAAGAGTTAGAACTCAGCTCATCAGAATTCCAGAGAAGATTATCGGATGTGGTATATCTTGTAAAAAGTCAGTTAGCATGGATAAGAACCCATTCAACCTTTCCAGCTAACATGCCTCAGAAATCTGCAGGAAGTCTTAAGATGGAGATAGCCATACTGAATTTTGGGTGTAGCACAACGGTCAGATTAAACACAACCATTGAGAAAACTATTGAAAAGTGTGCTAAATTTTACAAAGGCATACATCTGGTTCACAATCAGTGCATGATTCTAACAGACTCCCCGGATCAAGTTTTCCCAGTTAGGGAAGAACATTTGAAGAACTTGCAAGAGAGGTTGCAAAAGGAGAAGAAAGCATATCCAGGCTCGAAGCTGTTAGTGAGGAAGACATCAAGATTTGGATTATACAAGCATCAGGTCACAAACTTTTGTTGGAAGAATCTTTGAGTCAGAATACACCCAAGGTGAAGGAAATCGAGTCTCAACTGTTGAAGCATGAGGTGGTAGTTCGTGTATTAGAACCTGTAGAACACCAGGTCATTAGTGAGCAAGCACAAGCTTGGGGCATTTTTGTCAAGACACCAATTGGGCCCACTTAGTTTTGTCTTATTCACAAACTGAGGATTATTTAATATTTTGTATTTATTCTTTTCTAAGTGCATGCACTAAAGGACAAAATTTTGTAAAGGAAGAGTCGAGGAAGCCCAAAAGGTTGAGGGGCAACTTAGGAGTCTTTTTGTTTTTGTATAAGTAGAGGTGAAGTAGATGTTAGAAAGGACTTTTCCATGCTATCTCTTTTGTGAAGTTTATTGTAAGAAGAACTATTTCCTTTTATAATAAAGAAAACCATATTTTCTGTTGGAGAAGGAGCTGTGAAGTTTCAAATGCGTGTTGTAGATTGGTTGAATGTCGAATTATTTTTGTTTCAGCTTATTCTACGAACTGTGAGATCATTTTGACTTATGAATTACTTCCATGTTATGGATGATTTCCTGTTATTTTTATGAAACTTATGTAGTATATTGAGTAATGAATGCTTTAACTAACAATGAGCTATCTCTTGGTTAATCTTTCTACGTGTATTCATGTATTCTGAATTATGAACAACTATCTGTAATGGTCTTTATGCATGTTTCATAGTACATTACTCACCATTAAATATAATCTTGCTCCCTAGGGATAGGACTAGATAGATTTAGCTAGCTTAGCATAGTTGTATTTGCTTATGATTTAGAAGCAAAAGGGGTAATACGACGAGAGGTAAGAACCTGCGCATCATGTTGTGAACTCTTTGTTGTCTCTATCGATTGCACTTAGATTAGGCACTTGCATATCATATATAAAATAAAACAAAAAAATACACTTAAACGGTGGACTGGGCCGCAACTAGTAAAGCAAGCTTAAATCGTTACTTGACCTACGGTAGCCGGATCGTAAACCAGACGGATTCCCCAAATTAAACAATAACGAGCTAATTGGGAACGTTTATTGGAGAGAATCCCTACTGTTGTTACCTGGGATTTTCCAGGCCTCAACACACGTGTACATTCATGAAAGGGAACCCATCAAATTCGGGTATCCTAAAGTTGTGAGAAATGTTAGATGAAGCATTGCCTATGGTTGATCATCAATGTGCTTCGAGGGTTTGATGGTGCACTCTATTCACACGAAGGGTGCCCTGGTGCCCTTAACTTGATTTAGACCATGTACACTATTGTTGTTCATTGAGTTCTTGCTAATTTTCTATGCAGATGTTCCAGCTTGATGGTGTAATTCGGCATGATGCCATGGATTTCCATCACTTTGCTTAGAATGCCACTATTTCTTCATTCCTTGGTTGGCTTATGTGGATGATAATAGATATAATGCAGAGTATTGGCCAGTCTTCCTTGAAAGTGACAGAATAGAAATACAAGAAATAATGGAGAATTCTGTGCATTTTGTGCTTGCTGTTTTGAGCACAGAAAAGATAGTATTTTCAACCCGCAATTAAAATCAGTTTCACACCAGATTTTGCAACTATCCAAGGCCATTTACAGCAGGTATCTGGGTTCGTAATCAAATATATTTGTTAATTTGCTGTGTAAAATCATCCTGAGGCATAATATGACTATGCTATTACCTAAACAGAGGGTTTATATCTATCCATAGTTGTAGCTATCAAGTATGAAACTTAAAATTAGCTTTTTGTGGACTACTTCAGCAACCAACGCAATGGTTTAGACCTTTTTCCATCTCTGGTTGGTCACTGTTTTAGAGATGTTAATTCACTATTGCATGCCTATCTCAGCATGCTAAACATAGGGCAGCATGGGCACATTCTTTAGGGGTATGGTCAGCTCAGTTTGGATAGACCAGCTTTTTAGATTTTTCAATCACAAGGTCTACAATCATTTCTGTGGCAGCGCTCTAGTTTCTTGAGTTTCTATCACTCTTGTGAATGATTTATGGTGCATATGCCTTAGAGTGCTCAAGCATCCTGGATGTATTACTTGCTTAGTGATGTGTTATGATTCCTCATGGAGCGCCCTCCCTTCCAACACTTCTTTTGTAACACCCTTAATAACTAATTAAGGATTAGAATTTTTAACCCGTCATTAACTACTAATAAAGTATTAATACAGTACGAGTTAATTAAAAAATTAACAATTTTTTTATTATTAAAGTTAAGTTAAAATCTAATAAAGCAAATTAACAAGTAATCTATGTTAAGATAATTAAACTTGATTAAATAAAGTAGGGTGGATGAAGGTGACACGACCCTCATGCATAATTCACTCTTAATTAATTTAAAATTGGAAATTTCTGCATAAATGGGGGAATTGCGGGCTGATTGAAAGGAGGGGCTTTTTTCAGGGTTTTTATGATCTTTGTTTGGGGAGGTTTTGGTCAGCAAGGGTTATATGAGCTAGGTGGAGATGGAGGTTTGGAGGCTGAGGGTAGAATAAGAATTTGATTATGTTGTCCGACTGGCTTGGTATTGCTGAGTGAGGGTTTGGGGGCTCTTAGTTTATGACTGAGGGATTGGTTGAGAGGAGAGTAGTCCGCCACAAGTGGTTTCCAATATCTACCACCATGGTCTTGAGGGCTTCTATGATATCTCTGTAAGTCCAAATTCTATCTTAGGTTACAGGTATGTCTTCTTCCTCATCTTTTTTAGTAGATTGAAATTAGTTTTATATTTTGGATTAAAAATTGTGTGAAAACCTAGTTGATATTTGAGAAAGAAAATTTCAGATAATGACTTTTTTTACTATTTTTAATCAAATTTACTTAGTTTAAGACAAGTATTTTATCATGAATATGAGTTGAACAATTTATTGAATTTTTGTTATGTTGAATTTTTGAAATTTTTCTAAAATTTAACTAACTTGTGCAATAAATCAAACCAAGTACTCAGAAGGATGAAGTAAAAGTACAACAACAACAAGATAAGATAAATTTAAACATAACTTTCAACTTTAACACTCCTAGGGGTCCTTGTGTTAAAGTTACATGACTGAAACAAATTCATAACAGTTGTACAATATATAAACAATGCATCTGAATAGTACAAGCATAATCATGAACAATAGTACAATAAACAACTAACATCAATAGAAGATCTAACTGTAAAACAATGCTGGTTTGGACCTTACTTATACTCAAACATAATTTTGATCGGAGCTTGTCTCTTAAGGACAAGTCACTAAGGAACAGTAGACAACTTGAGAGAGAGAGAGAGAGAGAGAAGGGTTGTTCTAGGATAGATACGTACAGTAATAGTCAAGACAATCCAGTCAGCAAGAGTAAACCCCAGTAATAAAACAACAAACTAATAACCAACAGTCCACAAGAATACACAGAAAAATTTACAGTTCTTACATAGATCAGGACTCGGATTCAAAACCCATGGCTTCCTTAGATCTCAAATATAGTCCAACAACCTCATACAGTTCAACAGAGGTCACAACCTAAACACATGCTCAAACAAGGTTATAACAGGTCGAATCAGCCTGTGCAAACTCATAGTCTACTAAACAAGTTCAACAAAGATAACATAATCTACAGCAGCTGAATGAGGGTCAAGATAGTCATGGTTTAGTCCAAATAGTCCAGCCCAGCTCCAAGAAAGCTAAATCAGTCACAAACCAACCCAATAAAGGTCACGGTCCAAGCTTGCAGCCCATAGAAGTGTCACGGTCCAAGCTTGCAGGCCACAGAATGGTCACAGTCCAAGCTTGAAAGGCAGGAGTATGCCATAGCTCAGCAAAAGGGGCAGGAGTAGGTCACAGCCTAGCAAAAACCAGGCTTCTGGAAGCAGTAGGCCTTTAGAATTCAAGCACAATACCCTAGACATCAAGCAAATAGCAGCAGTGAACCCTAGAGCAGGTATAGGAGTAGATCTCCAACTCTCTCTCTATCAAGACACACTTGACGAATGAAGTTTTGGACTTAATTTATAGTCTTGACTCTTGATATTCCTTCTAGAAGGGTCACTCACTAACCCTAGATTTTAGGAGAGTTAACAATCAAAACATAAAATAAGGTTAAGTTGTACTAATGGTCAAGTGGTCATAAACAATAAAAACAATAAAGTTGACTCAAAATAGTAAAAAGGGTCAAGGGACCATAACCAAGATGGGTGCTAGGACCAATTGGGAAATATAAAACCATAAGTCAACAAGCGGTATCACTTCAAGGTGGGAAGACAACCGTTTTACTCAGAAGATCAAGGTGTAACATCAAGGCGAGGGAACAACCCTTTTACCCACAAGATCAAGGTGTACCATCAAGGCAAGGGAACAACCCTTTTACCCACAAGATTAAGGACTTTTAATCTTTCTCTCTCAAGGTATATTGTGCACATGTGTTCCATACAATAGCTATGAGTTTTATCATCACTGTATAAGGAAGGCCCAAACTGGATGATGTGATTCTCTGGTCCTCCACACTGCTCCTAAAGGTCAAGTACAAGTGACATCATCAAGGGGTGGCCAGTCCCTTGAGAAACAACCTTGCAATAACCATTTAGGAGAGGAGAACATCACACATCATCATCTTGGTCAACTGACCAAGATCCACCTAGTTAATTGACTAGGTATGTACTTGCAGGAATTGCTTGGTCCCATAAACCAAGAATCTTCCTGGTCCTAGACCGAGAAGTCTCTATCTCAACCTGCAGGATATACTTGGTCCAAGACCAAGAATCTGCCTGGTCCAAGAGCAGGATACCCTAAAGATATATAGGGGCCCTAACCACATGCTAGGGAGTTTGCCATGGCATCAACCTACTTGGTCCTAGACCAAGAACCCCAAGAAATTGCTAGGGGGCCTAGGGTACCTTCTAGGGATTTATTCTACCTAGTTAATTGACCAAGACCCATAGTTAACTGACTAGGGTACCATCCTCCCTGAGAATGGGTCTCGTAGCTGCACTATCTTTAACATGTTTATTTTTCCCCTTTATTAGAATTAGTTTCTAATTAGGGATTAGGAATATATTAGCAATTTGGGCCTCACATCTTTGACGACATGGTTTCTTTTTCCCTTGGATAACCCTCTTGTTCTTGTACTTGGATGGTCTCTTGATGCTATTTATCTATCAATTTTAGATGAGCACTCCACTCTGTTGACATATATTATGGAGGATACACCTATTGTTCATGGAGCATTCTTCCTTATAGCCCTTGATTGAATGGTGTGGTACACTTAATTATGGAGTATTCTTGTTCCTAGGTTGATTGATGGCACCATGATCACCTATCACTATGTATGGAATGCTCTTGATGGCTCTTTCTTGGCACATGTGTAGTACTTATGTTGAGTGGAGAAGGGGCCATCCTTTCCTCACTGGCTTGATCATCTATCATGGACACATACAGCTCTTAGGATTGATGCACTCCTCAAAACATGGATTGATCTTGCATGTATTGATGAGATGCTAATGGTAGTTGAGGATTTGTTGATATGTGGGCATGATTGCACATGTTTTGTTATTTAACCCTCAATAAGGTCAAAAGAGGCTAACATCCACTAATGAAGGACGGATTACACACTTATTGATGCCTTATTTGAGGAGCATCCAATTCTAAAAGCATCTTTGACCCATAGTTAGCTTTTTCTCATGAAGTGTTTTGCCTAGACAATTTGTTGTGCACAGGGATAAATGCTAGTACTACTTTGGAGGAGCCTTTCGAAGCTTCGACTTGATCATTTATCCATTATGAAGGCTAGCGCTTGGTTGGAGGCCTTATCTAGTGGATCAACCTCTCTTGGAGGTTATCATGTGGACATGATAGCTCTTGACATGGTATTTGATCCTTCTTTCATAGATCTCACTTGACGGAGATATTTGCGTGTGGCTTTAACCACCATTTTTTTCTCATTGTTGACTTAGCAGTTGGAGGACTTTTAACTTGTTTACTCCTCCATAGGATAAATCTAGGGTTTTGGTTAATCTATTATTATTTTATTGTAAAGGAAGATAAAGCTCATCTCTATATATGAGAACCTATTCCTTATTTATAATCATGTTTGGATTGGGGAAGAGATCCCATTGGACTTAATGAAATATCTCTCAACTCTTAATGATGGTTGATGCTCGCACTCCATTGAAGGTTTTTTGTATTGCTCATTCTTGGCTGGTTAATGGATCTTCAAATTGTCAATCGCTTTAAGGTAATGAAAGAATAAGCTTTCTATCTTTTATGTCGTTGTTATCAATTGAAAGTGTAGTTTAGGTGCACCTTTTCTACTCTAGGTCACGTGATTTCCAATGCCTTCCATGATAGCTTTCCTCCTTAAGTCCATTTGAAATTTTCTACTCTAGAAATTTCCCTTTTTTATCTATGAAATCAACCTAACCATTAGAAAGCAGCTAGATTAGTGCACTACAACCCTATCCATTTCTAGTCTTTCTAAGAAACCCTCGTGCAATCCTTAGTTGACCCCATTTTCCCATTGGATAATACACTAGTCTTCAATACCTTCATGACTCTTATCTTTTACAAAAACCAAAACACTTTGTTTTGCTATAATTAATCTTTAATTTCACCTTCTGCTCCATTGTTAAACTCTAATAAATCCTATGCTAGGGACTCCTCCCTTGAGCTAGACAAGAGAGAGCCTAAAGAGCAAAAGAGGGCTAGATGTGGTGACATTGGCCTCTCTCTTAATTGTTCATAAGCTATCATTGATTTTAGGTTAAATTGCCAAGAAACATGGGAACGAAGACGGGTAGGGGTACGAGGGCACCACTTTTTGAAACAGGGTACTTGGGTACATTGGGGGTACTGTATATATATATTATAAAAATAAAACATGTCACAGTCACATCATACATACATATTTCAGATTTCTTCAGAACTTATGAATCTGATAGCTATAACAAAAGTATCACAAAATTGAGTTGAACTGACAACCATAAATGAATGGGAAACTTCTATGCACCCTCCATTCCCTTCACGAACATAAGGAGGATAAGTAGTGTTTGAACTTTGGACATCCATTGTATGTTTTTGTTTGTTTCTTCCTTCAAGTGGCCATTGCATATTACAACTTTTTATTATTATTCAAACCACATTTTTGTGGTGTCTTCTACTTGTCTAATTTCTCAAGTTTGTGCCACTTCCAAGGTGGTTTAGAGCTACGAGAAATTTGAGAATGTTTATTACCTTTGCTTCCATGTTGAACCTTTGCAGCAGCCCTAGTACTTCTAGCTTCATCCCACCTTGATAAGCAGAGGATACAGTGGAGGTAAGGCTTTTATACCTGTGCCTAGAGGATTTCAACACTAAAATGATGCCACTGCTACTAGTAAAACCCTGGAGGTTTTAAGGTCGCTTTATATTGATTGAAGTCAAACATATGTGCGACCTTCCACATGCATTATGTGGATTAATTTCAAATGTTTATATACGTGGTCCTAAAAAAAAAACGATGCACAGTGCAATAACATATGGGCTCATTAGTGGACTCACTTAGCGCAACCATAATTTAATTTTTAATTAAAGTATAAGTTAATTAAACCAAATCAACGTCGAATTTTTAAATGATTGAGTTGGTCGTACACACTGTACCATTTCGACCACATGTAGCCATTTTTATTTATTGGCATTTCTGGTATGGGAACACTATACATGGTATGGGTAAGTACCATACCTGTACCCGATACGTATACCAAGGACGAGCACTTGTACCCTACCCCCAAGTACGGGGACCCACAGTTTTAGGGACTCAACCTTAAGATGCTAGTTTGTGTGATAACAAGGCTCATGGTGCATTAGAGTCCCCAAAGTAGTGATCTTAGATGTTGGTGGCATTAAAAGCATCTCTACCAATTTATTAGTGTTGCTCTTCTTATATTTGATTATTAGACAAAATTATTGTAAAAAAACGTCCACTTTTAGTAACTAGTTCACTAAAGCTTACTCCACGCCTACAAACACTGTAGTGTTGATGATCAGTGTGGATGATGGCTTCCTTGCTTATCAAATAGAGATTCCATTTCTTAACAGCTTGAATCAACGCTTAGAGTTCCTTATCATGTATAGGGTAGTGCAGGACTCTACCATGAAACATTTCTAAACAATAACATATTGGCTTACCCACCTACATCAAGACCACTTCCATAGCATATCCACTTGCATCCATCTCTAGTTTGAAAGGCTTCTACAAATTGGGCAATTCAAGAAGTGGTGCTTCTCCAATCTTTCATTTCATCTATTTAAAAGCTCTATGTTGATTCTTTCCCCACTCGAAACTCTTCTTGTTGGTTGACATGGAACGGAGTGGTGCAACCACGGTCCATAGTTGAAAATGGATGTTTTAAACTTTTGTATGTATTGTGCTACCCCCACAAAGCTCCTAAACCTTAATGAAATTAGTAGGAAAAGGCCACACAAGGGCAACCTCCTTCATAGGCTAGAATTCCCCTCTACTAATCACATACCCCAAATGCACCAATGGCTGCTAAGCAAATTCATATTTCTTATGGATTGCCATCAGTTAATACTTTTTTACGGTCTATAACACCAATAAGAGATATGAGATATGGTCTTCCTAAGTAGAGTTATAAACCAACATATCATCTAAGAACACTACTACAAATAAATATAGAAAGGGTTGCAATACATCATTCACCAAAGGCATAAAAGTAGTTGGTGCAATACATAAACCAAAAGGCATTACTAGCCATTCAAATAGACCTCGCCTGATCTTGAAGGTGGTTCCAGGTGTTTTCTTCTTTAACTTGTACCTAGTGGCATCCAAATTTGAGATCCAAATTGTTGAAGTACTTAACATGTCGCAACTGATCTAGTGAATCATTAATGTAGAGTAGAGGGTGTCGATTCTTGAGGGTGCCCTTCTTTAAAGATTTTTAGTCGATATACATTTTCCAAGTCCCATCCTTCTTGGGTATTATGGCAATAAGTGACCCACAAGGTGAGGTGCTTGGTCAAATTACTCCCTACTCGAATAGTCGCTCTAATTGTTTCTTCACTTCATCTACTTCTAAGATGGACTATCTGTACAACCCATTGTTTGGAAATGGATAGTCAAGCAACACTCATGCTCCACTTCCCCCTTAAATGGTAACCCTTAAGGCTCTTGGAACACTTCTTTGTACACCTATGAAAGCTCCTCCTACTAATGTTTCAACTCTTTAATACATCCGTCCAAAGATGCCTTTACTTTTATTGATTCATCTCCTAGTTAATTCTCTCTTAAGAAGGTAATACAAACTTCCTACTAGAATTGATCAATTTTTTGGGCTAGTTAGTACTTACCAAAGATACCTTAGATTTAAATTTGTGTGAATTGATGATGAAGGACTTGCCATCCTTGATCAGGCAAAACAAGTTTTCTCTCATGAAGATTGCATCCCTCGTGTACATGTAAGGTCTTCCAAACACTACACCACACACATCAAGTGGTACTACATCTACCTCAACTTCCCCCTTAAATGGTAACCCTTTAGGCTCTTGGAACACTTCTTTGTACACCTACGAAAGCTCCTCCTACTGATGTTTCAACTCTTTAATACATCCTGATTCCCTCCAAAGATGCCTTTACTTTTATTGATTCATCTCATGGTTAATTCTCTCTTAAGAAGGTAATACAAACTTCCTACTAGAACTGATCAATTTTTTGGGCTAGTTAGCACTTACCAAAGATACCTTAGATTTAACTTTGTGTGCATTGATGATGAAGGACTTGCCATCCTTGATCGGGAAAAACAAGTTTTCTCTCCTTATGAAGATTACATCCCTCATGTACATGTAAGGTCTTCCAAACACTACACCACACACATCAAGTGGTACTACATCTACCTCCACTTCATCAATATAGTTTGAACTTATAGCAAATTTGATCTTACACTACTTAGTGGCCCTAAGCTCTACATCCTTATTGACCCATCCCAATGGATATGGGTGAGGATGGTCATGAACTTCCAATCCAAGTTTTTTGACCAAATCTTTTGCTATGAGGTTTAACTATGAATCAAAATCATATAGAGCATCCACCTTTATCTTCTTGGATTAGATCTTAATATAGAAGAGTTTTGTCATCTCCTTCTCTTCCTTAGGATGAACGCTACTCAGGTTGACCTCCTACATTATAGTACATACATACAATCATATCCACTACATTTGAGCTACTCTCTACCTACTAGCTTGAATCCACAACTAGCACATTCTTCTTCTTGGCATCCTCCTTGTGATTCCCTATGGATTCAAATCTAGATGTAGGTTCCAACACTTATCTTCGATGTGTGGTTACCGTGGTTGTTTGGATCTCTACACTGATATACAATGGTTGTCCCTTCCTTTCAACATCTTTTTTCCCTCCTTAGAGGAATCTTGGTGGTCTTTCTATTTTGAACCATTTAGTTTCCCTTTACTCTTACCCTTATTCTCTACAGATCGTGCTTGCAAATAGACCTTATCCATTGTCCTTGGTTTAAAGAGCATCACTTGCCTCCTTAAATGACTATGTAGACCACCCAAATACTTAAGGAGCACATCCAAGTTCTTGGGAGATATTCGCAACATAATAGTTTTTTTTTAAACTTGGTAATATACTCTTGCACACTCTACCCTTGCTTTTGTTAAATGTAATTCCAGCAGATACACTAATAAAAAATAGAGGTAATATATATATATATCTATAAAACAAAAATAAAAACAAAAATGTTTGGGCACATAGTCTCTTCGAGAAATTAAAACAGCAACAACTCACTAGCAGACAAGAGATACTCCCGCCATTGTGCATGTATTCTAATGGAACAACCCGCAATTGTATTTCCCACTGCACCAGCAATCATAATAAATCGTTGGAGTTAAGGCGTTAAATACTAGACAAGGTATAATAAAATCTGGCAAAGTCAGGCTTCCAACAGAACCCTCACTGCGATTTATGGAGAGCAGAAGAGACAAAATCCCATAAATGCAAAGCATTGTATCATGCGCTGGATAAACTCATTGCAGGTGTGTATCGATTTATGGAGAGCAAGTAAGAGCATTATAGAAATAAATTCCATGTGCTCTACCAGTTGAGCTAAGACGATAAAGCCCATATAAGCATGATATAAAAAAAATACGGTATAAATTATGGTATAAAACAGGTGTGAAGCAATAATCATCGAGACTTAACCTAGGTGAAGATGACATTGACGGTTGGGCAGCAGGAAATCTTTAGAACAGGAAAACGTTGATTAACTGGTTCATTTAGCATCCAGGAGAAATCACAACCTAGTCTTGTTTTCACTTTTCTTGCATGCCAACATTTTTAACAAACAATTCAAGCCAACCTAATATGAGAAATGTTGAATATCAACAGGATTAAACAAACTATTTACAATTTTGATTCGTTAAATCCATATTTTGGGGCATATAGAATATATTGCTACTAGAGATTACTTTGAGGGAAATGGAAAGGGACGAGCATTCATGATCGCCTTACTGGTTTCTACTTGAAACCTTCACATGGAAAGAAAATGGGAACCACTACTTTACCAGGCCACTTTTATTGCGAAGCAGGATGAAGAAGCCCACCCTACCTTTTCCAAGACCTCTGTAGGCTGCTATTTTCTACCCAAAATCTACATCTCTAAAGCATATTTCGGTAAGATGCCAAACAAAAGAGATGCCCCCCTTTCAACTCCATAAAATGTATCAGTGAACGCATGCACTTATAGTTCACAGCCATGTATAGATTTTTGTTTGCGCCCAGACTTTCCTAACCAAAATGCCAAGTCATACTGAATCAAAATTTATTAATAATGATGGGAAACTACCTGTAAACCTGTTAAAAACCTAGTGTTAAGATCAGGGTGAGATGGATTACATACCAGCATAGATCCATCCTAAAGGTGGCTCTACCAAGCACCGAGAGGGATCGAATCTCTCAAGGTGAAAACCCTTTCCCCTTTATCGAATCCAATACTCACTCTTTTTGTCGTTGAAATCACATAATGTGTAGTTGAAAGGCAGGTTGGCATGGATTATCATGCCACAGGGTATCGCTGCACATTATTGCACATTGCCATGGATGATGACATCAATGATACGCAGAGGGGTATCACTTCATTATTTGATTGTGCATGTAATATTTGTGGTAATTAATGTCATATTAAGATGGAACTCTATTAATACTCTTATTACCTTTGTAGATCAATTTGTTACCTGCCCAAATTAGTTCCATATCCCCACAAATTAATTGTTGCAGTGGATGGCGCATGTATTTATGCATATTCTTGTAGTCTCTAGAAGCATCGGAAATGATAATATTGTTGCAGTGATCGAGAGAGAAGGTAATGTTTGTATTAGGTCATTAATTATCTGTATCCCCCAGGTATATCATTAATAATCAATTATCTGGATAGCTCAAGTATTATTTTCATTACATAGTTGGTTGATATATTTTTCACTAGAACAAATGGAAAACTGATATATTATTTGGGTTTTTTTTTGCCTGCTAAGTGATTGTTACAAGGGATTTAAGACAAAGGACTTAGACGAGATGACATTATTTTTGTATATCATGGTGATGCATGAATGATAAAAGTTTGAGTAGTTAGTGTGATAGAGTGTCTTGAATTTGATAACTCTAAGTGAAGCATATTAATTATTGCACATGATTTATAATAAAAACGAATATTTTAAAATCAAAAAATATTTTTAAAATACTACTACCACTTGAATATATTTTGAAAAGTTTGAAAAGATCCAAAACATTGATTAATGTGGTTTAGTTAGAATCTGGTTATCAAATTTAACCTAAAGGAGTTGATTTTTTTTTAATTTAGCTTATGGCAAGTTAGTTTTTAAAATGTGATAATGTGAAAATGATAAGAGCATAACCTTATTAATGATATATAATGATGAGAAAAAAAAGTGGTAACAACTATGTGAAAAACAAACACTAGTTGGATTTATTGAAAAAGAAAACAATATTGTCTTGAAACAACATTAAATTTTTTCAATGATAGCTAATAGAATTAATAATAGATTTAAAAACAAATATTGTCTTCCTTAAAAACAAATATTATGAAACCTTAGTTTGCTTATCCTCTAACTATTTTGAATGTTCTTAAACCACATTATTATTATTATTATTATGGAACCATATTAGGTAAACAAATAATATGAAACCATATGAAGCTAATATTAAAGTTAGATTTAAAAATTTGATTTAATATATTTTTTTTAAAACTTAACACTAAGAGTTTTATGTTTTAAATGAAGGTTAAAACAAAGATTATGGTTGATGTAAATTATCTTTTGTGAAATAATTAATAAGAACATCAATGAATAGATTGTAATTGTAATAATACACATTTTGTTGAGATTAATATTTTATTTTTAATTTGGTTTAACTGAAATTATCACATTAATCATGAAGAAAAAGATAATATTAATTGTGTTTACTAGGGTGAGATTTCTTTATTTTTATTTGAGCCCACTATAAGCGAGGAAGGAGTTGCACATCCCCTAATGAAACCATATGAAGTGAATATTAAATTTAAAGAAAATATTAGATTTAAAATCTTGATGTAATATTATTTTTTTATAGTTAACATATTAGTCTTTTCTATTTTAAACGAAAGTTAAAACAAAGAATGTGGTTGTGGTTGATGCAAATTTCATTTCGTTAAATAATTAATAAGAACGTAAATGAATAGATTGTAATTGTAATAATAAAGATCTGGTCTCAGGTAATATTTCATTTTTAATTTAACATAACATAAATGATCACATTAATAATTAGAAAATAATGATAGTAATTTTGTTTAATATCGTGAGATTTCTTTATCAAAAGAAAGTTTATCCAATTTTTTTTAAAGAAAAAGTTTATGTGATTTAGTTAGTTTAAAATGAAATCTTAAGCATGTTGAGGAAATGTGAACCCCAACACGCTTCATATATGAATTTATAATTGATTTTGTTTTTTTTATTATGTTTTGATATTTAAATTATTTTTATCAACGCTGACTAATTTTCTGGCATATTCAAATTATTTTCTTTTATTTTTTATTTTTATTTGAGCCCACAATTATAAGCACAGAAGGAGTTACACATCCTACCCCTACTGGGCTTTAAAATGCACCTCTCGGTGCAATGAATCTGTGCTTTGGAGCGTAGAAGGAATGCATGTAAGATGGGGTTTACCAGGAAGGCACATACAGATGCACTAACCATTTATTTACATAATTGGACAAATTAATTTCTAGCTATTATGTACTGTGAGTAATTATAATCTACAATGTACATGCCAAGAACATATTGCAAGCTTTCATTAAAGAGTTACGATTGGAATAATTGGTTTAACTAGAAACATCAACATAGTACAATTGATAATCGAAGTTAATCCCTATTCTAAAATAAGAAAACAAATGGAATTAGTATAATCCATCCACTTTCTGCATTCTGCACACCAACCACACCTACAATCAACAATAAGCATTTTATGGACACATTGGTGAGAATTAAGATCGTGGATAAGATTGGAGAGGAACATATAGGAAAGAAACCCTGAGCGTTAGTATGCAAGCAACACATGGAGGCGAAAATGGATGAAAACAACCTATGGGTGTTCAAACCTTGCCCATCTATATCGTGGATGAATTTCCAAGAACCCAAGCATTAAACAATGAGTCGAGGATACAATAAGAAACATCCCCCCAAGTGAATCGCTAATGTCAAGGACTACCTTGCACCACACATGTTCCAAAAACCCTTTGTGTTCTCTGAGAGCCTAGCATACTGGCAATACAACTAGTTCTAGTGGAAAGTTTTAAACCAACCCTAACTCTGAACATATTTTATGAGCGACACATCTTAGGAAGCCTCGAATTTGATCAACCAGATACGCAAATACCCTCTAACAAATATAACTGGCTTGTTAGAATTAGCCAGGCAATAGTGGCCTCGCAACCAAAAAACATGTATGAATTCATGTGGGAAAACTAAATTCCAAAAGGCAAAAGAAAGACTCAGGAAGGTTCAATACCTGGAAGTATCATAGATTAATTACCTTGTAGAAAACCCTGCAGCGCTAATTCACTTGATTGCCTTTCCTTTAAGGGTCGAGCACCTCGTCGTTGAAGTAATGGGAAGAATCGTTTAAAATTGAACCCTTCCTAGCCCTTCCAAAGGGTTTTATCCCTGCCACAAAAGTGTAAAGTTAAAATTGCCCTTCAAAGAAAATTTAAAATCTGAATTTTACCTTTCCCATTAAGAAGAGCATAATTTATGTCAACATTTCAAAAGAAGGACAACATTTTGAAATTACCCATCCATATAAATTTGTCAACATGTTGAAATTCATATGCTATAAAGTTCAAGTCATCATTCAAAATATTGGAAATATGTTAAATTATAATCGCTCACTCACTCATGTCATGTACTCATTGCTTAGTTGTGCAATATGGCAAGTAATTATTGATGACTACGAGGCACTAGCCATCGAGATGCAACTCTAACTCCTGAGTCACTTGGGGCTGCAATCTAAAGTGTGACAATGTGTCAAAAACTACGGTTATAACAAAAAAGAGCAACTACTAGTCTACTACTAGGCCCAAAACGAGCTCAAAACTTTGTGCCTACTACCTATGTAAACCTTGCTACCAATGTCCACTCTTTTTTCGTCAAAAGGAAATTCAAAAGGCTGGTTTGATAAGTCCTCCTTTACAAGACATCATTTCTTGCATGAATATCATGGACTCACGACAACTATAAACAACACTCGATGTCATGCAAATACAAATAATGGCATGTAGCTAGGATCACAAACTGTGCAGAGGTAGATTTATGCATTGTTATAGAGAGGTGTCATTGGGCGCAAGATATGGAAAACAAGATATGGAAAAACAATAGTTATTAATAAAATTAAAAAAACAATTGTTGGCTCAAGAATAGTCTTCAATTTGATGGGTGGCATGATCATGATGTAATCTCTCTCCATGCTTCCAAACATGTGTGGCTTCTCACAACATTTGTCCTCAACGCCACCAAAATACATATAAAAATTGCTTGTCTCTTTAAATCCTCATCTCATAGTCATAACTAAGGATTATGTATGCACATCCTCACCTTATAATACGAATTGGGTCAAGGCGCAAAGACAACCATAAAATTTTAAATGCGCAAAGACACAAAGAGTAAGAGACCACTATAAGTAAGTCTTATATTAAATTTACCATATAAGTCTTTAATTAACTTTATCAAGTGAGACACGTTGGATTGTTGTGATATTCTTATCACTCCTTACCAATGTGATTACGAGGCATTCGTTGAAAGTGAAGTCCATAATTTTAGGTCTTCTTCCTCATTATCATGCCTTTTGGTAAGACAATAAAGAGGGTATTGGCATGCATCAGTATGGAAAACAGTTTCGACATAGAGGTTATACACATTACTTTTTTTCATTAAATAACTTAAATTCCTACATGTGACTGTCGATTGACTTAATCGTGGACTGGTACAAAACACAACAAATTTTAGAGCCCCAAGCCCTTAATTACTCACACCTAGAACTTTCTCAAATCTAGTCATTAATAAACTTATTTTGGTATTTTGGTTCAATTTAGAAGGTGGATTGTTGAGACTTAGACATGTAGTGTGTTACAAGGATTCAATTGACTTAGTCTTGATTCCATTGCCCCTCCATCCCATACATGTATGTTTTCATGACAAGTGTTGAACAAAAAAATTTGATGCCCTGACCCCAGTTATGCTAGCTTTGCTAACTTGCTTGGTATGTAGGAATTTTTTTTAATGTTTTCTGAGTTGTGTATTATATTTTCTTAGGTGCCCAATCCTTATCATTCTTACATCTCTCAATCTTGGATTGCACGTGGATGCCCCAATATGGTTATGGCATAGTCTAAGTAGTTTTTTTTGTATAATGAAGTGTGCTCCAACTGGAAAACATACAATAGAATAGTTGTTATGTTACTCAATTGTAAAATTAATGATGCACATGACAACTTAATGTGTTCAAAATAAGTTTTATTGAAAATATATCATTTTTTCATATAGATATTAAGGAGTGCTCAATTATTTAAAATTGTAAAAATTTGAAAGAACAATATTTGTTTTTTGCATTTTTTTAGTGAAAAGGTTTAGTTAATTTATACTTGTCAATTGAAGTACAATTATTTATATTGCCCTTCATCTCTGAAGGGCTCAGAGAATAAATATCGTTCCAATTGAAATTAAGACCCACCCTTCAAATTTGATCATTGATCGGAATTGATTGAGAGAAAGCGATTGTACTCTCAGGGAGGGCGTATCCCTCGCACCCACGACCACAAGGTTGAGAGCCTTGCGCTCTACCAGACTGAGCTAGATGGGCTTATGGGTTGAGAGTCATTACACCTCCACCCAAGGAATGAACAACAAACCAATTGATCTTAACTAAAACCATACTATTCGACGATGAAGCTAACTAGCATAGAAACCATGTCCTCAAAGCCACTGCAGAGCTGTTACAGAGCAGAGCTCCTCCAAAACGAAAGGAAAAATGAGCGGAAGCTAGGGGAAGCTAGGGTTTGACCTTAGTTAGGTTTTGTTTTATTTTCATGGCAGCAGAGTACCCCA
This sequence comes from Pseudotsuga menziesii, assembly GCA_001517045.1. Lineage (NCBI taxonomy): Eukaryota > Viridiplantae > Streptophyta > Pinopsida > Pinales > Pinaceae > Pseudotsuga > Pseudotsuga menziesii. Next base: position 134,814 of record LPNX010031058.1, on the reverse strand, counting down.
AGGGTCTGCGTGGCCTTCATGCGCGGGGTGTAGGGTAGACCATATGAATTTAGTTAAAATTTTAAAATTTTATTATTATTTTTTTATTTTACATAAAGTTGTTAATTTTAAAAATACTTAAAAGTTTAGTTGTTTTAAGTTTCGCTGAATTTAATTATTTAGGTAAATTTTCTAGCGTGAAATATTTAAATTTAGCTAAAGTTTAATAGTTCAAATTTGAATAATTTATTATTATTATTTATAATTAATAATTGATAATTGAATCGTTTAAATAAAAGGGTGAATTGATTAAGGTTAACTAATTACTAATGTAAGGTTTAAATAGTAATTGATGAATTAACATAAATAAGGTTAATTAGTAGATTAATTAATCAAATATAGGTCATTAGGAAGTATATGACAACTTATAGTAAACTTTTATAGGGTTAGAGTTTAAGATAAGATTAAATTCAATACAGAGATAGGACCACTTAAATGGTCTACCACACAACCATTAAATAGTAGATTTAGTACTAGGAGGCCTCAAGATGGCTTGATGGAAACACCCTAAACTACAACTCTTTTTGTAAAATGTGCAGTTTAAGATTCAACGAGCACACCCTTTAGAAGCTAATAATACGATGTTATTTCCATGACATGGGATCAATCATGGTTAGAAAACGCATTGGTCAAGGACGAGGTCGAGGCCGACCACTGTCACCACCACAATTGTCGTCACAAGCACTACCAAGGACAACCTCCACTCCGGAGATGGAGTTCATACTAAGGTCCTTGGAAACCATTATGGCCACATTGAATAGGCAGTTAGAGAGGCATAGAGGTCAAAACCATGCAGGTAAGCTGAGAAAACTTTGAGAGGGCATAAGGCCCTAGGAAGGAACCGCTTCAGGATATTTCGAGAGAGCTCCAGAAGATCGAAATTCCCGAGTTTTCCAGAGGACGACCTGGTAAGCATGTTGAATCATGGCTGAAAGGAATGAAGAGGTGCTTGGTACTAAACGAGTATACCTCCAGTTCCAAGGATAGAATTACCATTTTTCAGCTAAAGGGCAATGCCCTAAATTGGTGGTCGGACCTTGAGAAACAATTACATCTTACTCCTCTGTCTGTTTCATGGGAATTATTCGAGGAGAGGTTCAACATGAAGTATCTTCCATCTTATTACAGGGAACAACATGCATGTGCCTTTCATACTTTAGTACAGGGAAACATGATGGTTGAAGAATATGAAGCTAGATTCATGGAACTAGTAAAGTATGTTCCATACTTGGACTCAGATGATCGGTAGTTGGAGCGCTTTGTGTATGGACTCAACTAGAAGATCAGGGCCACAGTACAGATGTGGAAGCCAACTTCAGCTGCTATGGCAGTTGAGTACGCTCGCTATGCTGAGGATATGTCAGAAGCGAGAGGAGGTAGCGAATTGATTGGTCTAATCAGTATGTTACCGAGAAGGGCCCACAACCGTACTTCGACGGAGGACAATATAGACCTCCTCCTTATGATAACAGGTTCACCTCGAGGGGTAACACTTCAGTTCATTCAGTTTTGCAGACATCGTCTGCAACCCATGAGAGTTCGGGTCGAATTCAGGGCAATTCTGATAGAGGAACGAGAGGTTTCAGAGGATTTCGGGGAAGGATCTCATCCCAGAGGACTCCTCCTGGCGGCATGCAAGCACCACCCAATATCTCTTGTTGGGGATGCAGGGGGCCTCATTTCTAGCGTAATTGTCCTAAAGGCTAGACCGACAGCATACAAGGGGAGGGAAAATAACCCATGCATAGTTCAAGTAAAAATCATCGAATTCATGTGGTAGTTCATAACATCCAAGCGGAACATCAATCCACCATAGTAGAATCCATTGGTCTCGGATGAGGGAACCTTCACGGTCGAACCGTTATGTATACTGGATCATAGGATTTGACAGCTTTGTTGTCGCCACATGTACCAAGTTAGGTACAGTGGGACAGGTATAGACCATGCATCAAGATTTTCCCTCACTATTTTGACCATAACTTTGGGATGAAGTTTCCTGGATGGTGGCTGTATGTAACGCCCCATATTTTGACTAGGCATGTTTACCGACATACACACTGCATTTTGTTTTGCTTATTATCTGTTGGACTCAGCTAGACTGAGCAAACTATATTTTGGCACATTAAACTTGATTATATGTTACTACTATATTGATGATGTTACTATGCTTATGTGGATACCATGAGTATGGTGTGATGATGTTACCATTCTTATGAAATTTTACCATGATTATGTGATTTTGATGTCGTAATTATCATGAGATTTCCTTCTTTCATAATGAAAGTGTGTTTACTTATTGTCCTCGATGAAATATGATATATATGATATGATACGTGGATACGAACCCATGATGTGATCTATTTAATAATGTTAGGTGATGAAATGAATGGTTGTTAATGATGTGAATCAAATATTGATCGAATAGAGATATTTGTTAGAAATGTATGGTTTCAAAATACCAATATGCAGGACACAGAGGCTATGAGATGGACGAATACTTAATATGACATGAGGAATAAGTGTGTATTAAGCAATAAATCATAGCAATCGACGGTATAATACGATGACACAAACTAATAATCTCAATAACATAGTGTGATTTTGACAGGGTATAATCCCAGTATGTTGAGAGGGATGGAGGTATTTCCCACCCTATAGTTCTTATGATACTTGAGGTCATGGGAGGGATGGCTGAGTCATGCTCCCCTATATGTGTGATGGCGACGGTCAGATGCTTGCTAGGAGGGTTTGGGTCCATTGTTTAGCCGATGCCAACTCTCTCAATTTCTATATGGGTCTGGGCCGATGAAGCCGACACCACATATGTACTAGTAGAGGAAGGATAGGGAGGATGTGGAAGTAGGATATGATGGGAGGATGTGTTAGCCAGTATTGTGGTGGTTTGGGGGTTCTATGACAGTATGTAGTGGTAGTAGGCATCCCTCCCCTGAAAGTAATTGATTAATTGATTACTGTAAATATAAGTATAATGATGTTGAATCTTCATTATTAAACCGCTAGATAACTCATATTGATAACAATGATTATGTTAAAGTATCCATGATTATTACGTATGTCTTCATTGTTATTTTTAATTAACAGATATGCTTAGGCATTATATGCTTACTTATAGTACATATCTGATATGTGCATGCACTGGCCATGCATGCAGACTTTACATATATACACTAGTATCATTATACAAGTGCTCACAAGATTAAATAATTGTTTAAGTTATTACAAAATAGTAAGTTATTATACATTGGTAATGGAAGTTAATATTTGTAAGGTAGGTGAGCACTATAATAAATAATTTATTAAGCATCGTCGGTTGAAATTATTGTCAGAAGTTGTCGTAAGTAAGCATGAACATTGCTCCATATTTGACACTAGAATTGTACTATTGAATTATTAATTACAAATTGTTTTCTCTTAAGGATACTTGTCTAAAGGTGTAAAGTACTATGTTAGTAACTTGTCACTTAAAAACTAAACCAAACAATTAACAGATGTTATTATTATTATTACTATTTATTCAATAATTATTATCATTATTATTAATATCATTATAAATGATTATTGTTATTTTAAACTATTGTGAAATAAATAAATTCATAATGCTAGTTAAATTAATTATTTAACATCTAGAATATTCTGCCTCCTCGAATAAGTGGAATAATATTGGGTTTTAATGTCAGGCAGTTCGCAGCGAGGAGCTAGGGTTCGTAGCGATGCTTAGCGCTTAGGTTTGGACTGCTTGTAGGCATGGCCTACAACCTACGACGGTCTGACAGACGGTAGAGGGGCTTGTGTGGGGAATTGCACAAACTGACGTACGAAAGGTAGATGAGGGTTGACCGCGGAGGAGGTTTTACCTTGGAAGACAAGTTGTAACCCATCTATTATTAGGCTGGAGGTAAAACCTGTTATTTACTACTTTTTATTTGGTTTTTTTACAGAACTACCTGCCCATGAACAATGGCTGATGAGCATCTGGTGGATTACTCTTTTGAACACTTGGAAGAGGGGATTTTCTGGCATTCGACAGGTGGATGCTTTTCAGAAGAGGTGGTTTCCATTTAGCATCCTTGGACGCAGGGATTCTCTGTTGCTCACCCTTTATTGGCAGATGGTGATGGATTTTCCCCGTTGGAATTTTTACTGTCTTCCCCACGGCCATTTCAATTGTCAGAAGTTTCATTTTTCTCAGGTGATGGTGGTGTAGCGAGACGGAAGGGGCCGAATTCATTGGTTTCTGGGGGGCGGTTGGGCACTATACAAGGGGAAGACAGGGGTTTGCTGGGTCTGAACGCAGATGGGCTCTGGAGGGGCGGTGGTAGTTCACACATGTGCAACAAGGGCTCAGCGGAAAGGGTGGAACAATTAGGGTTCGTGGCCCGTGCTATAGGAGTGCAGGAGCACAGGTGCTGTGCTAGTCCATTGGTGAAGGGTTTGGCAACAACAGGCTCCAGCGGAGAAGAGGATGGAAGAGCCAGAGGCAAGGTGGCTCGTAAATGGAAGAAAAACTGGATCAAGATAAATCCAGTCATTAACTACATGATTGGGGAGGACATTGGCTGGGAGAAGATTGAATTGATGGCTTAACTCTCGCTAGTAGGTCGCTTTGTGGGAAAAACGGTCTCTGTTCGGACAATGGTTAAATGGGTTGAGGAGTGTAGACAGGCGGGTTTGGGCGTGGTTCCTGAAGTAGAAGGTCTTGCACGTGGGTGGTTCGCTTTCAATTTTCAAAGTGAGGAGCATTTCCTTTGGGTGCTAAATCAAAACTGGTCCTATGATCAATCACCGGTACCGTTGAAGCAATGGTACCCTCTTTTTGATGCTAGTAGGGAAAGGGTGGACCTGGTGCCGATTTAGGTCAAACTCTTGGGGCTCCCACTTACCTTTTAATTTGAGGAACATTTTGCTCACATTGGGAACCTATTAGGCACCTATCTGGAAACTGATACCTCCTACAAGGTTACGAAGCTGAAAAGGGTGGCCGATATTCTCGTTAACATCGACATTAGGAATGGGCTTCCTAGTGCTGTGCCGATGGACTGGGGATCGTATTCTTATCATCAGGTTTGGGACTATGAAAATGTCCCATTTAGATGCAGATGATGTCATGTGTATGGTCATCCCATGGCGGATTGCTCTCTATTGGTACGAACTTTGAATGGGCATCATAAGATCAGTCGGAGCTCCTTGTCCGGGGAAGAGGGGGGTGTACTGACCCATCGTATCCACCGTTTTCACCTCCTGAATAGGCGACTGAGGGAGTGGAGGGAAGCGAGGTGGAGGAGGATCCTTCAGCGGTGCTACCTGTGGTGGAGGTGGTCAGACAAATGGGTGATCATTTCCTGTTCGGGGATCGCCTTCTGGGTATCTCCTCTTTTACTCTTTCTCTGTCCATTAATTTATTTACAAATCAATTGAATGTTTCAGGTCTCGACTGGGTGGATGGGCTTAAGAATTTGACTCTGTCCTCTCAACCTTTAGAACTCCCTTCACCCATCTATATTGCATGTATTGAGGAACCCCCATTTGAGTCAGTGCTGGAACCGATCGTGGTCAAAGTATCTCCCCCTAGTTCTTCCTCTGAAATAGTTGATTTGGGATATTTCCTTCGTTCATGTACAAAAGGGTCATCCGGGGGGCTGGGGAAAGCCACTATAGAGATACCATGGGGGCATGGCAGAATTTCTCACTTTGACAAGGCTTATACCAGAGCTAGAAATGATTTACTGGATGGAAAACAACTTTCTATTGAAAGGGCACTTAGAGTGGTGCATGCCCAGAAGAAAGGTAAGAGATGAAGATTATGCCTTTAATTGCCAGGGTCTTGCTTGTCCCCAGAAAAGATCAGCACTCAGGAGGGTGGTTGATTTAGATCACCCTAATATTTTTTTGCTTCAAGAAACATTGGGGTAGGAGATGTGATAAAAGTTAGGATGGAAAGATGGTTTGGAGGTTGGCATTTTGAGACTCTGGATGTGAGGGGATGTTCGAGAGGCTTGGCAATTGGATGGAATGCTAGGAATGTTAAGGTTTTAAATACTTGGGGTATGGAATTGGTTTTGGGTATGAACTTTAAAGCCCTGGAACATGTGGATATCCTTAATGGTGTTAACATCTATGGCCCTTACCTTAATAGGATCTCGTTCTAGGATAACCTATTTAATAACACACTTTTGAGGGGTGAACTGGTGATTATCATAGGAGATTTGAACTTCTCCTTGGGGCAGGCTGAGGTATGGGGACCTCATGCACGTGCCTATTTATTGACATAATACTTTACTTGGAACTTGGTAGAAAGGAACTGGTTGGATATTGAACCTATTAAGGTCAAACCCACATGGAAAAATAACAGATGTGGGGAAGGGAGAGTGGCCAAGAGACTGGATCATTTTCTGGTGACAGAAATGATTGTGGATAGACATCACTTTATCAAATAATGGTTGGGGAAAGGTGGACTCTTTGTTCACTACCCTATCTTTCTAAAATTCAAGAATGGTCATGTTAAACCTCCAAGTCCTTTTAAATTCAATAAGACTTGGCTTAAAGATGAGACATTTCTGGCTCTGATAACCAACAGATGGATTCCCTATTATCCTGGGAACAAGAGCACTACAACTTTTCAGTTTGTAGCGAATATTAGGAATTTGAAGGATGCTATTAAATATTGGGCAGTGGACAAACGAAAGAGGGAGGATAGTGAACTGAAGTAGATTGAAAAAAAGCTCTTTGGGATCTATGACAAGGTAGGGGGTGGTATGATGAAGTAGATGGAAAAATATGTGTTATTTCATTTAGAAGGGAGACGGATCTCTTTGCTGTTGGATAGGGAAGAGACGCGGAGATTGAAGAGCAGAGCGATATGGCTAGAATGTGGGGATGAGAACACTAAATTCTTTCATGCATATGCTAGAGGGAGGAAGGTAGCCAATATTGTTTGGAGCCTTGTAGATGAACATGGTACTGTTCATGATACTTTTGAAGGTATGGCTGCTATTGGGGTGGAACATTTCAAGTGGCTATACAAAGCACTTGTCCAAGCATGTATTGCAGAAGTTATTAGTATTGCTCAGGTGTTCCCTAGGTTTGTGGAAGAGGAATAAAATTTAGCTCTGATGGTGGAAGTCTCTGAAGGTGAACTAAAGGTTGTTCTGCAAAGCTTTCAGAAAGACAAGTGTCATGGGCCTGATGGTTGGACGATTGAATTTTTTCTAGAAATCTTTGATACTCTGGGTGGAGATTTATTTAAGGTTGTGGAGGACACTAGAATCACTGGAGGATCCTGACTAACTTTAATTCCACTTTTATTACGCTGATTCTAAAGGTGGATAATCCTGTATCGTTGAATGACTTCAGACCCATTTCTCTATGCAATTGTATCTACAAGGCGGTCACCAAGGTGATTGCTAAAAGATTGAAGGGGATCTTGTTGAAACATATTACTGAAGAACAATTTGGATTTTTGGAGGGGAGACAGATTCATGAGGCCATTGGGGTAGCCCAAGAAGGACTACACAGTATGAAAACTAAAAATATCAAGGGTGTTATATTGAAAATTGATCTTGCCAAAGCCTATGACAAGGTTCCAATGTATATTCATTTACTGCTAACTCATTTGGTGTTTGGTATTGCTTTCATTAGATGGGTAATGAGTTTCATTACTACTGTGTCTTTTTCAGTTCTAATCAATGGTGCTACATCCCCTTTTTTTCATGCGGAGAGAGGTTGAGACAGGCCTGCCCTCTATCTCCTTTACTTTTCTTGTTGGTGGCAGAGGGACTAAGCAGATCCATCACGGAAGCTAAAATACTGGGATCCTATAGAGGCATCCAAATTTCACAGGATTTGCAACTAACCCATTTAATTTTTGTGGATGATGTACTCATTTTCTATTCAGGTTCAACCAGAGAACTAAATACCCTCTCTGATATTTTGAATTTGTTTTCAAAAGCCAACGGTATGGAAATAAAATTTGGGAAATCTACTTTGTCCACCCACCTGTTAAGTGAAATGGAGATACATGAATACTTGAATTTATTTCCTTTCAGTATAGGAAGTATGGAGGGAGGACTGAAATACCTCGGGTTCTATCTGAAACCAAATGGTTATCAGAAACAATATTGGGTCTGGTTGATGGATAAGATGGAAAAATGGTTGAAACAATGGAGCCATAAATGGTTATCTAGAGCAAGCAGGATGGTGTTGGTGAAAGCTGTTCTAGAGGCTATCCCAGTTTACTGAATGTCCTTGGCTTGGATTTCAAAAGGCATATTGGAAGAGGTGTGCAGAACTTGTTTTTGTTTCCTTTGGAGTGGCAAGCAGGAAGCGCAAGTAACTCCATGGGTTCGTTGGGAAAGAATAGCTATCCCGAAAGTTCTTGGTGGTTGGGGCCTGAGAAATATATTTTTATTCGCTAAGTCTCTGGCGGCTAAAGGGGGATGGAGACTTTTGAAGACTGAAAGTTTATGGACTTAGGTCATGTTTCAAAAATATATTGGCCCTTCCTCAGTGGAGGAATGGATTCAGAGCCCAGTGAAATCGCATGTCGGGGGTTCGATTTTCTTGAAAGCAGTTGTAAAATCTTTGGATGTCATTGAAGCTAGTCTTGCCTGGAATGTCGGGAATGGGAGAAAACTTAGAGTCGGGGAGGACCCATGGGTTGGATCTATACAACAACATAGACTGCAAGTTGATACGGTGGTGGAGTTGAGACTTAGAGGAATCTATTTTTTTTCTCAACTTGCGACACCTTTGTAGGTGAATCGGTGGGATCAAACCTGGTTATCTGCAAGGGATCTGGGGCTTCCTGAATGAGAAACCAGGCATATGGAATTGTGTATTGGGAATTTGAACCAGGATCAGATAAAGCTATGGGACAGGGAGGATGTCCTCATTTGGGATGCATATCAGAGTGGGAAATATACCCCTAAGGTGAGATATATTAAAATGAGTGCTGTAGGTGCAAATAGGGCTGAGGTTTGGTGGTGGAAGACCCTATGGAAGATTAATTTCCCGCCTGAAACCAGGCTCTTCATGTGGTGTGTTCTAGAAAACAAGGCGCCCTACTGGGATAATCTGCAAAAAAGGAGTTTCCAAGGACCAGGTTGGTGTTCTTTGTGCAAAAATGCAGGGGAATATTTGTTGCACCTTTTTTTGTTGTGCCCTTACATCAAAGAAGTGTGGAAGGAATGCCCTAAGATATTTGGTATCCCATGCAGTTGGGAGGGGCTATCCATTTTGCATGGTGGGAAAATTGGAGAAGATTTGTCTCTCTGGAAACAATGACAACACTCCCCTTACTTGTTATTTGGGGAGTGTGGATAACTTAGAACAACCTAATTTTTGTAGAAAAAGGTTGTACTCCAAAAATCACTGCCATTCTAGCTGGAGGTATTCTTTTGGCATTCCCACAACATATTAGAGTAAAAAACCAGAGGGATGTTTTGGAGATGGAAATTGATAGAACGGTTCCATGGGGTTTCTTTGATGGAGTGGCACAAGATAATCATCATGAGGGTGGAGCTATTATTTTCCTTAGGGAGGAACACTATTTTGAATTAATGATGGGGCTAGGGGAAGGCAACAACAATTATGCCGAGCTTCTCAGCCTGAAACTTCTCCTCATCTTTGCAACAGATAAAGGGTGTAGAACTCTTAATGTATGTGGTGACTCGATGAATGTGGTTAAGTGGATCAAGGGGACTGAAATGTGCAGGAATCTGAGACTTGCCAACATTTTATCTTCTATTACAGTTGTTTTAGAATATTATGATACTTTTCCATGTAGACATGTCTATAGGGAGAATAACAGGGAGGCAGACAAGGCCTCAAAGGAGGGTCTACTATTGATGTTGGGTCAATGGAAGATCCAAGAACTGGTTGATGGTATGGCAGATGAGTATTATCATAGACCATTTATTGAAGGGGTTTCACAGTTGTGACTCTTTTTTGGACTCTGGTTTTTTCTCGGTGGATGCTTTATACTTTCAGTTTTCTATTTTGGACATTCAGATGAACTTTGGCTCTTGTGATTTCTGATATGTAAAAAATAATTCGAACAGTTTTATGATTACGGTGGAGGCTTTTCTCAGGAATGCTTCTGGATTTACATATAAACATTACACGTTTTATTGTGGAACACTTTTTGGCAGGGACTGAAGACTCGTCCCTCTTTGTTTGTTTGGACCTATATGGTTTATGCTGAATACACAATGTTGTGTATTTACAAAAATTAATTTTGTTCTCGAAAGATGAAATGAAATTATGCTTTTTTTCCTAGGGGAAAAAAGTGGAATAATATTATTATTAGTGAATTGTCCAAATCAAATAATATTATATTAATATTATATGAATATTTAAATGGATTTGTAAATCAGAACATCATTGTCAAATCGGATTTTTACTTAGTAATGAAGACATTGGAATCTTTTAATGTCAAGTAAGGCTTATTAATTATTATTTTATCCTAATAACAGTTAAAACATAAGTGGTCGGTAGATTCGCCTCATAAATCAACTCGGTAGTGGTCATTCATAGAATTAATAATTGAAGTCAGGCTAACATAACTAATTTAATAAACATTATTATTTTAACCAATCGATAGAAAACATGATCTCACAAACATATTAAATATTAAATTACCTTGAATAACAGAAAAGGGGATTAATGGGTTTGGGTCTCGAGAATAAATGGGGAAGGCGATGGAGTAAGGTAGAAGGAAGCAAAGGAAGTGGGGTATAAAGGAAGGGTTGGAGGGAGTAGTCGGGGGATCTTGGTTTTTTTTTGGGAAAGGAAAATTGAGAGGGAAGGGGAAAACCTTGTTGAAGAGATGAAGGGGAAAACCTCGTTGAAGAGAGGGAGGGGAAAACTCTTGTTCGGGAAATAGAAAAAAGGAAGTTGTTATTGGAATTATCGGTTTGTGGGCTTGGGGATAGGAAGTATGTCAATTTCATAGGGCCAACAGGATTAGAGCTGGTCGGCAGGGTGGTTTATTCAGTCGGTTGCTAAGTACGAAGTAGGATAATTTAGACGGGAAACTGTCGAAACTACGGGAACTAAGGGATATACTACCCTCTTCCGTATACAGGTATTTCACCTTACTGGTATTATTTTCCCATTTGAATCCATATTTAAATATTTAAATGACTCAGTTATTGAATTGAAATCCTAAATTTACATGCATGTTTATGTTTCAGTACTGCATTAACTCCTACATAGTGAAATAGAGATATTTATGTATATTGTGCAAAAAAAACAAAAAAACAAAAAAACAAAAAAAAAACAAAGAGAACAAAAAAAACAAAAAAATATTTATTTATTTCAATAGACTCAAAAGAGTTGGACTACATCAAAACCTTACGAATAAAATTGGTTCAATGCCTCCTCTTGAAGGAGGAGCACTATAGGTTCCTTATGGTAACCATCACCACCATTCATGGGTTTGTCCAGAAAATACAACAACAAGTTGGATTGCAAGTTGTTGCGATGAGATGGAAGGTTCCTATGTCCTTTTGTATGTGACCCAATTTTCTAAGAGATAAATGGAATCACCAATTTATGTTGTCTTTTGGAATTCTATGCTCAAATTTGGTTTGTTTTGGCATTTGAGATATTAATCTATTCATTCCATTTATTCCAAACAGAAATTGAGGGAAGGATCAAAGGAGGGATTTCTTACATATGACATTATTGTGTCCATATTTGAAGGAGAAGTAGATGGACCACTACAACCAGAAGTAGGGAGAAGGTGAAAACCAGATTGTGTATTAGAGCTTGAATCTTCATTTATGGGGCCTTGAAACATTTGTAGGTAATAAGAAGGCAGAGCTCATGGAATTTTCTTAAATTCACCAACAAGATAGTGTAATTCATTAATCTCTTCTGCAATACCAATGCAAATGTCAAATTCAAACCTTTGATCTTCTTCAATGGTCATTAAACCAAAACAGTGGTGTCTAGTATGATTTCCTTTATGACCTTTTGAATCGCTTTTTAGTGTCACATCATTGAATTTACTAGGTTTTTTGCTTAAGCTTTGAGTTTTTGAGAGCATTATGCTTAATATCATCCAAACGTTTTTTCTAAATTAGTGTTAGTTGTAGTAATAGCCCTTCTATTTCTTTTGTATCTTTCATGAAATGATTAAGAAAATCCATTTTGATATGTAGTAAGGCAATTTGTTCTAATTCTTCCTTAACTGCCTTTTCCAAATGGATTATATCTAAGGCTATATCATCAATATTGGTGGCATTTAATTGATTCTGAATATTTCCATAATTGGAAAGCTTTACTTCATCTGAGACTGTTTATGTACTACTAAAAGACCTATAATTAAGGTGTTCTCTTTTTGTTTGTCCATTAGAGGAATACTGTCGAAAAGGGGCATTAGGGAGATTTAACCCAGGGACAAAATATTTAACTCTAGAAGAAATAGTAACTTCAAAAGCAAATAGGCTTCTTAGTTAGGAGAACATAAGAAAACTTAGAGAAGCTTTATTCATGTGTCTCAATTTATGGAGTATTTGTTGACAAGTAGGATAGTATTTGTGTTTACCTTTATGTTATGTCTTATGGACTCTTATAAAGGAGGGTTTTGGAAGAGTGGAAGAACATGCTTCATACAAAATCACATTTGAAGCTCTTGGGTGAAAGGAAGATGAAGGATTTGCATAGGAATATCCTATAAATGGAGGATGAGAATGTGGGGTTGGAAAATCATTTGGAATTCGAAATAAGCCATAGGATATATCAAAAGGACTAGTGTATTTACAATAGAAAAATTATTTAACAATTGTTTCTCTTAAATAGAGGTATATGTATTTCACCTCCCATTGTTTGTGATATTCTATTCCAGTCCAATCAAAGGTAAAAGGATGTAACTTTTCCTTTAATATTCAAAATAGGGCTAACAGTGCATGCAAGATCTCTACCGATAACCACACATTAATATCTTTTACAGTATGCAGCAGAATATAAAATTGAGAAATAAATCACAACATCAATCACAATAATGACACAATTATTTTGGGTATGGAAACCCCCAGAAAAACTCAAGATGGGAAAATCGGTGCAATAGTCAGATATAGATTTTATTATGAGAAAATATGGAGTGTTTACAATACTAAAAATTCACCCAAACCTAGAGAATGCAGTTACACGCAGAATCACTGGGCAAAACCCCAGCTAAACCTCAGCACCCTCTTGCATGAGTGTATGACCCAACTGTACGAAGCTCGAAGATCCTGTTGCTCGCTCCTCCGTCTTCCAGGCTAAATCCTTTGTCTGACTTTCTCACAATCTATGTGTCCTGCATCTGTCAGAATACAGGTGTGTGCATCCTCTCCACCAATTGATATCTCTTTTATAAGTTTAGGTAAAGCAAAAACCCTAATTTCACTTTCACTTTAACTAATGGTAAAGCGAAAACCCTAATTTCACTTTCACTTTAACTAGTGGTTCACTAAAGTTAATTTAGATCACTTTGATTTATTTTCCAAAGTAAACTTAGGAAAAGTAAATTAAATACAACTGGTTTCCTAATTTAAGTCTTCTGCATGCAAGAAGACATGCATGCAGGAAGACCTTCCTTATTGTTGCTAGTTTAACACTCCCTCTCAACGAGGAAGGGATTCAGTAACAACCCCAACTTATCCCTGAACTTTACAAAACTCTATCTGCAAAGTGCCTTGGTGAAAATGTCTATCACTTGTTCATATGTATGTATGTAGTCCAACCGAATGGTTCCCCTCTGAACACAATATATTAAGAAGTGGTATTTGATGTCTATGTGTTTGCTCCAGTCATGGAACACTGGATTCTCAGATAGCCTGATGCCACTTTGATTGTCACAGTGAACTACTATAGCCTCTAGCTCACACTCGAACAACTCTGCAAGTAACTTCCTCAGCCACATACCCTCACAAGTAGCCATGATGGCTTCCATGTACTCAGCCTCTACCGAGCTCAATGCAACTGACTTCTGCTTCCTGTTGAACCAAGAGACAACCCCTAATCCAATAAACAACAACTTGAAGTACTCTTTCAGTCCTCTACACATCGTGCCCAGTCAACACCTATGAAACCTGCTTACTATACACTCCCCTTGCGCTCATAAACCAATCTATACTCCACTATACCTCTAATGTAGTGAAGTATGTGCTTCGTAGCCGTCCATTGCACTCTCCGAGGGTCCACCATGTACTGACTCAAAGAGTTAAGTGAAAATTTGATGTTTGGTCAAGTGTTGACCAAATATATAAGCGATCCTATAAGATGACAATACAAGGTAGGATCAAATCCATCTGATCCTGATGCATCGATCTTCCTCTAGTTGGAAACTAGAGGTATGGCCATAGGCTTACAGTCCTCCATATTGAATCTCTTCAGGATCTCTACAACATATTTCCCCTGTTTGATGAAGAAGCATCCATCTCTCTTCCAAACCTCCAAGCCCAAAAAGTAATGCATCAGCCCAAGGTATTTCATCTCAAACTCCACTGCAAGATTGGACTTGTAGTCTCTAATCAACCTCTCATGTTCTGTCAAAAAGAGATCATCCACATATAGGACTAGTATGAGAGGCACCTCAGATATCAATAAGTACAGGTTGTGATCAGCCTCACTCCACTGAAATCCCATCTCACGTAGATAGTTATCAATCCTTGAGTACCACGCTTGAGGAACCTGCTTGAGCCCGTAAAGTTCTTGATGTAGGTTGAAAACAGGCGTCTCCCTGTTCTCCACATCAAACCCCTTTGGTTTCTCAATATACACCTCCTCCTCTATCACTCCATTGAGGAAGGTAGTCTTGACGTCCATCTGATGGACACGGCAACCCATCTCAGTTGCTAGTGAGATAATGGTTCGAATGGAATAATACCTAGCTACAGGGGCAAAGGTATCCTCATAATCAATACTCTCCTTCTGTGAAAACCCCTTTGCCATGAAGCACGCCTTGTAATTCTCCATACTTTTGTCTGCTTCATGCTTCAGCTTATAGATCCATCTGGATCCCACCACCTTTTTCCCTTGTGTCCTCGACACAACTTACCATACTTGGTTTTTCATAATGGAGTCATACTCCTTAACCATAGCCTCCTGGCACACATCATGTTGTGAAACCTCCCTGAAGCTGGAATGTTCAAATTTAATCAACTCTGTCATCAGTGCCATTTAACTAAGCCTATATGGTGGTACACCCTGTCTAAAATATCACTATTGAGGATCTACCTGCCTCGAATCTTGCACTGTGGACCTAAACCACTTAGGCCTTGGCCTAGTGTCAACCTGTTGTGGCTGCTGGATATCTTTCTCCTATTGCAGCTCATCCTTCAAGTCAATGGCTAAAGGATCCTATCCACCTGACTCCCTTTGACCACCAGAACCTGTGCTCTGTGTCTGTACCTATACCTGTACATATGGCTCCTCCAAATTGACTCCTGACTCTTGTGTTGGCTATTGCTCTGCTGGTAAGTCCAGATATCTCCACAAGGCCCTATCCTCATCGAACTGGACATCCCTGCTCACAATGATCCTCTTGCGAGCAGGAATGTAAACTCTATATTCCTTTGAAATATTGCTATAACCAACAAGTAACCCCTTCTCTCCAGAAGGGTCCAACTTCTTCCTATTATCAACATGAACATGATAATAGAAAACAATGCTGAATATGTGAATGTGAGTCACATCTGGCCTAGTGCCTGTGAAGACCTCCTCTGGTGTCTTCCTCCGCAAATATGTGTGGGGACACATTTTATGAATGTATACTGCAGTCATGTATGCCTCAACCCAGAGGAATAGTGGTAATCCTTGATCAAATAGCTTGGCCTTGGCTTCTCCAACCATCTTCCTGTTCTTCTGCTCTGCAAATCCATTCTGTTGTGGGTTATGGGGCACAGTGTGCTCCTTCTTGATCCCGTCTGCCGAACATTACTCCGTGAACTCATTGGAGGTGTACTTACCCCCGTTGTTTGTTCTCAACACCCAAATGTTCTTTCATGTTTGGTTCTGCACAAGAGTCTTGAATTATCAGAACCTCTCAAAGACCTCTGACTTGGCCTTGAGGAAATAGATCCAGGTTTTCTTGGAATAGTCATCAATGAAGGTTACGCAGTAATTGTAACCACTGAACGAATGGACACTAATAGGTCCACATACATTCGAATGCACCAAGTCATAGGTATCCTTAGACTTATGCTCACTCTGTGGGAAAGGATTCAATATGTTTTTCCCCAAAGCACAACCCTTGCATTGGTTATGCTTTTCCTCCTATACCTGAGGAACTCCAATGACTTCCAGTCTCAAATGCTTCAGTACTCCATGGTGTAAGTGTGTCATCCTCCCATGCCACAACTCACCCTGACTGTTGCTATTGCTATAGACTAGAGACTTTGCAGGCTCAAAGTGTAATCTGTACACTTTGCCGCTCCTTCTGCCAATCACCCAATCCAAGCTCCTATCTGCCCCTTAGGTCTGATATACACTCTATGGTCATGGAACTTCACCTGATATCCCTTTTCCTCTAGAGTGGAGACTGATATAAGTTTCTTGGTCAGTCCTGGAACATATACCACATGGAAAAAACTGAGGGTTTTTCCAGACCCACTCTGAAATGAAACAGTGCCAACTCCCTGCGCCTGATATCGTGCATCATCACCTAGCTCAACGTGGATCCCTGTTCCACCCTCCTGCAAGTTTCTAAAGAATGTATTCTTTCCAGTCATGTGACTAGATGCTCCAGTCGATGTACCATATGTTGCTCCCTGTGGTGCTGAACTCATCCACCTCTGTAGATCCAACCATCTGAGTGTTACCCTTCTTCTTCTTTTCTGGGCATTGGGAGTCAAAGTGTCCCTGCTTATGGCAAATAAAACACTTCACCTTTGACATGTCAAGGTTCTTCTTACCATCCTTATTCCTATTTTCCTTCCCCTTTCTCTTCCCTATAAGGGCTAGAGCCTCCTCATCCACAATCTGTAAAGCAATGTTGGATGAGACTGATCCTTAACCCATGAGGGTCTTTTCCTGCACAAAGTCATCCCATAGTCTCTGCCAATCAGGGAGCTTATCCCTAACCACAACACCTTTGACAAAGGTGTCCCATGGCTTAGAGAAGCCATTAAGGGCTATCCGATGTAGCTCCTCATCCACTATCTTAGAGCCAACAGCTCCAAGCTCATCCTTGATATGTGTAAGCCTTGTGAGATAAGGCACCACTCCTTCTCCCTTGGCCATCTTGGTGTAGCACATCCTCTCTTGCAACACCATATGCTGGGTCTTGTTCTTGCTTTGGTACAGACTCTCCAAAACCGTCCACATCTCTACTGTGGTCTTCTTACCAGAAAGGTGAGGAACTATATGGTCATTCACTCCATCCATGATAATCAACATGAATCTGGAATCAATATTCTTCCAAGTTGCTATATCTGCTAGATATGTGGGTGCAACCTGCATGGAGTCAATTTTCTCCTCTACATCATTGACATCTAGGATCTTTGTGATCCTTTCTTTCCATGTAGGAAAGTTCTGAGCATCCTAGAGTCTATCCTCAACTCTCAATTGCACGACCATAGTGAAGTGTACCTGTCAAACCCTAGATATGGAACTCTAGGTTTGTGTCTTCCTATATATCTACCCCTTATCTATCACTGTTGTTGCAAATCTCTTAGATTTAGCTCATCAGAGCTCTGATACCATGTAAATTTTCCTTTATTATTCAAACTAGAGCTAACAGTTCATGCAAGATCTCTACTGATAACCACACATGAATATATTTTATAGTATGCAATGGAATATAAAACTGAGAAATAAATCACAACATCACATCACAATAATGACACAATTTTTTTGGGTATGGAAACCCTCGGAAAAACCCAAGATGGGAAAGCCGGTGCAATAGTCAAATATAGATTTTATTATGAGAAAATATGGAGCATTTACAATACTACAAATTCACCCAAACCTGGTGAATGCAGCTACACGGTAGAATCACTGGGAAAAACCCCAACTATATGTCAACACCCTCCTGCGTGAGTGTACAACCCAGTTGTACGAAGCTCGGTAATCCTGGTGCTCGCTCCTCCGTCTTCCCAGCTAAATACTCTGTCTGAATTTCTCTCCCGGTCTGTATCTTGTCTCTGTCGTAATACAAGTGTATGTGTCCTCTCCACCAATTGATCTCTCTTTTATAACTTTAGGTAAAGCGAAAACCCTAATTTCTCTTCCACTTTAACTAGTGGTAAAGTGAAAACCCTAATTTCACTTTCACTTTAACTAGTGGTTCACTAAAGTTAATTTGGATCACTTTAATTTATTTTCCAAATTAAACTTAGGAAAAGTAAATTAAATACAACTGGTTTCCTAATTTAAGACTTCTACATGCAAGAACTCATGCATGCAGGAAGACCTCCTTGTTGCTGCTAGTTTAACAAAGGAGTGGCTTGTTTGGACTTATTTGATTCCACCACTTCATATTGTATACTTCATCAGGAATTATAGCAAGGAGTTCCCAATCAGAATATGGGTTCAAATCATTAATTTTTATTTGGGAAGAAGAAGGTTCAACATTGGTTAAATAAATTATGCATGTAGCTAAAGAAACATTTGAATTCTCTACTTCACAGTCTAAGGATTGGAGCTCAACTAAATGGAGTAAAGGATCCATGGGACACTTACCAAAATCCAGCAATAAAGAAAGGGATTTATCTAAAAGATAACCTACAAACTCAATAGTGGACCTATAATTCATTTTCCTCAGGCTTTGATGCCATTAAAAATTTAGTAGTCAAAATCTCTTTCATGTAGATTCTTCATAAAATGCATAATAACATAATAGATATAGTTGTACAATCTAGTACAATGTTGATAAAGCTAAGCAAAAATATGTGAATTTATTGACCCAAATGCTAAAAATTACAAATAGAAGTATGTTATGGCTTTGATAACATGACACACAATGACTGAAATTGGATTTTTTTTCAAATACAAAAGAAAACACACACACAAAAGTCTAATCGTGTACAATGGAGTGCCTGAAATATTTTGAATGAAGGACTATAAACCTATCGCCCCACGCATGATCACTAATTGGAAAATTGTGATAGCTTCAAATTCTTAGTTCGTAGACCCTATGTTGTACAAGCAGTTGATAGGTTCCTTAATGCATATGGCCAATAGTAGACTAGATATATGTTTTGTAATAAACATCTTCAGTTAGTTCATGGTAGAGCCAAGGAAAAAGCATTCAATAGTAGCAAAACATGTGCTCAAATACTTGAGGAGCACAATGAAATATGGTCTAAGATATCTTGGAGATGGTGAAGTGACTCTAGAATGGTATACAAACTTAGATTAGGAAAAGAGTGCAACATGTAGGAAAAGCACAAGATAATACAAGTTTCAAAAGGGAGAACTAAATCTCCAGTGTGTTCTGACGTATCAATGAGTAGTCGATATTTTTACCAAGCCCTTGGTGAAAGGGAAGTTTGAAGCATTTAGAGATAGACTTGGATTGGTGCATAATTCCTTCCTTGCTAAGAGATGACAGTTCGTAAACTGACCACTCAAAAGAGTGGGAAATATTTATATTTTGTAATCTCACTTGAAAAAGAGAAAGTCTAATGTTTTGAGTTCAAATTACCCTTAGGAGTCTAAATGAAATGTGTTAAATACATCAATTACTTAGATTTAATCTTAACAGTACATGTCAAGATTGAAATAGGTGGTTGTCAGGGTTGAGGATATTATGGCTTTGGCAAAGCATAAAGACATGGAAATCAAATACATTGGAAGAGATAAAGAAAACAAAAGGAAAATCACATCGAGAAGGATAAGAGTAGAAGAAACCAACAATAGAAGAAGGCCGCACATTAGGTCATGCCTCTAATGGACCTCTTTTATTTATGTGTGGTCTGTACACCTTCAAAGTATATTGTACATTTTCTTATGTGGTTTACTAAGTGTGTTTCATTTGTTGATGAGAGAGGAAGCGTAAAACAAGCAAGAAAAGAGCAATATGTACTATTGTATTTACTTAGGACGTACAATATGTTTAGTAGTGATTTTATTGATTGTATAGCGAATAGCTTAAGCAAGTTGTAGAGGTAACATAGTAAAATTTGATCAAAGGAATAAGAAGCTTATTAGAAGGAGAAATCACCTATGTATGTATGTATTTCATTTATGTTTTCGTTGTTTACTTTTCTAGGTACTATGTGATTGAAGCTATGTTTGAAAATTAATTTTCTACACTTTAATAAACTCAATTTGAATCGTTTAATTTGAGAACGTAAGGACAACAGTCATCTATGGTTGGAATTTTTAATATTTTCAACCCATATACAAAAGGATACTTGTGGTGAATTAGTGAGGCATCACGAGGAGAATGTAACAAAAGGAAATGCAAATACGAGGGAAAAATGAAACCCTCAACAAAAACAATCCAACAAATGTATTATTGGGGAGGCCAATAAAAGAGGTAAAAATTGTTCTTGGAGATGATGGTTTAATGTCCCAAATTATGTATTTCCAAGAAATGGCCCTAGTTGGTAAGTTTCATGATCGTTTGATCACGAAACAAAGCCTCTAATTTTGGATGAGCGAGGTTTAGTTTCTATAGGTTGGCTTGTTTTTCTTTTCAGAAAGGGCAAATCGAATGCTCAAATATGTGAAGGGGAAGTTCTCTAGGAAAACACCACACTACTATTGAAGCCATGGTCTCCAAATTTCAACACTAGAAGGGAAAACCCCTCCATCCAAGAAATGTACGGCTCCCAACTATCTACGTGGAGATATGAAATTATTAGACCCTTAAGGACAGTGGGAATTCAATTGAAATATTCATAATATTTTTAGAAATTTGAGCAAACGAATGTACAGATGGAGGCCCAAACATGTGTTGAGGTTGACCTAGTGAAAAGGATTTTGGATAACATCACCATAGAAACTGAGAAATGGAATTATAGATAGCGATTAGAATATGTAAATATTCCTTTTAGATGCTCATTTTTCCATGCTTAAGGTCATTTCAAGATTCATTATTTAGCTAGAAGGAAAAAAAATACGGGGATATCCAACCAAGGTTGTAACGTTGCCTCTCCCAAAATTGCCACTGTACAATCTAAGCATTAAGGAAATTTGTCTAGAATGAAGGTGGTTTCGAAGGATAAACAATTTTTTATCCACCTGAATTGTCAAAGAATAAGTCAAATCTGATGTGTAACTCCCATTAGAAATTCAAAGGATATTTAACACCTATATTTATGGTAAATCATCCATCAACTAGTTACATGTGAAGGGAATTCCTCCTAGCCATAGGCACTCTATCACACTTATATGTTAGTTTTTACAAGATTATAGCAGTATATATTAATTGCAAACAAACAATAGGATCTCTAGAAGAAAGACAAAGCACACAAACTAAGAACACAAGAATTTATTCCGGGAAACCCAATCGGGAAAAACCCAGCAACTCTTTGTATAGAGATAATAGCTCCGGAGAAAAGAGAGAGAAAATGTCTCTGTAAGATACAACCCTAGAAAACACTTTTCTTGACTGCAGTAGTGCACCTTTTCAGCCATAGCGAACATGTTGTGCGTGGGATGAAATAATGAGGGGAGCCTCCTATTTATACTGATTTTGCAAGTGAAAAACTAGGGTCGACCTATCTTGGGGAAACATAAAATTATATTATTGATATTCTTTTCTTGTGTATTATTTCCCTAAGGTTTCCATTGATTCTTTCTAGGGTTTACATGATTGATTACATAAGTATAATCTCCCATAGGAGGTACAAGGAAAGACAATAAAAGTACAAAAAAAAACCTATAAAGCTGCACAAATTCCAACACTCCCTCTCAGAAAGGAAGGTATTATTTAGATATGGTCATCATCAACATCATTAACATCTAGGTCTTCTTCTGTACATGTCATATGTATCGATCATCTCTATACATACTGAAGGTTGTCAACACTGTCTCTGTCCATCGAGAGGTGTCATTAAAATCTGATCCACTTAGTCTGTCAATAGATCTATCAGCTCTGCAACTCTACATTGTTTGTCAGATCGTAATCATCTGCTATAAGTCCATCTCTACCTGAGAACTTGGACATGATTCACATGGCATCTACTATTAGTTCATCTCAAGTGATGGTGGGAATTATCCTACACCATGTTGAGAACCAGGGTTGGAAGGAATTATCCAAAACACTAGGTTAAGAAACATGACCAATAGAGGTCACCGATGTAAATGACCATCTACTACATATTCATATCAAGAGTTGGTGGGAATACTCCAAAGAACACAAGATTGAGAATCTGAACGTATAGTGGTAACTAGTGCACACAACCATCTATATCCTACCCTTCTCAAGATGTCGATGGGATTTCTCCCATACCTGGATGAGAACCAGGGCGAGAAGAGGCCACATGTGTACACAACCATATACTACATGTTCATCTCAAGAGATGGTTGGAATACTCCAAAGAACACCATATTGAGAATCTGAACGTATAGTGGTCATTAGAGTACACGACCATCTTCTACCTGCACGTCTCATAATGCCGATGGGATTTTTCCTATGCCTGGATGAGATTCAGAATAAGTAGAGGCACTAGTGTGAAAGAATCATAAATATCAGTCTTGAATTTCCCTTTCCACGAGGGATGCATTTTCTTCTACTCCAAGTCTTCTGCGAAAGTATTCAAACTTTATCTTGAGAAGAGGCTTGGTAAGAATATCTACAGTCTGGTCATCTATCGAAACATATTGTAACTCGACCGCACCTTTCTGCACCATATCACGAATGTAGTGATATCGAATCTCGATATGCTTCTTCTTATCATGAAATATGAGATTCACTGACATCTATATACAACTTTGAGTATCACAGTGAATCATAGTTGGTCCTGGAATCTGACCAAACAATCCTACAAGGAGTTTTCGAAACCATATTGCTTCTTAAGTTGTTGCACTAGCAGCCATATACTTGGCCTATGCGGTGCTAAGTGCTATTGAGGTCTTCTTCTTGCAACATTAGGAAATCACTGCAGAGCCCAAACTAAAGAAACATCCGAAAGTACTTTTCCTATCTGCAACACACTTGGCCCAATCTAAGTCAAAAAATCCTTGCAATATCGTATCACATCTTGAAGCATATCATAGACCATATCCCACAGTGCCACGCAAGTATTCGAGAACATGTTTTTTAGAAACCCAATGAATCTGCCTCAGATCACTCATGAACTGGCTAAGAGTATTCACAACAAAACATATATCTGGTCTAGTGTTTGTCAGATACATCAAATATCCAATCAACCAGTGATGCATGGTGGGATCAATCATATCATAATTTGAAGTAGACTCCTTCAATTTATTGAAATTTGCATCCATCGAGGTAGCCATGGACTTGCAGTCCAACATCCTGAATCTCTTCAAAATATCAATGGTGTATTTTCCTTGGCTTAGGAAAATTTCATTTTTCCTCTGCCATACTTAGAATCCCAAGAAGTAATGCATCAATCTGAGGTCCTTCATTTCAAACTCAGAGGAAAGCTTCTTCTTACACCATCCAATTAGTTTCTCATTTCCTGTGAGAAACAAGTTGTCCACATACATGACCAAAATCAGTGGCTTATCATCCATAATCTTGTAGTAAAGATTAGGATCTGCATCAGTCTTGGTGAATCCCAGGTTTACCAGGTATCCGTATATTCATCTATACCAAGCACGAGGTGCTGACTTGAGTCCATATAATTCCTTTTTCATTTTACATACGTGAGAATCTTTCTCATGGACAATAAACCCTTCTAGTTGTTCAATGTAAACTTCTTCCTTAATAATACCATTTAGGAAGGTGGTCTTTACATCCATCTGATGTAGCTTCCATCCCATAGATTAAGCAATATCAATGTCGGTTCTGATCGAAGTATATCAAGCCACAGGAGCAAATGTTTGATCATAGTCAATTCCCTCTTTCTGAGAGAATCCTCTGGCAACAAATATAGACTCGTGTTTTTCCATGCTACCATCTGCTCTGTGTTTAATCTTGAAAAACCATTTGGAGGTCACTATTTACTTACCCTTAGGTCTCGATACAACCTCCCATATTTCATTCTTCATGATAGATCAGAACTCCTATGTCATGGTATCCTTCCAAACTTGGTGTCTAGATGCTTCTTTGTACGTGGTAGGCTCTTAGTCAATGATGTGACTCCTCAATGCTACATAACTCGAGAACCTATGAGGTATTTTGATTTCCTAATGGATTATGTGTGGAGCTTCATGCCCCTTGACATCCTACAATGTTTGTTGTGCCCATCTAGGTCTTTTACCGCTTACTGCCATATCTGTGGAGCATCAACTAGCTCAACTGGATCAATGGGATCGATGGGTTCATTATTTTCTTCAGACTCCCTCTTAAATTATGGAGGGGAAGATGATCTCATTTCTTCATCATCATTTATCTGCACATCATATTTTTTTCCTTTTCATAAATCCATTTCTTCTTCAAAGGTTACATCCCTATTGACTTCGATCTGCCTTGATCCCAGGATGTATATTCTATAAGCCTTTGAAGACTCACTGTATGCCACGAATGTTCCCTTATTTCCTGAAGGTTCTAGTTTTGTCCTTTTATTCTCGTGCACATGAATGTAGACTGGACAACCAAAAATACAAAGTAAGTATCCATCCTGGTGATGACTAGGCTCATCAAGGTTCCTTCAACTGTCTTGTCTGACTCAAGACAACATTGTCATCAGTGTAATCACCGCCATCATGCTTGATCTTCTAAATTTTTTTACTTTGTTCTTCCTTGAGTTAGGAAGACTTCATTAGGTTTCTATCATATGAAATACATTAGGATCCTCATCTTTGAGGGATAACTCCCTTTGTCTCTCAAAGATTCGCTAACTAAACTTTGTCCTCCAGAATTCATTTGTTATGAATCTGACTAGAAAGAAATTGTTTTCATAACCATTTGAAGTAGTTGAGAGACCGACATCTGTAGAATCCTTCCACTTATAATCACCAAATATCTACAAGATATCATTATGGGTATGGGAGTCATGCTTCTAGAGGCTTTCATCTAAGATAGAGGCCTTAAGAATTCTAATTTCTTAAATCTAATCTACTCATGCTATGATTATAGCATGCCATTGCATGTACTCTCATGTTGAGTGCATTAGCAACCTTGTTCTCTTTACCTGTAATATGTTTGATATTAAAATCAAACACACAAATATTTTCTATCCATCTTGTATTCTAATCTATATTATTTAGAGAATGACATGAATACAACTACAATAAAGCTCAAATTCTATTAATGAATGGAATGGAAAACACTGCAAACTGCAAGCAAGACAAACTAGCTCAAATGGTAGTAGCTTATCTCTGAAGAGAGATATGTTGGTTGCAATCATTTGCAAGAGATAAATACAAATATACTGAAGGCCTTTTATCATAATCATATAGGTGAAAATCCTAAACATCCAAAAACATAACCCCGAGAGATGAAGCGCCAAAAGGATTTGTCGAACACAAGGTGGCTATCTAACTTCTCAAGGGCACAAATTTTGCATACAATCTTTGTTTAGGGCACATGATGGTTGGGATCAGGGAATTCCATAGCAATCCTTAACCCCCCAAATAGCCAAAAAACATTGTTTAGGGGATGAAAATGGCCCCAAAAGTTTGGGACCCAAAACACCATAGAATTGCCAAGAAGATAGAGAACCATTGTAGCTGAATGGAGCAGGTGGGTGGCCACCAATATCCACCTGGATAAATCCTCCCCTCTTAAAGAGAAATGGTCCCCATTCCATCAAATCTCCCCATCATATGAGAAAACATTTGTTGAATCTGAGTCCTAGTGAGCCACTTTCCCTGGTGAAGAAGTTTCCATGATTTGTGACCCAATATAGTTGGATTTTCTATTGAAAAGTGCTTTTCATATCAATGGCCATCTTCTTTTCAATGTCGCATGCTCATTGCAGTCATAATTGAGTTATGTATTGGCCAAGTTCTCGGCTACCTTTGACGTGTCTAAGAGAGGTGGTAAATATGGTCGAATTAGCTTCGATGATATCTCCTTATCATATGTGGGATACTGAAAAATAGAAATGCAGAGTGTCTCACTATGATAAGACACTAGATGTCCATGTTGAGTGATAATTGCACCAAAAGAATAATTAGAGGCATTTATCTCAATATTGAAAGGTTGTGGCAGTCCGAAAAAGTGAGGGTTGGATCCTAGCAAAGAAATTATTTCAGATCCGCAAACACTTTCTATTGTGACACACCTCAAGTGAACTTGGATTTGTCTCCAACCTTGGTCACTTGGTTCAAGGGCCAAGCAATATGACTGAGAGCCCCAACACAAACCTTCAATAAACGTTCGAAAGACCTAAGAAGCTATAGAGATCTGTTAGATTCATCGAGGCTAGCCAATCATGAATGAATTGGATCTTGGCTAGGTCTACATGCACCACGTGTTCATCCACAATGTATCCAAGATACTGAACTTTCTTCATGTTGAATGAAAATTTCTCAAAATTGGCATATAACTTGTGTTGTTGTAGGGTGGTTGAAGATGAAGATGTCATCCAGATATATGACCACAAAGGAGTTTGTGAATGGATGCAAGATATCATCCATAATCCTCATGAATGTTTTTGGAGCATTAGTCAAGCCAAAAGGCATGACCAACCACTCAAAAGGATTTATTTATACTTGAAAATTTTCTTCCATACATTGATTTGATCAGTCATGACTTTGTGGTATCCTAACTTCATATCAATCTTATTAAAGAACTTGGCACTCTTAAGTCGATCAAGAAGATCATCAATCTAAAGAATTGGGTAATGATTCTTCACAGTGATCTTATTTAGGGCTATGTAATCAATGCAAAGTCGGCATGTCCCATCCTTCTTCTGCACCAACACAATTGGGCTCCCACAAGGTGACCTTGGTTGAATGTAGTTACTTGGATGAGCTCTTGAACCTGACATTTTATTTCCTCATTCTCCCAGTGAGAGTCTCTATATATTGGGTTGTTAGGTAAGGGAGCATCGAGTATCAAATCAATTGAGTGTTTGATTAGATGGTGCAGAGACACCCCTTTAGGTGAGGCAAAGATATCTATGTCACCTTCTACAATATTTATCACCTATTTCTATTGTGTAGAGAGACCTTGCACTTAGGTTGTGGAATTTGCACCGACCTTTTGTCCACCTTCTAATTGGACCATGAATAGGATGAATTTATCAGTCTAAGTGATTACCTTCTGACACTACTTGTTCGAGATCAAAGATATTGTAGTATTCAAAACTACCTTAGGTACCCTGTAGAATTGGCCTCCCAACGTAACAAAGACACTGTGAATCCCAGAATCATAAACAAACTGATGTTTCCACATATACGAGTTGTCCTAAAAGAACATCACAAACTTCAATTGGGGAAACATCACATAACACCTCATATTTGAAAGGCTTGATGTCATAGGATGTGTGACATTGTTGACTGACGTGGATATCTCTCCATTGGATCAAACAATCGATGGTGTATGGTTGGAGAAGAGGCTTTGTTGGTAACTTCAATCTCTTGATGCCATCGATCGATATCAGGTTCCTCTAGATATCGTTATCAACAATGAGATGTAGTAGGGTCCTCTTTACCCACAGCTCTGAGTGGAAGAGGCACTCCTCTTCGTCTGGATCCTCTGGTTCTTCTGTTGGAGCTTTGCAGTTGAAATGATGGCATTGGGTTTTGCATCAATGATTTGTTTTCCTTTGTCTTTCTCCAAATTAGAGTATGATCCAGAGTCCAATTTTAAGGATTTCATTTAATCCAATAGTGATTGTTTTGAGTGACGTTCATTGGTGTTGTGATAAGGGATTTTATGGAAATCACACCACTTTCTAGTGTCTTCTTCGAATTCCCATTACCCTTATTTACCTACAGTTTGGATTGGTTGTTATGAGTTTGGATATCCTTTCTCTGCCCTTTGTTCTATGAGTTAGGGCCACCTTTACCAGGATTTTGTTGCAATTGATTTGCAAACCCAAACTCTTAGTTATTCTTCTACTTGATTTTGACAACATATCAATAAGCGACTCCCGGTGAGGAGATGTCCAAGAAATACATATCTATTTGGATGAACTTGTGTAGGACGTTGCAGTACTTTAGGAACAAGTTCCATTCAGAGTCCCTGATACCTATTTTTGAATGCAAGGTTTGGAATATATTGGTAAATTCCTTCATTTTCTAGTCTCTATCTTGGTGCAAAGTAATCCATCTCGTGTATTGGTCATCACGGTTTCCAATAGGGAAGAACTCCTCCTTGAGGGCATCAACAAAAACTACCCAAGTGGGTTATGTCCATTTGGTGTAAACTCATCTTTGGTATGCCTCTTCCAGTAATTGTCTCGCCAATATTTGGCATAGGGGAGGAACTTAAGGAGTGTGAAGGTGATCTTTTCATTATCGAAAAAAAATTGAACAGATTAATAACCCTCTAAAATATTTAACCATTTCTCCAAATCATCTACATTTATCTATCCCTCAAATAAAGGAATGTCAAAGTTAACTTACAGCTTGAAGGGCGTTGCACCTCCAAAATGGTTGTTGGTTGAAGGTATTCGACAAAGGATCTAAGTGAAATTATGCATCATCTTGTTCAAATGTTTCATACAGGATTCCTTGAGCAACAACTTAATAATATCTCCTACTCCACCATCTCTATTTCCTTCTCCTTCCACATGAGGCTTCTTGGGTCGATGAGAGTGGTTGTCTCCAAGCTCAATTAGTTCAAGACCTAACTCCCATTATTAGAATCTCCTTAGGGACATGCACTGAGAAACAACCAGAGCATATTGCTCTGATACCACTGATCTAACTTATTTATAGAAAAACGTGAAGGAAGATATATAAAAATGGAAAAATAAATATTTTGTAGAGCGTGCAATAGTACAGGAAAACCCAAATCCTATTAACAAATGGAATGGAAAAACATAGTAAATTGCAAGCAATACAAACTAGCTCGGATGGTGGTAGCTTATCTATGAAGAGAGATGTGTTGGCTATGCTCATTCGCAAGAGTTGATTACAAAAAGAACAAAAAGGCCTTTTTGTCATAAATATAGAGGAAAAATCCCTAAACATCCAAAAACATAACCCTAACTTTCCGGAAGCACAAATTTTGCATACATTCTCCATTAAGGGCACAGAAATAATTTTTGGAATGAAATATGAAGTACAACTTTTGGTTGGGATTAAGACATGCCATGGCAACCCCTGACCCCACGAATAGCAAAAAAACATAGTTTATGGGCTCAAAACGATCCCAAAAATTTGGGACCTGAAGAACCATAGAAAATTACCAAGAATAAGGAGAATCGTTGTAACTCAGTGGAATAGTTGGGTGGCCACCAGTATCCACCTATATCATCTACCTGGTAATCAAAGTCTACTTATCAAATAAATACTTCAACTCACTATGATATGTTTGCAACTCAAATTTTCTACCCATAAGATAATGTCTTCACATCTTCAATGCATGTACAATAGTAACACGCTCTAAGTCATGTGTGGCATATTTCTTCTCATGCTCATTCCACTTTCCGGAGTCAAGCTCTAGGTCATGTGTGGCATATTTATTCTCATGCTCATTCCACTTTCCATAGTCATAATAGATCAGATGCCCATTTTGCACAAGTACTCCACCAATTCCTTATTTACAATCATCTATATATACCACAAAATCTTCATTTGGAACAACAAACATGAGAATTTATGTATTAGTGAACAATCTCTTTAACTACTGGAATATTTATTCAGATTATGGTGTCCATTCAAATTTGACATCATTTTTATACAATGATGTAATTAGATTTGCCACTTTTGAGAACCCTTCTATAAATATTTTCCAGTATCCAGTCAGTCCCTTAAATGACCTTATTTCTGATACATTTTTTGGTATATGAAATCCCATAATAGTTTCAATATTCTTTAGATTGACTACTATTTCTTCTTCAAAAATATTATGTCCCAAGTATTGAATTTGTCTTCGATAAAAGAAACATTTACTAAGATTAGCATAAAGTTAATGTTCTTTTAACACTTGTACCAATCTCAAGCGCTCTTCATGCTCTAATTTTGAGCAAATACGAATGCCACCCAAGGATATAATGAAAAATTTATCCAAAGACTACATCAAGCACATAAATATAATTGGCGCATATTTCAAAACAAGAAGCACCACTAAGAACTCACATTGACCATATATAGTTCTAAAAGTCGTCTTGCTAATGCCTTTGTCTTATCCTCACCCGATGTTATTCTGATCTCAAATATGTATTTAAGAAAATATTTGCTCATCTAAGCTAATCAAACAATTAATCTATTATGGGTGGAGGATATTTATTCCTCACAATGACCTTGTTCAATTGCCTAAATTCAATACACAACCTTAGAGCTCCATCATTTTTCTTCACAAAAAGTATTGGTTCTCCCCATGGAGACTCACTTGGGTGTATGTATCATTTCTTCAATAGTTCTTCCAACTACATTTGTAACTCATTCAACTCAAGTGTACTCATTTTGTATTATACTTTGAAGACTAAGGTGACTTTAGTCATCATACCAATAGAAAAGTCATTGTCTCTTTTTGGTGGCATTCTTGACATTTCTTCAAAAACACCTATGAAATCTTGTAATACTGGGAAGTCTTCCAAGCTTGGGCCTTTACACTTTTTTTTCTCTTCCACATTAGTTGTATAGAACTGGCACCCTTTTCTAAAGCATCTCTTCAATTACAAAAATGAAATTTCCCTTGAGGCACTAGGCTAGCTTGGAATGTCTTTCACTATCTTTTTCTCTCCTTCATCGAGACAAGTAAGACTCTTGTTATGGAAATCCAAAATACCATGGTGTGCATCTAACCAATCACTCCCAGTAAGCACATCATATGAGCCAAGTAATATTATGTTCATGTCTACAAAAATATTTAAGTCCATTCATATATAATGGACAACCCTTTACTAACTATTTGATTTTTCTTCTTGTTATAGTATCCAATTGAACCATCCATTATTTATCAATCTTACTTCTCTTTAAATGAAATATTTCAACCAAATTAGAAACAATATAACTATGACTTGCTCCTAAATCAATTAGAATGGAAATAAGTTGATTTGCAATCTTACCTTCAACCTCAATCATGTTGGACTGATGTTATGCCTATTTATTATGCAAGGCTGCATGTATTACACAAATGTTTTTTACCACATTTTCCATGGGAATTGCTTCCTATATGTTGTTCACGGTCTTCATTCTATCTCCCTTTCGAGGACACTCTTTAAATAAATGGTCTCCTTCTCATCCCCAACATTTGGGTTGTTTTCTTGTTCTTCCTCTTAGATATTTGGCCATCCTAGGTCCATTTTGAATTAAATTGCTTTATTGATATGAATTTGGCTGGTTCATGAAAAAATTAGGTTTAATTCTTTTCTCCTCCGATCCTACTTATATTTCTTCTTGTCTCTCTAAAACTTCTAAAAATATACCCTTCTTTTGTTCTGATCGTGTATGTGCTTGGATTTCTGAATTCTCTTCGATAATATTAGGTTCATCAAACTGAATTTTATCTCAATAGAATGAAGACAACCCACTTAGGAACCTTTGTATTTTTACCATCTCTTCTTTGATAAATCCAACATATCTCAACAACTCTAAAAACTTCGTTTCATACACTTCCATGCCCATGTTTCTCAATTTGAGTTCAAAGAACTCTTCCATCTTTTTGTCATAATAATATGTTGATAGATTCTTCTATTGGAAATACTTTTTGAACTTCCTTCATGAAAAGAAAAAAACACTAATATGTTTCGCTTGAACCAATTAATTCCACCAAATGGAGTCTTTCCAACAAGTTGTAAATGGCAATTCTAGCTTCCATATTAGAGGAATATTTATGTAATAGGAGATATTTTATCATCCCCAATAACCAAGCTTCAAAATTTTCTTTTCTTGTTCTCACCATCAAAAGTTGGTGCCTTAATCTTCCTCATTTCTCCTTGCAGCTCATCTTCCACGTGTCTTTTTTAACAATTTCTAACTTAGGACATTTTTGGGTTACTCTTAGATTAATCATATAAGTATGGCTTCCTAGTAGCATGAGATGATAAGCAGCGATGTCTATGAATCTTGGCAGCAGTTTTAGAATGCCCGAAACTTTCATATGATCTCTTCTTTGAGCATTCATTGCCTTCTTTATCATGAAATGAGCTTGACCCAATCTGCATTTGGCTATGTAGTAAATTCAATCTGTACATTAGTTAAGCGTTTAATTGATTTTCCTACTCGTGAGCCTTTAGCATTATTCCGTTCTCAGCTCTACAACTCTACACCTTCATTCTCAATATTTTTATTGTCTCCACTAGTTCTAATGGTTCAATGATTTTTTTCCAACCATTAGATTATGTTTCTTCATTATCCACACTAATGTCCAAACCTCTAACCTCTTCTTCATTATTGTTTGGAATTTCCCCTTCTTCAATTTTCTTCCAAGTGTTGATATGATGACTTTGACCTATGATTACATATAATGTAATATTGTATTTGCAATGTGTTCACACAATTAAATTTGTGAGTTAAGCTTTAGTTTCAAGATTTTGTAAAATAAAAATCATATATATTTAAGAATTCGGGAAACTATCTATTTGACAATTTTGTCAAAATAGGGCTATATGACTTTTTCCTATCCACTTTCTGGAAAGATATGAATTATTTTTTAATGATTTGATTGATTTTAATTATTCTCTTATTAATAATATTTCCAACAACTATAACTATACTCATTTCCGAGCACACCGCTAAAAGCTACAACCCTCCAAAACTTGCAATTTTACCCAAATTTGCATTGTTATTGTAGTTGTACTTGTTCTCATGGACCTACTTCTAAGGCCCATCAAATGAAATATAGAAAGAGTCAGAATTTTTTTATATCAAGTGTTGATAACCCTTATGATTTTGAATACTCAACAATTTCTAGATCACCAATTTGATGTCCCAATCATTTTCTGCATAAATCTAGAATCACCAACATTTTTTTCACTTCTTCTAGACTTGGGACTTTTAGAAAATATTGCTCTCGCAAATAGAGAAAAACAGGAAAAAATTCATTTCACCAAAGTTGTTCAACTCATTAAGTAGGTAAAGGGTTGAGTAAATAAAATTTTCCAATTTTGAAATCCTGGGAATCACCAAAGTATTATCCCAAATAGTGGATTTTTGCAATTTTCTGTATCACCACTCCCCACCCTTTGGGATTTTCCCAAAATCTTCCTAGGTTAATTTTGTGCTTGTTCAACAACGAAACCCCTATTAAATGACTTTCCACGAGTGTTCAAAAGTCAGTCATTGCCCATTTCTAAAAGCATGAAATTGAATAGACCACACCTATTTGTCATTTATGTAGTCCTCATTGTTGACAAACACAAAATTTCAGAGAATTCCAAGTTATTTTGCCCATGTTATGGCCAAAACATTTTTTTGGCTCCAAACTCAATTTTTTTTATCCTTTTTAACATTTCATTTTGCTGACATAACATTGTGTTGATGTGACATGAGACGTTGATGTTGATGTGTCAATGAGTCCTATGTCAAACCACTTGTTGTTGTCATGTCATCATCTACCAACCTCCATGTCACCTTATTATGTCCAATGGCACCTTTTTCCTTTATTTGCTTTACAGAATTCTCAATGTTGATGTGACTGGGGGGTCCCACCTAGACATGTAGAAACCTCTTGTTCATTTCAAAAGTGAAGGGGTCACTTAAACACCAAGTATTTTTCATCTTGAAATCCATATACATCATAAATCATGGATGATCTACAACCGTTGGATATTTCGAAGGTGCAACATAGGATTAAACCCAATTAGTTATGCTCCCAAAAACATTTCCTGCCATAGATCCACACCATATCTCCACCATTAGATCAAGTGGACAATAATTTCAGAATTTGTTTAAGAGTTTTCCCATACCACCTTCGTGACTACTGAAACCACTTACCACCCTACCGAAAACCACCATGTTTATTTCATGTGTGGTCACCTTGTAGAAATAATAGCTCCAATGTTATGAGTAAATATGCTAAGAAGAAGCACATGAAATATATCTTGCTACTAAGATAATGCTCAAAAGCACACACAGGAAAAATAGAGAGGATAAAAGAGGCTGAATCACATGAATGAAGAGATGAATATTGGAGTGTATCCTTCCATTGAATAATGATGAATAATAGTGTACATAAATAGTACATCCCTCATAGATAAAATCGAGTTGTATGGAGACAACTCATGAAGCTCAGAAAGGATGACTTACCAAATATGATAAATCCCCATACATGGCTAAAGCACATCCCAAATAAGTCAAGGACCTCACGAATTAGCAAAAGCATGAGTGATTTTTCAAGAGTGATGGATAAACATGCTAATCCGAGAAAATGGAGAGAAAACCATGGAGGATGGGTTGGCAACAAAAGATACCAGTTTCGAGCTTTACCTTATCCACAGAAAAGTAGGATGAAAGCATAATAAGGGAGAATTTGCAGGAAAGCACAGTTACTAATTCTGGGAATCAATAAAGTGGTCAAGATCAACCTAGAATTTGAAATAAATCATTATTGGGTTATAGATGGCATGTGTTGACTTTAAGGTGCAAGTGGATGTCAACTAATTAGCTAGTGGGTAGGAATTTAATCAAATAATGATTAAATATTTTATCTTAAGCTATGAGTGGGTTTATTATATTCCCACACCCCCCTTTAAGTCTTAATTTATGATGTTATGTCAAAAATATAGGTGTATATAGGGCCCAACAACAAAGCTATGGTCACCCTTTAACAATAATTGTGTCAAAAAAAGCTAAGGAAAGAGGCAAAACCAGATGGGGATTATCCTCCCTCAAGAAAGGACACGGCACAAAAATTGACACAATGTGTCTTCAACATATCTTTATCTTCACTTGAATGAGTTGAATGAACTGCTTCTGGATGAAATACTTGATGAAGAAATCATGAACTCCATGATCATGCGCTAGAGTGTAGAAACTGCAAGAAGGAACTGGAGAGACTCTTGGTATCCCATCAACTGATGAAGTAGGAGCATTATATGAATGCTTCTTTCTACTGTCAAACTCTGATATGCAAACACAATCTGAAATGGAAAATATATATGTGCATACTCCTTCCCAAATCGTACAAAAATTAAGACAATTTGTTACACACTCAATTCCCTGAATATCTGCAAAATTGTGATGTGAATCACATGTCATTCTTCCACTATGATGTAACACCTTCCCAGATCTGATATGAGGCTTATAAAACTATGATATATCAGAAACACTAGAATATGGAAAAGCAAATACAAAGGCTTCGGTGACTCCATGAGGATATACAGCTAGACTAGGAAAACTATGAGCAATTGGGGAAAACTGATAGGTGTAAAAATATAAATGATAGATGGAATTGAGATTTGAACCATAAGTGTTTATAAAATATCCAAACATGTTTAATATCAGTCCAAATATTACTAAGGTCATGGATAACCAACCACTGAAAGATAGGCAAGACTTCAAACCATGTAAGATAAGTAACATTGCATAAGAGACCAATGAGGAATCAACTAGTCAACTTGGGATTAGTATAGTCATAGGATTATTCAGAGGTATGGTATATGGTATGGATGGTGGTATTATTCGTGTATCAGCCTAAAAACATGCTTCTAAAGAATCCAAGAGATCACATCTAAGCATATCAGTAGACTTATGGGAATACGCTGCTAATGAATCCTCTGCAGTAGAGGAAGAAAGGAAATGTTCAAAATATTCAAGGAGGCTCTGATTATTACTTCCAAGAACAAATGAGGAGATGCAAAAGAACATGATATCAAGTATGGTAAGTGTTATAACACACATAAGACTTGACTTGGCTACGCAGACATCCAAAAAGACACTAGGTTGTGCACCATCAATGAGAGAGATATGCACAAAGTGTGAAATATCTGGCACATAGATCTCAGAATCTAAGATAGAAGATATAGAGAAGATTGAATG
Organism: Pseudotsuga menziesii; assembly: GCA_001517045.1. Classification (NCBI taxonomy): domain Eukaryota; kingdom Viridiplantae; phylum Streptophyta; class Pinopsida; order Pinales; family Pinaceae; genus Pseudotsuga; species Pseudotsuga menziesii. Next base: position 98,649 of record LPNX010031058.1, on the reverse strand, counting down.
GGTGAATGGATCATCATCAGTATCAATATCAGCTCCATTAGTCACTTCTTTTTCATCATCATCATCATAAGAAGATGAATCAATATCTTCAACCTCAAGAGATACAAAAAAAGATGGCTCTTCAATATCTGCTTCTTGATTGAAGGAGGAAGAATTCGAATCAAAGAGGGTAGAAACAACATGAACTGTATGAGAAAATTCTTCATCATGAATAACTTCATTGGAAAATGTATAGGCCAAGAAATCTTGAGAGAGAGCACATGAGGTGATGTTGGGTTTGCTCCATGCTTCATCTTGTACTTCTTGCATACCAAAAGCTTTGTCCAAATTGTTCTAAAGCTCAGATGGATATTCAGAAGAATCTATGAGATGATGTATATTTGGAGACAATCCCAAACACATACTTCCCTAATATCTATCACAATTATTTATCCAGTCAATCTTCTCTTCATAAGACTTAGGTTCGCTCAATGCACCAATAGAGACTTCAAAGAGACATTGCCTCTTCAAGTATGCACTCATCTTGGGATTCCAATCAGCATAGTTGAAAGGCGATAGTAGAGGAACTTTTGAATCCATATTGAATTTGTTGATATGCTCTAGGAGATATTCTCTGCAACCTGCAAAACAAAATAAGGATAAAATCTTGTAAGCTTAGATCAATCTCTTCATCAGAGAGGGATAAGAGACTGGATGCGCTCTGCTGGAGAGAACACATAGCTCCTAAAATCTGTAGAACTTGAGCAACCTTGTGCTATGATACCATGTATAAATAATAGTTCTAATGCTATGAGCAACGATGCTAAGAAGAAGCACATGAAATATATCTTTCAACTAAGATAATTCTCACAAGCATACACAGTAAAAATAGAGAGAAGAAAAGATATTGAATCACATGAATGAAGAGATGAATATTGGAGTGTACCCTTCCATTGAGTAATGATGAATAATAGTGTACATAAATAGTACACCTTCCCTGTGGCTATTCCATGTACACCTCCTCCTCTAAGACACCATTTAGAAATGTTGTCTTCACATCCATCTGGTGAATGCTCCAACCCATCTCTGTAGCAATAGGGATCATAGGTCGAACATAAAAGTACCTAGCCACTAGCGCAAACATCTCATCATAGTCTACTCCCTCTATCTATGAAAAACCACATGCCACAAAATGATCCTTATAATTCTCGATGCTTCCATCCACATCATGCTTGATTTTGTAGAGCCACTGAGAAGTCACAACTGAATTCCCCATCGGGTTTGGAACCACCTCCCACACATCATTCTTCATGATGGAATTGTACTCTTCCACCATGGCATCTCTCCACACCTGATGTGCAGTTTCATCCTCAAAAGTGGAAGGCTCTGACTCACAAAGACTAGTCACCACTGCCATATAGCTGGAAAATCTCTCTAGAGATTTACTCCCTCTAACCTCCCTCTTGGGTGGCCCCATAGACTTTCTTGCTTCACAATTTCTTTAAGCCAACTTGGATTCCTATTCTTGGAGTAGCTTCCTTTGGAGATCCCTCCTCTTGAACACCCTAATATGACGATTGTCTACCTAGAGATGTAGCACTTGAGGTTCCAGATCCTAAAGTTGGTGAACCTGTACCAAGTGAATCTGAATCAAATGAAAGTGAAACTGGTGTACTTGTAATCTGAGAATCTATAACTGCACCATAAGTCTTTGTAGATAGATTCCCTAAACTTGGAGATTCTGAAACCTGTGGACCAACCACCCCTAAAACATGTGACCCTCTATGATACCAGCCATGTCCATAATACATATAGGGTGGTGTGTCCCGTGTCTGACACAAACATGCTAACAGAGCATGTCAGACACGTCTCTCAAGTGTGTCCTGATTTAGTACATGTGTGTCCAGCGCCTGTCAGGAAGTGTCCTGAAAACATGACAAGAACAAATGAGGAGATGTAGAAGAACATTATATCAAGTATGGTAAGTGGTATAACACCCATAAGACTTGACTTGGCTATGCAAACATCCAGAAAGACACTAGGTTGTGCACCATCAGTGAGAGAGGTATGCACAAAGTGTGAAAGATCTGGCACATAGATATCCGAATCTAAGATAGAAGATATAGAGAACACGGAATGGGTGAATGGATCATCATCAATATCAATAGCAGCTCCATTATTCACTTCTTTTTCATCATCAACATCACAAGAAGATGAATCAATATCTTCAACTTCAAGAGATACAAAAAAGAATGGCTCTTCAATATCTGCTTCTTAATTGAAGGAGGAAGCATTCAAATCAAAGAGGGTAGCAACAAGACGAATTGTATGAGAAAATTATTCATCATGAATAACCTCATTGGAGAATGTATATGCCAAGACATCTTAAGAGAGAGCACATGAGGAGATGTTGGGTTTGCTCCATGCTTCATCTTGTACTTCCTGCATACCAAAAGCTTTGTCCAAATTGTTCTAAACTTTAAATGGATATTCAATAGAATCTATGAGATGATGTATATTTGGAGACAATCCCAAACACATAATTTCATAATCTCTATCAAAATTATTTATCCAATCAATCTTCTCTTCATAAGACTCAGGTTCGCTCAATGCACCAATGGAGACTTCAAAGAGACATTGCCTCTTCAAGTCTATAGACATATTGGGATTCCAATCAGTGTAGTTTAAAGGAGATAGTAGAAGAACTTTTGAATCCATATTGAAGTTGTTGATATGCTCTAGGATATACTCTCTGCAACTTGCAAAACAAAACAAGGAGAACATCTTGTCAACTTAGATCAATCTCCTCTTTAGAGAGGGATAGGAGACTAAATGCGCTCTGCTAGAGAGAACAGATAGCTGCTCAACTATGTAGAACTTGAGAAACCTTGCGCTATGATACCATGTAGAAATGATAGCTCCAATGCTAAGAAGAAGGACAGGAAATATATCTCACTACTAAGATAATTCTCACAAGCATACACAGTAAAAATAGAGAGATAAAAAGAGACTGAATCACATGAATGAAGAGATGAATATTGGAGTGTATCCTTCCATTGAGTAATGATGAATAATAGTGTACATTAATAGTACACCTTCCCTTGGCTACTCTATGTACACCTCCTCCTCTAAGACACCATTTATAAATGTTGTCTTCACATCCATCTAGAGAATGCTCCAACCCATCTCTGCAGCAATAGGGATCATAGGTCGAACAGAAAAGTACCTAGCCACTAGCGCAAACATCTCATCATAGTCTACTCCCTTTATCAGTGAAAAGCCACATGAAACAAAATGATCCTCATAATTCTCGATGCTTCCATCCACATCATGCTTGATTTTGTAGAGCCACCGAGAAGTGACAACCGAATTCCCCTCCGGTTTTGGAACCCCCTCCCACACATCATTCTTCATGATGGAATTGTACTCTTCCACCATGGCTTCTCTCCACACCTGATATGCAATTTCATCCTCAAAAGTGGAAGGATATGACTCACAAAGACTAGTCACCACTGCCATATAGCTAGAAAATATATCTAGTGCTTTACTCCCTCTGACCTCCCTCTTGGGTGGCCCCACAGACTTTGTAGCTTCCTTCACAAGTTCTTTAAGCCAACTTGGCTTTCTCTTCTTGGAGTAGCTTATTTTGGAGATGCCTCCTCCTGAACACCATAATATGATAGTTGTCTACCTGGAGATGTAGCACTTGAGGTTTGAGATCCTAAAGTTGGTGAACCTGTACCAAGTGAATCTGAATCAAATGAAAGTGAAATTGGTGTACTTGTAATCTGAGAACCTATACCTGCACCAAAAGAATTTGTAGACAGAGTCCCTGAACTTGAAGATCCTAAAACCTGTGGACCATCCACCCCTAAAACATGTGACCCTCTATGATACTAGACACGTCCATAATACATATAGGTCAACATGTCCCGTGTCTGAAACAAACATGTTGACAGAGCGCATCAGACACATCTCTCAAGCATGTCCTGATTTCAGACACGCGTGTCCAGCGCTTGTCAGGATGTGTCCTGAAAACAAGACAAGAACAAATGAGGAGATGTAGAAGCACATGATATAAAGTATGGTAAGTGGTATAACACACATAACACTTGACTTGGCTACACAAACATCCAGAAAGACACTAGGTTGTGCACCATCAATGAGAGAGGTATGCACAAAGTGTGAAAGATCTAGCAAATAGATCTCATAATCTAAGATAGAAGATATAGAGAACACTGAATGGGTGAATAGATCATCATCAATATCAATAGCAACTCCATTAGTCACTTCTTTTTCATCATCAACATCACAAGAAGATGAATAAATATATTCAACTTCAAGAGATACAAAAAAAGATGGCTCTTCAATATATGCTTCTTGATTGAAGGAGGAAGCATTCAAATCGAAGAGGGTAGCAACAACATGAAATGTATGAGAAACTTCTTCATCATGAATAAATTCATTGGAGAATGTATATGCCAAGACATCTTGAGAGAGAGCACATGAGGAGATGTTGGGTTTGCTCCATGCTTCATCTTGTACTTCCTACATACCAAAAGCTTTGTCCAAATTGTTCTAAAGCTCAAATGGATATTCAACATAATCTATGAAATGATGTATATTTGGAGACAATCCCAAACACATAATTCCATAATCTCTATCACAATAATTTATCCAATCAATCTTCTCTTTATAAGACTCAGGTTCGCTCAATGCACCAGTGGAGACTTCAAAGAGACATTGCCTCTTCAAGTATGCACTCATCTTGGGATTCTAATCAGCATAGTTGAAAGGAGATAGTAGAGGAAATTTTGAATCCATATTGAAGTTGTTGATATAATCTAGGAGATACTCTCTGCAACCTACAAAACAAAACAAGGAGAAAATCTTGTAAGTTTAGATCAATCTCTTCTTTAGAGAGGGATAGGAGACTGGATGCGCTCTGCTGGAGAAAATAGATAGCTCCTCAACTCTGTAAAACTTGAGCAACCTTGCGCTATGATACCATGTAGAAATAATAGCTCCAATTCTATGAGCAACAATGCTAAGAAGAAGCATAGGAAGTATATATTGCTACTAAGATAATTCTCACAAGCATACACATGGAAAATAGAGAGAAGAAAAGAGACTGAATCACATGAATGAAGAGATGAACATTGGAGTGTACCCTTCCATTGAGTAAGGATGAATAATAGTGTACATAAATAGTACACCTTCCCTATGGCTACTCCATGTACACCTCCTTCTCTAAGACACCATTCAAAAATGTTGTCTTCACATCCATCTAGTGAATGCTCCAACCCATCTCTACAGCAATAGGGATCATAGGTCGAACAGAAAAGTACCTAGCCACTAGCGCAAACATCTCATAATAGTCTACTACCTCTATCTGTGAAAAGCCACATGCCACAAAAGGATCCTTATAATTCTTGATGCTTCCATCCACATCATGCTTGATTTTGTAGAGCCACCGAGAAGTCACAACCAAATTCCCCTCCGGTTTCGGAACCCCCTCCCACACATCATTCTTCATGATGGAATTGTACTCTTCCACCATGGCATCTCTCCACACCTGATGTGCAGTTTCATCGTCAAAAGTGGAAGGATTTGACTCACAAAGACTAGTCACCACTGCCATATAGCTGGAAAATATCTCTAGTGCTTTACTCCCTTTGACCTCCCTCTTGGGTGGCCCCACAGACTTTGTAGCTTCCTTCACAAGTTATTTAAGCTAACTTGGCTTTCTCTTCTTGGAGTAGCTTATTTTGGAGATCCCTCCTCCTGAACACCCTAATATGACGGTTGTTGACCTGGATATGTAGCAATTGAGGTTCGAGATCCTAAAGCTGGTGAACCTGTACCAAGTGAATCTAAATCAAATGAAAGTGAAATTGGTGTACTTGTAATTTGAGAACCTATACCTGCACGAGAAGTCTTTGTAGATAGCGTTCCTGAACTTGGAGATCCTGAAACCTGTGGACCATCCACCCCTAAAACATGTGACTCTCTATGATACCAGACACGTCAATAATACATATAGGGCAGCATGTCCCATGTCTGACATAAACACGCTGACAGAGCATGTCAGAAACGTCTCTCAAGCATGTCCCGATTTCAGACACACGTGTCCAGTGCCTATCAGGATGTGTCTTGAAAACATGACAAGAATAAATGAGGAGATTCAAAAGCACATGATATCAAGTATGGTAAGTGGTATAACACACATAAGACTTGAATTGGCTATGCAAGCATCCAGAAAGACACTAGGTTGTGCACCATCAATGAGAGAGGTATGCACAAAGTGTGAAAGATCTAGCACACAGATCTTAGAATCTAAGATAGAATATATATAGAACACAGAATGGGTGAATGGATCATCATCAATATCAATAGCAGCACCATTAGTCACTTCTTTTTCATCATCAACATCACAAGAAGATGAATCAATATCTTCAACTTCAAGAGATATAAAAAATGATTGCTCTTCAATATCTGCTTCTTGATTGAAGGAGGAAGCATTCAACTCAAAGAGGGTAGCAACAACTTTAACTATAAAAGAAACTTCTTCATCATGAATAACTTCATTGGAGAATGTGTAGGCCAATACATCTTGAGAGAGAGCACATGAGGAGATGTTGGGTTTGCTCCATGCTTCATCTTGTACTTCCTGCATACCAAAAGCTTTGTCCAAATTGTTCTAAACTTTAAATGGATATTCAATAGAATCTATGAGATGATGTATATTTGGATACAATCCAAAACACATAATTCCATAATGTCTATCACAATTATTTATCCATTCAATCTTCTCTTCATAAGACTTAGGTTTGCTCAATGCAACAATGGAGACTTCAAAGAGACATTGCCTCTTCAAGTATACACCCATCTTGGGATTCCAATCAGTGTAGTTGAAAGGAGATAGTAGAGGAACTTTTGAATCCATATTGAAGTTGCTGATATGCTCTAGGAGATCCTCTCTGTAACATGCAAAACAAAACAAGGAGAAAATCTTGTAAGCTTAGATCAATCTCTTTTTCAGAGAGGGATAAGAGAGTGGATGCGCTTTGCTGGAGAGAACAGATAGCTCCTCAACTCTATTGAAATTGAGCAACCTTGCATTATGATACCATGTATAAATAATAGCTCCAATGATATGAGTAATGATGCTAAGAAGAAGCACAGGAAATATATTTTGCTACGAAGACAATTCTCACAAGCATACACAGTAAAAATAGAGAGAAGAAAAGAGACTGAATCACATGAATGAAGAGATGAATATTGGAGTGTACCCTTCCATTGAGTAATGTTGAAAAATAGTGTACATAAATATTACACCTTCCCTATGGCTACTCCATGTACACCTCCTCCTCTAAGACACCATTCAAAAATGTTGTCTTCACATCCATCTGGTGAATGCTCCAACCCATCTCTATAGCAATAGGGATCATAGGTCGAACAAAAAAGTACCTAGCCACTAGCGCAAACATCTCATCATAGTCTACTCCCTCTATCTGTGAAAATAAACATGCCACAAAATGATCCTTATAATTCTCGATGCTTCCATCCACATCATGCTTGATTTTGTAGAGCCACCGAGAAGTCACAACCAAATTCCCCTCCAGTTTCGAACCACCTCCCACACATCATTCTTCATGATGGAATTGTACTCTTCCACCATGGCATCTCTCCACACCTAATGTGCAGTTTCATTGTCAAAAGTGGAAGGCTCTGACTCACAAAGAATAGTCACCACTACCATATAGCTGGAAAATCTCTCTAGTGCTTTACTCCCTCTGACCTCCCTCTTGGGTGGCCCCACAAACTTTGTATCTTCCTTCACAAGTTCTTTAAGCCAACTTGGATTTCTCTTCTTGGAGTAGCTTCCTTTGGAGATCCCTCCTCCTGAACACCCTAATATGACGATTGTCTACCTGGAGATGTAGCACTTGAGGTTACAGATCCTAAATCTGGTGAAACTGTACCAAGTGAATCTAAATCAAATGAAAGTGAAACTGGTGTACTTGTAGTCCGAGAACCTATACCTGCACCAGAAGTCTTTGTAGATAGAGTCCCTGAACTTGGAGATCCTGAAACCTGTGGACCATCCACCCCTAAAACATGTGAACCTCTATGATACCAGACACGTCCATAATACATATAGGGCAGCGTGTCCCATGTCCGACACAAACACACTGACAGAGCGTGTCAAACACGTCTCTCAAGCATGTCCCGATTTCAAACACGCGTGTCCATCGCCTGTCACGACGTGTCCTGAAAAATAGGACAAGAAAAAATGAGGAGATGCATAAGCACATGATATCAAGTACTGTAAGTGGTATAACACACATAAGACTTGACTTGGCTACGCAAACATCCAGAAAGACACTAGGTTGTGCACCATCAATGAGAGAGGTATGCACAAAGTGTGAAAGATCTGGCACATAGATCTTAGATTCTAAGATAGAAGATATAGAGAACATTGAATGGGTGAATGAATCATCATCAATATCAATAGAAACTCCGTTAGTCAGTTATTTTCATCATCAGCATCACAAGAAGATGAATCAATATCTTCAACTTCAAGAGATACAGAAAAAGATGGCTCTTCAATATTTGCTTCTTGATTGAAGGAGGAAGCATTCGAATAAAAGAGGGTAGCAACAACATGAACTGTATGAGAAACTTCTTCATCAGGAATAACTTAATTGGAGAATGTATAGGCCAAGACATCTTGAGAGAGAGCACATGAGGAGATGTTGGGTTTGCTCCATTCTTCATCTTGTACTTCCTGCATACCAAAAGCTTTGTCCAAATTGTTCTAAAGCTCAAATGGATATTCAGCAGAATCTATGAGATTATGTATATTTGGAGACAATCCCAAACACATAATTCCATAATCTCTATCACAATTATTTATCCAATCAATCTTCTCTTCATAAGACTCGGGTTTGCTCAATGCACCAATAGAGTCTTCAAAGAGACATTGCCTCTTCAAGTATGCACTCATATTGGGATTCCAATCAGCGTAGTTGAAAGGAGATAGTAGAGGAACTTTTGAATCCATATTTAAGTTGTTGATATTCTCTAGGAGATACTCTCTGCAACCTACAAAACAAAACAAGGAGAAAATATTTTAAGCTTAGATCAATCTCTTCTTCAGAGAGGGATAGGAGACTGGATGTGCTATGCTAGAGAGAACAGATAGCTCCTCAATTCTGTTGAACTAGAGCAACCTTGCACTATGATACCATGTAGAAATAATAGCTCCAATACTATGAGCAACAATGCTAAGAAGAAGCACAGGAAATATATCTTGCTACTAAGATAATTCTCACAAGCATACATAGGAAAAATAGAGAGAAGAAAAGATACCGAATCACATGAATGAAGAGATGAATATTGGAGTGTACCCTTCCATTGGGTAATGATGAATAATAGTGTACATAAATAGTACACCTTCCATGTGGCTACTCCATGTACACCTCCTCCTCTAAGACACCATTCAGAAATGTTGTCTTCACATCCATCTGGTGAATGCTCCAACCCATCTCTGTAGCAATAGGGATCACAGGTCGAAGAGAAAAGTACCTAGCCACTAGCACAAACATCTCATCATAGTATACTCCCTCTATCTATGAAAATCCACATGCCACAAAATGACCCTTATAATTCTTGATGCTTCCATCCAAATCATGCTTGATTTTGTAGAGCCACCGAGAAGTCACAACCAAATTCCCCTTCGGTTTTGGAACCACCTCCCACACATCATTTTTCATGGTGGAGTTGTACTCTTCCACCATGGCATCTCTCCACACCTGATGTGCAGTTTCATCCTCAAAAGTGGAAGTATCTGACTCATAAAGACTAGTCACCACTACCATATAGCTGGAAAATATCTCTAGTGCTTTACTCCCTCTAACCTCCCTCTTGGGTGGCCCCACAGACTTTGTAGCTTCCTTCACAAGTTATTTAAGCCAACTTGCCTTTCTCTTCTTGGAGTAGCTTCCTTTGGATATCCCTCCTCATGAACACCCTAATATGACGATTGTATACCTGGAGATGTAGCACTTGAGGTTCGAGATCGTAAAGTTGGTGAACCTCTACAAAGTGAATCTGAATCAAATGAAAGTGAAACTGGTGTACTTGTAATCCGAGAACCTATACCTGCACCAGAAGTCTTTGTAGACAAAGTCCCTGAACTTAGATATCCTAAAACCTGTGGACCATCCACCCCTAAAACATGTGACCCTCTATGACACCAGACACATCCATAATGCATATAGGGAAACGTGTCTTGTGTCTGACACAAACACACTGACAGATCGTGTCATACATGTCTCTCCAACATGTCCCAATTTCAAACATGCGTGTCCAGCGCCTGTCAGGATGTGTCCCGAAAACAGGACATGGTTTTTGCAGAAGGGATGTCCAGGATCACTTTAAAACCGAATTTTGACTTATTTTTGTCATTTGCAATTGTGGAGGGTAAAGTTTCTTTCAAAAACTTGCATGTCTAACCCTCAAGATAACCATGTTTGTCCCACGCATGATAGAAACCATGGCAGGAGAATCCAAAAGGGTGGTTTTTAGTAAGGTGGTAAGTGGTTTTGGAGGTTGAGAAAGTGGCCAAAAACCACTTAAGCAAGATCCAAAATTGTTGTTGACTTTTTCTAATGGTGGAAAAATGGGCCAAATCTACAGTTAGAAATGATTTCTGAAGCATAAGTAATTGTGTTTTAATTGTAGGTTATAGCTTCGAAAAAGCAAACGAATGAGGATCATCCAAGATCTATAGTGCACATGCATTTTGGGAAGAAGAATTATCGATGGTTATATGAAGCCTTCATCTTCGAAATTAATGATACTTTACCACGTATCAGGTGTGTAGGAATATAATAAACCCACTCATAACTTAGGATAAAATATTTAATCATTATTTGATTAAATTCCTACTCACTAGCTAATTAGTTGGCATCCACTTGCACCTTTAAGTCAACACATGCCATCTATACCCCGTGAATTCTTTATTTCTGATTCTGGGTTGATCTTGACCACTTTATTGACTCCCACAATTAGTAACTACACTATTCTACAGATTCTGCCTTATTATGCTTTTATCCTGCTTTTTTGTGGATAAGGTATAAAAGCTAGTTAACTAGGAAACTGGTATCTTTTGTTTCCAACCCATCCTCAATGATTTTCTCTCCATTTTCTAGGATTAGCATGGTTATCCATCACTCTTGACAACTCACTCATGCTTTTTCTAATTAATGAGGTCCTTGATTGATTTGGGATGTGCTTTAGCCACCTATGGGGGTTTATCATATTTGGTAAGGAAACATTTCTAATATTCATGAGTTGTCTCCATACAACTCAATTTTACCTATGAGGGATGTACTATTTATGTACACTATTATTCATCATTACTCAATGGAAGGATACACTCCAATATTCATCTCTTCATTCATGTGATTCAATCTCTTTTCTTCTCTCTATTTTTCCTGTGTATGCTTGTGAAAATTATCCTAGTAGCAAGATCTATTTCCTGTGCTTCTTCTTAGCATATTTTCTACTAGAATTGGAGCTATTATTTCGACATGGTATCATAGCACAAGGTTCCTCAAGTTCTACAGAGTTGAGGAGCTATCTGTTCTCTCCAGCAGAGCGCATCCAGTCTCGTATTGTCTCTAAAGAAGAGCTTGATCTAAGCTTACAAGATTTTCTCCTTGTTTTTTTTTGTAGGTTGTAGAGAGTATATCCTAGAGCATATCAAGAACTTCAATATGGATTCAAAATTTCCTCTCCTATCTCCTTTCAACTACGCTCATTGGATGCCCAAGATGAGTGCATACTTGAAGAGGCAATGTCTCTTTGAAGTCTACATTGGTGCATTAAGCGAACCCGAGTCTTATGAAGAGAATATTGACTGGATAAATAATTGTGATATAGCTTATGGAATTATGTGTTTGGGATTGTCTCCAAATATACATCATCTCATAGATTCTGCTGAATATCTATTTGAGCTTTAGAACAATTTGGACAAAGCTTTTGTTATGCAAGAAGAAGAAGATGAAGCATGGGTCAAACCCAACATCTCCTCATGTGCTCTCTCTCAAGATGTCTTGGCCTATACATTCTCTAATGAAGTTATTCATGATGAATATTTTTCTCATTCAGTTCATCTTGTTGCTACCCTCTTTGATTCAAATGCTTCCTCCTTCATTCAAGAAGCAAATATTGAAGCGCCGTCTTTTTCTGTATCTCTTGAAGTTGAAGATATTGATTCACCTTCTTGTGATGCTGACGATGAAAAAGAAGTGAATAATGGAGATTATATTGATATTGATGATGATACATTCACCAGTTCAGTGTTCTCTATATCTTCTATCTTAGATTATGATATCTATGTGCCATATCTTTCACACTTTGTGCACACCTCTCTCATTGATGGTGCGCAACCTAGTGTCTTTCTGGATGTTTGCATATCCAAGTCAAGTATTATGTGTGTTATAGCACTTACCATACTTGATATCATGTGCTTCTAAATCTCCTCCTTTGTTCTTGGCAGCAATAATCAGAGCCTCCTTGAATATTTTGAACATTTCGTTTCTTCCTCTACTACAGAAGATTCATTAGTAGCGTATTCCCATAAGTCTACTAACATGCTTAGATGTGATCTCTTGGATTCTTTAAAAGCATGTTTTCAAGCTGATACACAAATCATACCACCATCCATACCTTTGCTTAATCCCATGACTATACTAATCCCAAGTTCACTAGTTGATTCCTCATTGGTCTCTTATGCAATGTTACTTATCTTACATGGTTTGAAGTCTTTCCTATATTTCAGTGGTTGGTTATACATGTCCTTAGTCATATTTGGACTGATATTAAACATGTTTGGATATTTTCTAAACACTTATGGTTCAGATCTCAAGTCCATCCATCATTCATATTTGTACACCTATAAGTTTTCCTTAGTTACTCATAGTTTTCCTAGTCTAGCTGTATATCCTCATGGAGTCACTGAAGCCTTTGTCTTTGTTGTTCCATATACTAATGTTTCTGATATATCAGAGTTGTATCAGCCTCATATCAAATCTGGGAAGGTGCTACATCAGATTGGAAGAATGACATGTGATTCACATCACAATTTTGCAGTTATTCAGGGAATTGAGTGTGTAACAAATTGTCTTAGTTTTTGTACTCTTTGGGAAGGAGTATGCACATATCTCTTTTACATTTCATATTGTGTTTGCAGATCAGAGTTTGATAGCAGCAATAATCATTCATATAATTGTTGTCAGGAATATTGCACCTTCTGCGGATAGAAGCTATTCCTCTGGTCTAAATGGTTCAGATCTAGAACAAATAAGTGAACGACAAAGGGTGAAAACCTTCCCTAAATGTTGTAAACACCTGGAATAATGCTTTGATGACAAACCTATGTACCTACAGGACATGTCAAACAAACAAGAACATCAAAGGTACTAGAACATTATTTACACATTCATACTAGTGACTAAGGAATCCAATAACATATACATGCGAGATCAGTACAACAGATATGTGGGACAGAAATCAGCTTTGCATTAAGAAATCAATGAAGAAGCTTACAACCATTGCCTTAGTGTTGATAAAATACTCCACAAGACAAACACCTCATCCTCGATAGCTCAAACTTGCTCTCTTGTGCTCTCCAATGGATTGGGCTAGGTAGTGAATTCAACAGCATAACATTACCATTCAGTTCTCCCTCCCTTAACTATCGGAGATGAGCTTGTATTTATAGGGCTCAATGGATAGGGATAGTTGAGAGAATTGGTGGGTGAGGTGGCTAAGAGATCCTACAAAGAGGGATCTCGAGCTCAACCAACCTAGATGAGTAGGGATAAGGCTATCCACAAATATTTTGATCTAGAGCTTCGCGAAGCTTCTTTTTTCCACCTTTTACCAAGGGTACCGCTTATACACCCTTATGACAGAGCAGTGTAGGTAAGAACCGCTTCAAGAACAAAGCACATACATGGTGGCACCGCTTCTCTATAACAGGACTCATGTGGTGCTGAACAAGGTACCGCTCATTAGCTAAAGGGAAAAAGTGGTGCTAGGGTTTTTTTATGTAGAATTGACATCTAGAGCATGTTTCCACTCCATGTTTGGGATTTAGGGCAAACATAGGTGTTAAGGATCTCATCACATGTAGGTGACAGGATTTGGGTATAATAGAATGCCCCCAAAAGCATTAGGCTTAGAGGGATACGATAGGTGTTATATTTGAGAGAACAAGTTATCACTTCGAGGTAAGAGTTAGCTTGATCGAAGAGTGTCATCGAGTAGGCATATACAATACATCAATATTTTGACTCATAGACAAGTGTAACCAACTCATGGCTGCAGACCAATACAAGGCAGATCCATGAGAGGAATAAACAACCATGGCTACTAGAATACATCGTAGATCCATGTGATAGAGGACTCAAACTTGGATATAGATACCAGATATACAACGTAGATATATCTATGTCATACAGGCGCAAATTTGAGCATAGCCACGACCACACAAATGTGGATCCATGCTTGATATACAAAACTCCATAGCAACCTAGGGAAAGCAATGAGTGCTAAACAAGTACCCAGGGTCTTCATCTCGTCTTCCAAAAGGTATGATTCTATCCATGTGATTACAATGTTCTAAAGTTGAACATGGTAGAAACCACTTGATTACTAGCCAATGATGTGAACCGTGAACAAGTGCGAGGGAGATCACTATTGATGTCAATGATTCCCAAGGTACCCTAGTACAATCTAGTGAGCGTGAATAGATTTATTGATGTCGAACACCCAGTTGATTATATCGATCAAAGGCCAATGATGTGAACCTATGTCAAGAGTGAGAGAATCTATCATTGAGGCATACAGATCTCAAGGTACTAAATTTGTTTCTAAGACTATTTCCTGGATGATGAGCTGATGTCGACAAGAATAGTCTTGTCGAAGGAGGGCCATGATGAATCCCACATCGACGACACAAAACTCGGAACAAAGTTCTGGAATGATGTGAATGAGGTAACCATAAAACTGACGCAAAAGTACTGACACAGAGGCTATTTTGACTGTAGAGGTAAACTTCTTTCTACCTTTAACATCGGGCAGCACGACAAAAGACTTGGCAGCATGACTAGACCAGACAAACACATAGTGCGACAGTGGACAATGCATTCTTTTGAAAGAATCAAAGGAGTGACATGACTCATGAAAGTTGACCGCCTTAGAAATCAGCTGAATACCCAATTAACTGAAATTATATGCAGATAAGTGCCACGTTCAAAGGTAACGATAAACTGCCATTTATTTGCAAAATGATTCCCTTCCCTTAATTTCCCCATCATGGTTGATGAGTGCCTCTTTTCGTTTTTATGAGTTCAAAGAGGGTAACAAACACTCGTTGTAGCTTGTCCGAAAACAAGTCCAAACTCATATGTTTTACGAACCTGAGAGAGGAGGGGTTCGTTCCCAAAAGAGGGTCTCTCACTGTTTAATTTAACGAGTCCACTGAAAGCAAACTCAGCATAGTTCATGTTTAGAGAGTCTGAACAAACTAAAGAAAACTCCAAAGGGTCCTTTTTCGTATGATTTAGTCCCTAAGGCCCAGAAAATATAAAATAATACCTTAGAGAACTCTTCTAGTCATGATTGGCTGGAGTGTTCCTTTTTCGTAAATAGTCCATCCAAACCAAAAAAGAGATAACCTACCGTTAGAGAGATGACTCTTCAAACACTTTTATGAGTATGAAGAAGACAAGTACTCGACTATCTTTTCACATTTTAAGAGTCTGAAAAGAGCTTAAAGAGGACTCTATTAACCTTTTTCATGTTTGAATACAGAGCATGAAAATGTAATAAACTAAGCTCAAACCACTTTTCATGTTTTAACCAGAGCACGAAAAATGAAAAGTAAGCTCAACACCATCTTACTGTTTTAAACGAGCTCAAATATCATTTGAAAGAATGCTCGAAGATTGGTTTCATTTTTACGCAAGCTCGAAACCAATGGGTAAATCATGCTTAAAAAATCCCATTAACATGATATACAGAGGTTGGAATCTTGCCCCCAACATGATTTCTAGTGAAGCTTACCCCTAGCATGGTTGCTAGGGGCTCGACATGCCCCCCAAGCTTCGTTTCGTCTAACAATTCTTCTTCCATACCCAACCTAAAAAACCTGGTTACTAATGTGAAAATGTTCACCAGGGGGGTAGGAAGAACGAGAATCAGGCAAGTGAAAAGAAGGTTAAAGTTCTAACACTAAAGGGAAGACTTGACTCAAGGGAAGGGGATCTGTTTCATTTTTACGCAAGCTTGAAACATAAGGTAACTATGCTTAGAACATGGTTTCATCTTTATGCAAGCTTGAAACCAAAAGGTAAACTATGCTTAAGGAATCCGACTTCATTTTTTAACGAGCTTGAAATAGAAAATGAACTATGCTCAAGAATGATTTCATTTTTATGCAAGCTTGAAACCAAAAGGTAAACTATGCTTGAGGAGATCCATTTCATTTTTTAACGAGCTTGACATGGAGTGAGAACTTTGCTCATAAGGACCTGTTTCATTTTTTAACGAGCTTGACACAGAATGGGAACTATGCTCAGCAACCTGCTCCTACCCAACATGATATCCAAAGGTTGCTAGGTTGCCCCCATTTCATAAAAGCTAGCGGCTTAGCTCCATTATGATTTCCATAAACTAGAGCCATGCCCCCCATTTTACCGATGATGGGAAGAAGCTAACTAGAAGTGGAAAGAGTCAAAAGAACATGCGGCACATGCATGGCAGTCTGATTACTAGGAGTAATGCGATGGTTAGGTGTAACAAAAGAAATCTTATCAATGGTCACAATCTTCCCATCATGGGGAAAATGCATAACTCTAAAGAGTGTGGAAACTATAGCCGTCATGGCATAAACATAATCAAGTCCAAAGAGTAGATTAAAATCTAAAGGACCTTGGACCACCATAACATCAATGCAGATAGTTTTCCCTCCTAATGTAATAGGAAAATAAGGAAGGGTCCCTAAAGGTACAGTACGTATTTGATTAAAAGCCAGGAGGCTGATCGGTGGTTGGCACAAGCTGAGGAGAACCTAAAGCTTTCCAAATAGTTGAGGATAGAATATTAACAGAAGCCCATTCGTCAACAATAGTGCAAAGTATCCTCCTAGTAGTAACATTCACAACTATCTGGAAAGGAACACTTGAATGAAGATGAGACTCTGTTAGGTTACTCCAGTCAAAGGAAATAACCTCACTACTCAGAGAGGGTTCTATCAAAACAGACAAAATTTCCTCTTGTCGAGAACAATCAGAACGAAGCATAAAAACTTTAGGAGGTTTCAGTTCACTCTCTACTCGAAGAGAAGAACAAGACAAATATTTGGTCAAAGAGACTACTTCAGTCTTAACACTCTCTGATGAAAGAGCAGGATCGGGTGGAAATGACATCGACTCGACCACTTCACTCTCTGAAGGCAGAGTGGGATCAATTATAGATGAAACTGAATTGATCACTTGGTCAACCAGTGAGTAATCAAGGGATAACTTACTATCACTTGTTGAAATCACCTATTGATGATCAATAATATTTTCCAACCAATGCGAAGCTTCATCCATGCTTGGACAAAGAAAAGTCCGATGCATAGCCTTGCATATCAAACAAGGATACAAGACTTTACCCTTATGACCTTTTACCAATGGGTCACTGGTTGAGGGAGTATCGTCAACATGATGATCAGAGGCTGATGACACAAACGGTTTGGACCTTTTATACCACTCTTCTTGTACACGAAAGAGACTGGGACACTCCTTAAGAAGGTGGTCCCCCTTACAAAGCTTACAAGGTAACTTGGGTTTTTTGGGCGTTCTCTTAGAATGAGAACCATCAAGAGTAGATAGTTGCTTCTTTTTCTCTTTCTTATCCGTCTTCTTCTTACCCTTCCCTTTCTTCTTCTTCTTATCCACATGACTACTAACCATAGAGATTTGGTCAAGCAAAGAAGAAGAAAGGGATGAAGCCACAATCAACGAAGAAGGAGAGGGATTAGGTTGAGATTGATCCTCTCTCAGAGGAGAGGTGGCATTTGAGACATTAGGTGTAACATGAATTACCGGATTAAACAGCCAGACCGGTAATCCTATAGTTAACCCAAGAATATTTAGAGTGGCAATAAAAGGAGGACCAATACCTTCACTTGGAGGGAATCCAAAAGGTACATCTTGGAAAGGGATCTCTTGATTGGTAGTCCCAGATGGGGATGCCATCTCTAAAAACCCCCTAACTACCACGCACAAGCAAGTACTACTAAAACTAATAGCAACAAGAAAACATGTGAAAGGAGTGGATAAGAGTCAGGAACCTCACAGGACAAGCCAAAAGGATAACTCAGATGGTCTGAGGATTCCTAAAAAGGGTCTCCTGATATACGCTAGGTACGTGGGAGCTCAAATTGGTAGTAGTGCTATCTAATGCACAACCGTTCACAAGGGGCCTACTGATATACAATCGAGTACGTGAATTACCTTTCTATATACCTCAAGGGTACGTGAAAGGATGTTCGATATACTGACGGTACGTGGAAGAACCGCATGAGTCCCAGGATGTAGTGCAAACAAAGTAATGACAACTCCTACGTTTTACGACGCCCAAACACGTCACTAACTTATCACTCAAATTTCTAAAAGTTTTAACCTAGTACTACCGTTAATTTTATCTTGTGCGTTTAGGTGGAACTATGGAATGAAAACTTGAATTTAAAGAAGATGCACATTGATCTATATGATAATGCAAGTTTTCCTCTTCAATGAAATTCTACCTAAGAGAGGGAGAGAGATTTACTTTTCTTCCAAAAAATGCAGACCCAAATGCAAATGCAATTCTATCTTTTCAAACGAAAAGGGAAATATCAATGCACCCCAACAATCTTCAAGGAAAATAAAAAAGAGATCTAGAGAACATCAAACATAAATAAACCAAAAATGTTTCCTATCTTTTCATGCTTGAAAAAGATGCATAAAAACTTAATGGAAAGATGATTTCACTAATGTTTCCAAACAAAACTAACTCTAATGAACGCAAAGATGAAAACATATATTTCTACTTAATGAAAGTAAGATCTAGAATTTCGAACAATCATGCACAAAACAAGAAGAAAATTGTTCAATAATGCTTTCGAATAAAGCAAAGGAGAGAGAAAACTAAAACTTCTCTTTGAAACAGACAAGGAAATGAAAAACCAATCTTTCCTACCAAGCACTGAAAAAATCAGCATGCAAAAGGAAACAAGAATCACCTCAAGCAAAGAAAGACTCAAAAAAACATGGATCACTCATGCATTCCAAGTCCGAAACAAACCAAAGCATACACAAGAAAATGAAGTGCATATTTCCCAATTCTAATGACTAATATCTACAGACTCAGAGCAAGAGGTTTCAAGCAAAGAAAATAACACAAAATCCAATGCAAGAAAAATAAACTCTCTTTGAATGTAGAAAGAATACAACAATCAAGGTCAAAGTCTAGAATAGGGCCTACCTGGCACTGCTCAGATGAAGCTGTTGATAGGCAGTTTTGAGGCAGAACTGCTTCTTGCTCACTGGACTCAGGCGGTGGCACCACCTACTGCTAACTGGACTTAGGTGGTGGCACCGCTTCTTGCCAAAGGCACATGCACGGTTCTTTGTAATCACGCAGAACAGTAGGAGAGCGAAAAATCAAGTTAGAAATGCCAAAAATCTCATAAAAACTGATGAATCAACCATAATACAGAGCATAGAAATTTAGGGTGGCTCAGATCTGAAGAGATCTGAAGGTTTCAAACCAAAACTTTCAGTAGATTAGATGTAGATCTGACTACAAAGATAGGAGGCTGGAGCTTGGATTCAGACAAGAGTATTTCAGAAACTGAGGATGAACAAGATAGATCTACTTCCCCAGTGGAGTCGCTAAATTTGTTGTCAGGAATATTGCACCTTCTACGGATAGAAGCTGTTCCTTTGGTCTGAATTGTTCAGATCCAGAACAAATAAGTGAACGAAAAAGGGTGAAAACCTTCCCTAAATGTTGTAAACACCTGGAATAATGCTTTGATGATGAACCTGTGTACTTGCAGAACATGTCAAACAAACAAGAACATCAAAGCTACCAGAACATTATTTACACATTCATACTAGTGACTAAGGAATCCAGTAACATATACATGTGAGATCAGTACCACAGATATGTGGGACGAAAATCAGCTTTGCATTAAGAAATCAATGAAGAAGCTTACAACCATTACCTTAGTGTTGACAAACTCCTCCACAAGACAAACACCTCATCCCCGATAGCTCCAACTTGCCCTCTTGTGCTCTCCAATGGATTGGGCTAGGTAGTCAATTCAACAACATAACATTACCATTCATTTCTCCCTCCATCAACTATGGGACATGAGCTTGTATTTATAGGGATCAATGGATAGGGATAGTGTTAGCTGAAATATTTCACCTCCTGCGGATAGCAAGGTGTTCCATTGGTCTGAATGGTTCAAATCCAGAACAAATATAAGAGAGAGGTTGAAGACTCTCCCTAGACGCTGTAGATATCTAGAACGCAATACTTTGACAGTCACCATATGTACCTGCAATAAGCTCAACACAAAATAGATCAAAGCAACCAGAATATAATCTACTAATCTATGCTAGTGACTAAGGAATCTAACAACATATATATGAAATCAAACATCAACAATATATGTGGGACATAAATCAACTTGCATTGAAGAAATATGAAGAAGTTTACAACCAAGCCTTAGTGTTGACATGCATCTCCATGAAACCAAGCATTCTCATCCCCATAAGCTCCAACTCTAGCTCTCTCTATGCTCTCCAATGATATGGACCAAGTGATCAATCCAACAGCGTAACAATTCCTTCAGAGTTCTCCCCCTCAACCATGGACATAAGATTGTATTTATAAGGCTAGATGGATAGGGTAGGTTGAGAGATTTGTGGGTGAGGTGGCCTCCAAGATCCTAGGATGGGGGACCTCGAGCTTAACATACCCACAATAGTAGGGATAAGGGATATCTTGAGGCTTATCATCTGGAAGCCTCGAGAAGCTTCTCTTTTTCCCTTGTTACCTAGGGTACCACGTTTCTCCTTCAATGACAGAGTGGTTCTGGTAATAACCGCTTATGGACTAAGGGCCATAAGCGGTGGCACCGCTTGTTGGAACAGAGTATGGGCAGTACGAACAAGGGTACCACGTATGGATAAAGGGTCAAGCACGGTGATGGGAATTTGTATGAAAAGATTAAAAAATGATATGGGTTTCCACTCTAGAAGCTGGTATTTAGGGCAAGTAGGTATGTCAAATATCTTATCACATGATGGTGATAGGATTTTGGTAAAACAGGATTCCCCCCAAAGCATGAGTCTTATAGGGATACGATAAACGAGAGATTTGAGAGAACAAGTCGTTGCCATGAGGAGAAAATGTTAGCTCGATCGGAGCAAGTCGTCAAGTAGGAATTTTTATTACATCAGTATGTTGACTCATAGACACAAGTAACCAAACTCATGGCTGCAGACCAATACAAGGCAGATTCATGAGAGGAATAAACAAGCATGGCTACTAGAATACATCGTAGATCCATATGATAGAGGACTCAATATTGGACATAGCTACCAGACATACAATGTAGATCTATGTCATGTAGATGCAAATTTGAGCATAGCCATGACCATACAAATGTGGATCCATGCTAGATATATAAAACTCCATCGCAACCTGGGGAAAAGCAATGAGCGCTTTAAACAAATACCCAGGGTCTTCGTCTCGTCTTCCACAAAGTACAATTCTATTCATGTGATTACAATGATCTGAAGTCGAACATGGTAGAAACCACTTGATTACCGACCAATAATGTGAACTGTCAACAAGTGCGAGGGAGATCACCATTAATGTCAATGATTCCCAAGGTACTATAGTACAATCTACTAAGTGTGAATAGATGTCCTGATGTCGAACACTCAGCTGATTCTATTGATCAAAGGTCAATGATGTGAACCTATGTCGAGAGTGAGAGAATCTATAAATAAGGCATATAGGTCTCAAGGTACTAATCATTGTTTCTAAGACTATTTCCCGGATGATTAGCTGATGTCGACGGGAAAAGTCTCGTCGAAGGAGGGCCATGATGAGTCCCACATCGACGACACAAAACTCGGAACATAAATTTGGAATTATATGTATGTAGTAACCATATGACTGACTCAAAGATACTGACACAAAGACTGTGTGGATTGCAAAGGTGACACTTCTTCAGATCCCCTTTGAACATTGGGTGGCACGACAAAAGACTTGGAAGCATGACTAGACAGGACAGAAACACAATGAGACAGTGGACAATGCATTCTTTTGAAAGACTCAAAGGAGTGACATGACTCATGAAAGTGGATCGTCACGGAGATCAGCTGAATACCCAATTGACTGACATGGTTATGCAGACAAGTGCCATGTTCAAAGGTAATGACAAACAACTGCCATTATTTGCAAAATGATTCCCTTCCCATTTCCCCCATCATGATCGATGAGTGCCTCTTTTCGGTTTTACGAGTTCAAAGAGGGTAAAAAACACTCGATATAGCTTGTCAGAAGACAAGTCCAGACTCATATGTTTTGCAAACCTGAGAGAGGAGGGGTTCGATCCCAACATGGGTCTCTCAATGTTTAATTTAACGAGTCCACTGAAAGAAAACTCGCTATCA
Organism: Pseudotsuga menziesii; assembly: GCA_001517045.1. Taxonomy (NCBI): domain Eukaryota; kingdom Viridiplantae; phylum Streptophyta; class Pinopsida; order Pinales; family Pinaceae; genus Pseudotsuga; species Pseudotsuga menziesii. The sequence continues at coordinate 75,862 of LPNX010031058.1, read as the reverse complement.
TTCATGTTTAGAGAGTCTGAACGAATATGGAAGAAGACTCTAAAGGGTCCTTTTTCATATGATTTAGTCTCTAAGGCCCGAAAAAGTATAAAATCATACCTTAGAGAACTCTTCTAGTCATGCTTGGCTAGAGTGTTCCTTTTTCGTAAATAGTCCTATCTGAACCGAAAAAGAGATAACCTACCGTTGGAAGGACGACTCTTCAAATACTTTTACGAGTATAAAGGAGACAAGTACTCGACAATGTTTTCATATTTAAGGAGCCTAAAAAGAGTTTAAAGAGGAATCCATGAGGTTTCTTTACAGAATGTCACTTTTTACGAGCCTGGAAAGATTCGGAAACGGACTCGACTATCTTTTCATGTTTAAGGAGTCTGAAAAAATATGTGAAAAGAAGACTCCACGATGTTTCTTTCCACAATGTCAAATTTGACGAGCCTAGAAAGATTCGGAAATGGACTCAGACCTTTGATACTAGGTTTAGAGAGGGCGATCAAAGTGTCATAATAAATGCTCATTGACCTTTTCCATTTTATGAAAGTACGAAAAATCCATAAACAAACTTTCAAAGCTTTTTGGCTAGAGTTCTCCTATCCTGCAATAGTCTAAGAAACAAGTGTTAAATGCATTTACAACTAGCATTAGGGATTGCGACAGATAAATTTTGATCAAAATATGATTTTACATCAAAACTATAGTGAGTCAGACCCAAAAATGCCTATATAAGCCAAGTAAATAGTAAAAAATCAAACCATTTCACTATTTACCTCTAGCAGAGAGCACTTGGAGCATTTTCTTAGCCAGATCTTCCATAGCTGATACCGGGAGCTTCCACCATCTGTTTTCAGCATCGTCAGTTGCAGGTAATAGCTAATACCCTTATCTTTCATTTCATAGCATATATTTTGAGGTTTGGGGGGGTATTGGGCACATATGGTGAGCCCTAAAACTCAAAATGTGGGCACCACGGCTACCCCTTGCGGAATACGCGGTTCCACCCTAGAACCGTGTCGACAATATAGTGGACAGGTGGTGCCACCACCTGTCTCCAACGGTGCACATGTGGTGCCGACCGTGGGTAAGTTAAACAAATAGTATGGGAAAAATAACTTCATTATTTTGATTATTAATGATTTAAGGATGATTTTAATGCATACCATTTTGGTTTTGGCAGGTCTAGATCGCTCAAAACATGGTGATATGGAAGGAAAGAACTCATGACAATGAGGATGTTGCTGCTGAGAGAAATGCGGGCTATATAGCCGCATTAAGGGACTGTGGGATTTTGAAGTTCTTCTGGACCCCAAGCATGGTGTCGCACGAATGACTACTGGAACACATACTGCAAATGTGGAATCCAGAGCAGTAGTGTTTCAAGGTGGGGGAACACATACTTATATAGTGGAAATAGAGGATATCTACTTCCTGACTGGTCTATCGAGACGTGGTGCCCCCATCTCACTGACAGGTTCCTGTGGTGGGGACATTACTACCAGAAATTTTATAGATAGACACTGTGCACCAGGAATAGGTACATCGGGGAAGAAGATCCCCATCAAGGCAGTGACAGATAGGGCTCTACGGACCGTCCTGTTTACCATGCAGAGGGTGGCTAGGAGTTAGGGTGTGCACCAGGATTGCAGGGCACACATGTTGTATGCCATAGAGGCTATGGCACCCACGATGTTCAACTGGGCGGAAGCAATGCTTCCAATCTTCAAGGATCAGCTGACTAAGTGTTGGCAAGGAGAGCTAAAGCAGTTTGACTTTGGTTCCATTTTAGCCTGATTCTTCTTCGAGCGAGTTCCATAGATTAGGCCACAGGTGACCTTCCGGAGTCTGAGAGCACGGGACCCTCGTATGCTGAGATGGGTCCAGGTCATGGCTCGCACAGGAGCGGGTAGGGGAAGGGTGAAGTTCGGTGATCCGTTCTTCAGATGGCTATGGGATCAGATCCTCATGGTTGAGGACTATGCTTATGTAGGCACGAACTTCACCGGAGATCCTGACCTACCACTCCCACCTGGCGGACAATGGGGTGACCTCAGTAAGAAGCAAGGAACCCTAAAATGGATGAAATGTTTTTATGTTTTATATTTTTTTATGTTAAGTGACGAGACTTGTATATTCTCATGCAGATCTTGGAGCAGCGTGACCTGGAGGAGCATCTCCATTGGATAGGCAAGCAGGAGCTCATTTTGTACCACAAGGTGATGATATCACCGGGGAGCTGGAGGAGAACTTGGAGAGGTTGACTTTGGACATCCCATATGCTGACATAGATGACCTCTCGGTGATATATCAAAGATCCATAGTGGGAGTACCAGGCCGATTCAGTAGGCAACTGTGCAGGATGGCTCGAGTAGTGATGTGCTATCACGAGCACCACTAGTGTACGAGATATGTACTGAAAGCTGATAGCTTCAGGATTTTGTATGATGATTTTGCTTGAAAGCCTACGTGCTTCAGAGGAGGTCTCAGGACCTATTTTTTGTAAACTTTTAGTATATATATATATATATATACAGACTTTTACACGATGTTTATATGTTTCAAATGGAAAATGCATTTTCTATGAGTTTTACATGTCTTAAAATGTTTATTTACAATGGACCATGTTTGATTTACCGTCATGATTGGGCAATATGCTAGTCTAGGATGTAGTTAGCCAATGAGTCAGCAACTACATTATGTTCCCTAGGGATATGCCTATAAGTAATAGTTTCAAATGATCTTTCTAACAAACACACTCTCTGGAAATAGCGGAGGAGTATCGGGTTCATAATGGTGTAGACATGGTTCAAATGGTGAACCACGAGTTGTGAGTCCATCACGACTACTAGATTATGAACATCATGGGAGGTAGCTTTAGCTAGAAGAGCGATGACTGCTTCATACTCGGCGATGTTATTATTAGAGGGACCTATACAAACTGCGAGTCCTAAACTGACCAAATCTTTAGTCAGGGAATAGAGAACCCAAGCAGCCGAGGCGAGATTTAAGGTGTGGCGGCAAGCACCATCAGCGAAACCGTAGAAATCCATTTGCATGACCAAAACATGGTATAAACAGATGTGGACACGAAACTCAAAACCATCTTGAAAATACTAAAATCACACCAAAATCCAATTAATATACATATATACAAGATACTACCCAAGAAAACCTAGGCATAGTACCTTTTCAGGTACAACCCATTGCGAGGTTGCCCCAAAGGGATCCCATCATAGTCAACGAGCTCGTAAGCTCCTTTCTCTAACACCTTGGAAATAACAAAAGGTCTGTACCACATGGAATCGAACTTTCCCTTCCCGAGTTTGTCGTATCTCTAGTCATAAGTCAAGACTAGGTCACCCTCTTTAAAGACACGAGGCTGGACGGATTTGTCATACTGCACCTCGACACATTTCTTATGCGCCTCATTAGCTAAGGTAGCATCTCTGCGAGTCTCATCAAGGTTATTGAAGTATAAAAATATTTCTTCCTCTGTGGAAGTGTCTAGGAGAAGTTCGACGACAAGTTGTAAAGATGGAATCTAACATTGGATGGGTAAGACAGCTTCAAGTCTATAGACAAGCTGTTTTCACAGAAGTCCGTGTTGCAGCTGCAACAATTTCCCAAAATTCCAAATTTTTTTAGGACCCTCCTTGTGCTTGAATTAGTCTTCTTGGGTTTTGGTTTGAGAACGTTTCAGAAAGACTTGCTTATTTTTTGATTGATCTGCAGCTGTTTCAATTTTGATTAGGAATTTCAATGATTGATCAAACCTTCATCATTTGCCTTTAATTGTGTTGAAGCCAGTATGGATCGGAAGGTATTTTGTTTTGATCTTCCGCTATTGCGGGTGAGTCTGCGTTTTCATTTTCTACCGTTGCGGGTGAGTTTGCGTTTTTGTATTCCGATCCGTCGGCTGATTTTTGGGTTTATGTCGGAAGGTTTTGGTCATGTTTTCCTCCACCATTGCGGATGGATGTTTAGTTTTAAATTCGATTTTTTTTCGGCGAAATCGGCTAGGGTTTGGTTTTGTATCGGAACCATTGTCACTTCTTCTTCCGCCGTTGCAGACAGATTTTCGGTTTGACTTCGATTATTTTTTCGATTTCTTTGTTTTCACGTCGGATGACTTTTGGTTTTGCATCGGAAGTTTTCGGATTATTTTCTTCCGCCGTTGCGGCTCTCAAAAGGTTTTAACGCCCGATGTGTAAAGCGATCCACCAGCTGACGCGTCAGCCTTTAGTCGCTTGCCCGAGGTCTTTTCTTTTCCGCCGTTGCGGATGACGGAAGTGCAAATCTTGCCGATAGGTAAATAGTTGTCTTTCGATTCTGCTCCCAGTTGTCTCCACTGTTGCCGAGGGTTTTTTGGTTTAGCTTTCCGCCGTTGTGCAGCAAAATAAGTTTTCAGCCTCCGATTCAGAAACTCTCCGATGACCGATCTTCTAAGTTTTCCCTCCATGCGCATCTCTGTGGTTGGACCTACACTGTGGTCGTCCGCCGTTGCGGAAGGACGAGAGCTTTCAGCCTCCGATTAGAAAGTGCTCTGACGTCCGATGTTTTCCCGCCGCACGTGCCACACGCCTATATATACGGGGTTTGAGGGGTATGTTCCATTATTATTTTCAACCATGGAGCACTGTCATTGTCGTGCATGTCGTTCTCACAAGTTGCGAAGGATCCTGTTGTTGGTACCCATGTCCAGGTGGCTCGACTGTGGACATTTGACCGCTCATTCTTCCCGTTGATTATGCTGCGTTTGCCAGGTAGGCTCATTCGCCTTTTTCCGTTTCCGTTTGGGCATTTGATTGATGGTTTGCTACGGGTTAGGTTGGACCGTGGCCGTGTTACCTTAACCCCGTCAGTCGTGAACCTATCTATTTATGTGGGGGGATTTTGGTAGTAATACTGCTCGCAGTGGAGGTTTTCTTTTGTTCAACCCATAGGCTTTTTCTGGCCGCGACCGTCCGTTATTCAAACCTGCGCCGTTCGAGCGAGGGTTTCGATGCAGGCGGCCGTTGTGCTTCCTGCACCAATCCACCCTCAATGATGAGGTTTGGGTAGGATTAGCTTTCCGCGGTTTCTCCCTGTAGGGCCCAGGGCTGTTTATCCCGCTGTGCGCTACCTGCGTTTGAAGCCCTAGCCGTTTTCACCTGCACAGTCCCGCGCAACCATTTCTTTCTCAGTTTCGAACTATGGCTGGGAAAAGGGGGTTTGACTACGACACCAAGTTGTGGATCAGAATTTTGCACAGGCGGTCTCTTTGATTAAGCACACTATAGAAACCCGCACCCTCAAATAGCAAGGTTTTTCTGTGCCGCTCCGCGCACCGTTGGTTTTTGTCTTGAACCCAAGCTGAAGGGAGAAAGGATGTACCACTGCATTTAGTTTATCGACCATTAGATTGCGGGCGGTTTGTTTGTAGAATACCGTTGAGCGGGATTGAGGGGGGTTTTTGTCCTTTGTCTATCCAACACAACAAAATGTTAGTAGCGCTTGCATAGAACAGAAGCTTTAGTATTGTCAATATAATTGTTTTTGCCCGCAAGCAGCATGAGCCTTTTCAATTTTATGTGGACACCATTCCTACTGGATTATATTGTTAATGTTTTATATTGGCAAGTAATGGTAGTATGCACAGTTTATTGCACACAGCTAGTTTCCATCATGATAGACATAAAAAAAGTCTCTGAATACTGCCCAGTTGGTTTAATAATGCTGTTAGTTAAGCCATTTCAGCCTAGGTACACACATATTTTGGCTTCATTAACTCATTGCTGTCACAATACACATTGAAGAAGTAAAACGCTGCACATTGTCATATGAGTGTCTGCAACTTGAATTGCTTAACGTTACAATGTATATATGGCAGGAAGAACTCGAGCTCACCATGTTAAAGAGGCAAAAGAAGAAGGCCCCTGCGGTCGAAGAAGAGTCAGAAGTAGAGGTTGTTACCAAGACAGAATACGTGTATGAAGACACTAAATGTATTTCTGGTGTTGAACCGGAGTATCAGTGGGGAGAAATCTATAGACTGATTACCCGAAGAGAAGTCCCCGACATGGGCTTAGAAGAAGAGTCCATATATGCGAACATTGAAAGATATTCCCTTATGAAGGTCGCCACCAGGCCAGAGCTGTTCCCATGCTCTGAGGTAATTGGCTGGATTATGCCCCAGGAAGATATAACCATGATGATTCTGGAAAATGTTGACAGACAGGGCTATGCTGCATTTAGCCCTGGATATGTGGCGTTGGCTTATCACCTGCCAGAAGCCCAAGTATTCTTATCTGATGACTGGCTGAATAGCATTAGAATGGACTTCATAGAGACTCTTAAGAGAATGCTGTTGCAGGGAAAACATTACCGGTACAGATCGACGTGTGAGTATGATACAACGAGCTTGAGGGATCCCTACAGATTTATAGCTCTGATGCTTAATAGGGTCTTTGGGAGAACCCACGACAGATTCTTCAAGCTAGAGTGGATACCCATCATTTTTCATGTGGCAACCCAAGGGACAGTCTTCAATTGGGCCAGCCTTGTATTAACCAGTCTTTCTTCTTGCTTGACCTTAGCCTTGGAAGGAGAGTCTCGGAAAAGATCTGAATTTTATATGAGTTCAATACTCATAAACTGTATACTATGCAACCAGCCTTTTCCTGGTCTCAGGTGCATCTGGGACAGGGAAAGAGTGCCTGTCTATGTTGCTTATAGAACATTGTGGGCACACCAGTACCACAACCATTACGAAGAAGTATGTGAGCACTTCATTATGCCACTATACACACTCATTTTCCGGAAAGAGTGTGATTGTATGTCGGAGGGGGCCATGCAAGTGATACAAGATTACGCAGACTACTATTTGACCGAACATGGCATGTACTTCAGAATGTTTGGAGGCTCGAGAGTGCCTTCCCTACTACCAAAATATGCAACTGACTACATTGTCCATAAGGAGGTGGTCAGACAAGTGTTCCTGGATGGAATAGGCAGTTTCCTGTTCGAACACAAGAAGACTGCTTATCCTCCCTTGCCTTTCCGACTAGGAAGCTACAAGTTCACTAAGGTGAAACAAGTCGGTGAATTCGTAGAGGAGCTGGAGAGATTCCACTTTGGCGAGATGCCCTATCACAGGAATGACTCCCATGGTAAAGTTGCGGAGCATTGTAAAGAAAACAAGGTGCATTTTGAGTATACTCACCATTTCGATAGGGAAGAATCTGTCTTCTGAATTGCCCCGAACATGACCGCACTAAAGAGAAGATTCACGAAGAAAATCACCACCAAAGGTGGAAAGGGCGATGAACAGGATAAGGATGAGGAAGAAGCCAAAAGAAGGGATGAAGAAGCCCAGAGGTTGGCAAAAGAAGCTGTAGAAAGGCTGCATACAGAAGAAGAATAATGAAAAGCAGCTGAGAAAGCTCAGGAAACAGCCGAGAAAAATCAGGAAGCAGCTAGAAAAGAAGCAGAGGAAGCAAAGAGGAAGCTCGATGAAGATATGCAAAAGCAGGAGGCAGAGAAGGTGAAGTTGACACAGAATGAGATAGAATAGTCAGCTTCTGACATAGCTGGAGGGCAGACCCAGGATGTTGAAAACCCGGAGGTTCAAGACCCACAAGTACCTCCTGCCAGTACTCCCATAGTCCCCACGCTCAAGCTAGTTCCTTTTGTCTAGAAGAAAGGGGAAGAGATCCCCGATTTCAACACTGTATATTATGATAGGGCAATGAAGAGAATAATGAAGAGGACAGAGAAGAAAGTAGAAGCAGGAAATATGCATGGCAAAATGATAATGGATACGGCTGTTATGTTAGGAACAGACCAAGATCCAAGGCTCACCCTGAGAGCTGGGATTGCACTTCTCCACGCCTCAGAAGATAACATGGACAAGGTAATAACTGACTTGGAGCAGTCCAAGAAATCCTCTGCCCAGTTAAAAGACACATTGAGGAAAGAAAGGGAAGAAAGCATCAGGCTCAAAAGGAAATATGAAGATATGCAAAGGGAAATGAGGTCCTCAAGAGCTAAAGTACAGGCCCTCCAAGTAGAAATGCAAGTAAAGGAAACATCACAGGAGGCCCTAGAAAAAGTGCAGAAGGAATGCCAAGATCTAAAGAGCGAGAAGGAACAACTACTAACAAAGGTGGAAGAGCTAGAAGAGCAGCAGAAGATCCTCTTGCAGGCCAATGATCTGCACACCCAAGAACTGAAAAAGGAACATTAGGAGCAGATTTCTTCTTTGACCACTGCTTTGGAAGTGGCAAGAGGACATCAGGTTAACCTCCAGCCTTTTAAGGAGCATGTATTGACCCAGAAAACCAAGATGCTGCAGCTGCAGGCTGCTGTTGAAGAAGAAAGATGTAGAGTGCTGTAAATCGATGGCCGATTGGAGGAGATCCTGGAAACTGCATCCTACTTTGTGGACTGATCCCAGGACGTCCTAGAGGTCCTAACTGCAAGAATGGAAAGGTTGGAGAACAATGAATAAACCCTAGTGGATCTACCTTCAAAAGACCAGCAGGCCCTCAAACGGGACTATAACTTAGTGGAGTTTACTATTAACACCGCTGAAGACTTCAAGAAGGCAGTAAAAAAGACAAAGGGATTATGCACCGAGTTTTTCAGAATACTTATTATTACCTACAACCGGTGCCAGATAGAAGCTGAAGAGAGGCTTGAAGCTTTCCCAGATCACAATGCCTTTGTGGAGCTATTGCAGAAGAGATTCCAGGAGGAAGAAGCTAAGGTACAGGATATCAAAGCCCTGGATGATTTGATCTTGAGAAGAGAAGTAGATCATCCAGCTGTCAGTGTACAGCTTCTGGAAGATCAGCTCCGATTGAGTACATCCAGGGTTGAGGCTATCAAGAACCAAGCTGAGAAGTTTGAGATAAATATTCAGTTTTTGGAACCTTGTGCCTTTGAAGGCATCGCTACTGAAGTTGCAACATGGAAGAAGTTTCTCGACAGTCAAGTGGGGCCCTCCTCATGAGGGGTTGGCCACCTTTGTATTTTGTAACATTTTGTAAAAGCATTTAGGGAAAAATAAACAATGGGAAATGAAGCGTCGGGAAGCCCAAAGGTTACCTTTGGGAAGCCCAACAGTTACCCCTTTTTTGTATAAAGATAGAAAGCTTAGAAGGGAAATGGACTTTTTCCCAGCGAGACTGGTGAAGACATATTGTAAGAAGAACTATTTCCTTTTGCAATAATAAATTACAGTTGGCCTGTTGGAGAAAGCTTTGTGGAATATTCTAATGTTGTGAGATGGATTCGTTGAAAAAGAACTATTTCATTTTCAGCTTTATGTCCATTAACCGTGAGACCATTCTAACTCTTTGAACCTACGTTCTTGCATGAATGTTTTCCGGTTTATTTTATGAAGATTTCCACTATGAGTAATGTATGCTGCTTATGAAACAGTTGGCTATCTGATTGTTAAAATATCTTTTATCTTTCATGTGTTGTAGATAAGAATATCAGCTACCTGAAATTTCTGTTTATAATGCATGAATAATCCACATTACTCATAAGTAAATCATAATTTGGCTCCTCAGGGATAGATAGAGAGGTAGTTAGTTTCATTTCATGGCTGCATATGTGATTTAGATGTTTGTGGGCTTAAGACGAGAGGTAAGAACCTGCGCATCACATTGTGACTGTTCCTTGCATCCTAATCACCCTGCATGGTTAAGTAGGCATATGCATCTCATACATAAGTCAAAAAATACAAAAATATACACGGCGGACCGGGCCGCAACCGGTAAAACCTTGTTTTGTTACTTTGACCTACGGTAGCCGGACCGCAAACCGGACGGATTCCCTATACCAAACAGTCAACGGGCTAGTTGGGAACGTTGATTGGGGAGAATCCCTTATTGTTGTCGCCTGCGAATTTCCAGGCCTCAACAGTCCGATAAGCCCAGAGAGTGGAGAAAAGAACGTGGTTCCAGTTGGATTTATGATCTCCAACCATCCGACGAAGCATAGTTTTCAAAACTTTGTTAATGGCCTCTACCTGACCATTAACTTATGGATAATATGGCATAGAGTTTTCATGGTGAAACCCTAGCTTGGCACTCATTTTCTCTATCATTTGATTATGGAAATGGGATCCGTGATCAGTAACAATGGACTGCGGAACTCCAAATCTAGCTATGATATGATTGAACAAGAAGAGGGCGGCAGTCTTACCATCTTCTGAATATTTAGGCATGGCCTCAGCCCATTTAGTGAAATAATCCACAGCCATGATGATGTAACCATGACCCCCGGCTGAGGTAGGCTTACAATGCATAAAGTCTATCCCCCATTTGGCGAATGGGCCAATGGTAATGATGAGGTGTAGCGGAGCAGGATGGGTGCACTTTTTAGGATGGAAGTGTTGACAAGGTGGGCATTTCTTAACAGCCTCATGACAATCTTTGAAGATCGAAGGCTAGAAATAGCCAGTGCGAAGGATTTTCTGGGCTGTGGCCATCCCAGATAAATGACCGCCACATGCTCTAGAATGGCAATCATTCAACACAAGTTCAGCCTCCTCATGAGTGAGACATCGCCGGAGAATAGAGTCAATCCCATGTCTATACAAAGTATCATTCAGGATGAGATAGTATTTTGCGTGGTGACGGATACAACGGCGATCATCGCGGGATAAATGCGGCTGAAAACGTTGTGTCTGGAGATATATAAGCACATCTCCATACCAAGGATCAGTAGTGCTTATCAGGAACATAAATTCATTCAAAAATGAATCATTGGGCTCAGATTCCATCGAAGCACAGGGAAGATCACACATAAGCTCTGCAAAGACCAAGGATTTCTTTGATGTAGCCTTGGCAAACTCCAGATCGAACTCCTGAAGGATAACAATCCAATGGGAGTACTTTCCCCTGAGTACCCGACGAGTCAGGATGTAGTACTTCGGGTTCTGTTCTGCCAATATGGTGGTAGTGTAGAGAAGAATGTAATGATGAAATTTTTATACAGCAATGACCGTGGCCAAAGATAACTTTTCCACATGTGAATAACAGGTTTCAGAGTCCAGGAGATTCTTATTGGCGTAATAAATCACATGCTCCTAACCATGGAGATTGTCCTATTCTAAAACCATAGCAATGGTAGTAGCAGATGCAACAATATATAGGAGAAAGTCTTTTGAATAATCAGGGGGGTGTATCACGGGTGAATGAGTCAGAGCATGCTTAATATTATCAAAGGTGCATTGGGCTTGGTCATCCCAGAAGAATGGAGTGTTCTTTTTAAGGAGACGCATATAACTGTGTGTTTTCTCTACGAAAGTGCACATGAAACGACGAAGAAAGTTTACCTTCCCCTGAAAACTTTGGAGTTCAAAAAGATTAGTTGGGGCTGGTAGATCAATACTGGTGGTAATTTTTAAAGGATCTATCCGGATGCCATCTTTGGATACCACAAAACCTAGTAGATGTCCCGTCTCAATGCAAAAAACACATTTATGGGGGTTGAGCCGTATATTATAATGACGACATCTCAGGAATATCTCTCTAAGATGACTAGGGTGGTCCTCTCATCACTTTGAATGAGCGGGGAGGTAGTCAAGGTACAGTTCAACAATGTGTTTGACATCATGAAATGCATAGGACATCGCACGCTGGAATTTAGCTCCAACATTTTTCAAGCCAAATGGTAACTTCTTATATGCAAAGGTTCCCCATGGGAAAATGAATGCCATCTTATGCTGATTGGAGGGTAATATCTCAATCTGATTATAGCCAGAGAAGCCATCCATGAATGAAGAGATGACACTTCCAGCACAGTTGTCGATAATCTGATCGATATGCAGGGTAGGAAACTTGTCCTTGGGACAAGCTTTATTCAGATCCCTAAATTCGATACAAACTCTAATGGTGCCCTACTTTTTATTGACATGGACAACATTTTATACCAATTTTTTTCAGGGGTACAGGATAAATAAACCCAGCTTTCAGAAGCTTCTCAATTTCAGCTTTTATAGCTGCGACCTTCTGAGGATGGACTTGCCTAAGTTTTTTCCCGACAGGTTTGGCTGAGGGATAAGTTTTAATCTCGTGGACCACAATGGAAGGGTCGATCCTCGTCATCTCTTCATAGGACCAGGAAAAAATGTCACGGAATTCTTTAAAAAGTGCTTTATACGTTTTAGATTCATCTGTGGAGCAGTTCTGCCCAACATGAACATGCTCGACAATATCAAGCTTGGCTGATATGTCAGTCGGGTTCATCTGAGTAATGTTGCAAAGGTTTCCTTCAGAATCTGTATGTTGCAACAATATAGGACTTTGGGGAACGTTGAAAATATCAGTAGGAAACAAGGATGCAAAATCATGGTTAACCGAACTGGTGTTGGGTAGGAACATGGATCTGTGATGGTGATCCTCCCAAATGGAGTCATCTGTGCTCATGATCTCAATAATGGACTCGTCAGAAGGAAAAGTCTCAGAGAGATAATCTAGAGTGGGAAGAGAAGGTTCTAACCAATATGTTAAATGGTAAGGATTTGAAGCCACTAGATTAAGATCATCAGTGTGATCATCGAAAGAGGTTTGAATGGCATCATACATAGCTTCGGGTGGACTTAACAAGGTAGAATCGACAACATAGTGGCCCTTAGGCTCATAATCGAAGAGGCGATCATATTGACTGACGCAGAATCTGTGTTAGGATGAGTGGATGGAAAAAATCACATGAAGGATGAATCCTTCAACATGCCTACCCCATTCGACTGGTAAGGAGGAGGGGATTGGCCTAACATGGGGATGTTATTAGCCATAGAGGTAGTAACATCCGGCATACAGAAATCAAGCTGGTCAATAGTAATGATTCTCCCCAGATGTGGAAATTGGACAATTCGGAATACTGTTGAAGCAACAATAGTCATAGCATAGAACCAATTTCGTCATAGGAGGAGATTGTAATCTAAAGGGGCATCTACCACTTCTACTTGAATGGAAACATTTTTTCCCCCTAGCTCGACCGCGAGGGTTGATATGAGACCATGGGGCTGGAAACCCTGTCCGCCAAAGGCTTTAAGGGTAGTAGGTGATGTTACAAGCTCGGGAGAGCCAAGGGATTTCCAACAAGACAGAGACAACACGGAGGTTGAAGCTCCTTCATCTAGTATTGTTCGAAAAACTTTCTTTCCAACTACTTTCATAATGACTTGAAAAGCAAGTTTATGTGGTGACCTAGACTTATAGTTCTCAACATTCAAATGGATCAAGTTGGTGTTATCCGGGTCTAAAGCTCCTAATGCAGTCAACAGGTTTTTGCGCTGTGTAGGGCAACTTTGGAGCACTTTCAGGGTAGACATTGCACAAGGTTCCTTAGCGAGATCTTCAACCACATTATAAAATTGAGCAGCTCGGGCATTGGGATTAAATACTACCTTCCGAAGAGTACTCTTTGGTGGGCACAAAATCATGTCAAGAGTAGGATTTTCAATAGACAAGGGGACAATAGACAAGGACTCAGGAGAACTAGTAGAAGGGGATTTCCCTGAAGACAAATAATCTTCATTTTTATCTGCAGGTTTATCATAATTTTGACGTTGAGTTTGCAGATGGATGGTATCTGAGGACATCATATGAATTTCCTCTGACGAACTAGAATTACCCTGATTATACATGTGGTCTATCACTTGTTGTTGAGAGGGAAAAGGATTTGTAAGTACCACAGGTGCGGGATTGGACTTCAAAAATTGGGAGATCTCATCCCGACGAGGACACTCCTTTGAGAAATGGTCACCACCACATAGTAGACAGGGATATTTCACTTTTCTTTTCCCTTTGTCATTATCACCATTGGTTGGTCGTGGAGTCTCTGGCTAGTTCCCAAGTTTTTTACTTCGATTTCTACCTTTCTTTTTATTACCCGAGGTTTGAGTACTTTGAATGGTATTGACCTCAGCGGAAACCTTAGGAGTCGAAGGAGTAGATGGGGCAGTTTGGGTTTGCTTGGCAGGTTTTGCCGTTGATGGGGACTGGATTGAACCAACAATCCCATCAACAGGTACTTCTGCTGGTGGCTTGGCAGGATTGGTACTGGGGTGAGGAGCTTGAGGGATCAGGTCATAAAGAGTGCCAGACTAGTAGTAAACCAATTCTAGGTATTGAGCCCGACTAATAGCCTTCTCTTCAGTAACAACACCGCCCATAGCCACATCTCGGGAAATAGGAGGCAACAAGGATTTGGTGAACGAATCAACTAGTAACTGATCTGGAATAGGGGCCTTAATAAGCCTTCTCCGCCTTCTCCACTCATGAATATGATTAGATATGTGGGTGGAGGTGTTCTGTCCCAGAGAGGTTAAAAGATCAGTACCCGTTTCATAACGAATAGGGAGCTGAAAGTGTGTAAGAAACAGGGTTGCCAATGAGCCAAAATCCATAAACGAATGTTGTGGGAGTTCAATAAACCACTTCGCAGCCGTACCGGTCAAAGTTCACTAAAAGATTCGTAACCAAACGGAGTCATCCATGAGGGAGTTCGAAGAACACCACAAATGGAATGTCATCACATGGTTCTTCGGATCGTCTCCTTGTTTCCCATCAAATTTTGGAATGTCCGATGGTAGCTTTACCGGAATGGGTGGTCATGAGGGATTGTGTCGAATGGGATCATTAATCAACTTGGACAGATCATGTAAGTCCAAAGTTTCTAGGAAAGGTAACTTTCGGTTGGGATGAACATACTGGTAATCTTTATATGGCATATAATTACCGGTAGGACCATAAGTGGACTGATAAACAGGTTGCTGTGACGAAAAACTATCGGAAGATCTGCCCACAGGGGGTTGATTTCTGGGATTAGGACTGCTAGGACCACCAGGGCCTCCAGGAGGAGGACCACCAGGGCCACCGGGACCACTAGGACCATCGAGACCATTAGGACCACTAGGAACACCGGGAGGTGGACCACTAGACCCTTCGGGGCCACCAAGAGGAGGTAAACCTCTAGAGCCACCAGAACCACAAGGAGGAGGGCCACTAGACCCTCCAGGGCTAGAAGGAGGAAATCCACCAAGTCCCCCAGGACCACTAGGGCCACCAAGACTATAAGGAGGAAAGTTTCCAAATCCTCTGGGACCATTAGCCCCCCTAGGGGGAGGACCTCCATAAGGGGGTCCTCTGGCACCTCCCATAGTATGTATAGGTATCGCTCCTATGGCTGGCATGTAAGATCAGTTGGGTTGCCCCCATGGCATAAAAGTATTACTAGGGTATGGAATTCCTGTAGAATTGGGTGGATAATTAATGTTACCTACAAGTATTTGATAACCATAACCTCTAGAATATTGAATGGTTGCAGGTTGGGCCCCAGAGGGTTGACTTGAACTAGATGGGGGATTAACTACATTAGAATGGGTGGGATGGATATAAATTGTATATGGTTCTATGTTAGAGGTCTTCCCTTGACTAGTAACAATTCCGGTGTCAGATAACATAGGTCATGCTGGGGGTTTCCCCCCGACACTAGAAGGTGTAGATGAAATAGGAATTGAAGATTGAATCTTAGGTACAAAAGCCCTGGAAATATTAGGTATAGACATAACATGAGAGGTGGTAGGGGTGGTATCTTGACCTGGGTTGTGGGGTGTCAATGGACAATCTATAATTGGTTCAATGGGTCTGATAGATTCGGTAGGTGAACGATATCCCCTAGGAATAGATGTGGACCTTGGTAGTGTTGGGCCTAGAATGTCATCAATTTGTGTATCAATCTCCTTTGCACGGAGAATGGAAGAACAATATTGCCTACGTTCTTCTTCAATTTCATAAGAGATTCCATGGGTGCCAAATGAAGCAATGGCCTGACCTACAAGGGTTTCCCAAAATGAAGCATTGGGACCAAAATCCGGGCGAGTAGTATCGTCAACATGTCCTTCCATGGGAGAATGGAACGAGGAATATCCTTGAGAAGGTTGTTGGACAAAGGGAGGCGAGTGTGAAGAATATGGTACTCCACTTTCCACAACCACATTATCTCCCACTTGGGAGGTGGTAGTAGCTCCTCGGTCAATAGCTTCCATAGGATTTTCTCCTGAACCAGGAATAAAATTAGGTGGCCAGCCCCGTACTCTTTTGGACTATCTTAATTCAGCTAGTTTGTACAGTTCCTAACTAACCTAGGGTCTAAAAATCTAGAAAACACACCAAAAAGAATTTCCCTACACAAGCTATAGGCCAAAACAAGCACACTTAAAATGATAGGAGGAGTTCAAAAGTCAGGTCTCTCACTAGGATTGCCAAGAAGGCGCCACTCGCGATATACCTCGAGGGTACGTGCGTAGTAATCTCCCTGAATGCTATTTTTGGTGTATGGCTCCAAACAAGATGGCCAAAGGGATTTTTTGAGATAGATAAGGTACCGTAGTGGGGTCTCCTGATATACTCAAGGTACATGGGAGCTTGAATTGGTAGTAGCGCTGTCTAATGCATAACCATACACAAGGGGCCTTTCGATATACAATCGAGTACGTGAATTACCTTTCTATATACCTCAAGGGTACGTGAAAGGCCGTTCGATATACCGATGGTACGTGGAAGAACCGGGCGAGTCCCGGGATGTAATGCTGACAAATAATGATAGCTCCTACACTTAACGACGCCCAAACACGTCTCTAACCTATCACTCAAGTTACTACGTAAATTTTAACCTACAACTACCGTTAATTTTAACTTGTACGGTTAGGTGAATCCATGATGTTTTGATAGAAAAGTAAAACCATGCAGTATGCTAGTGAAAAATGTTCACTTTACCGTTCAATATGCCTACTTACGGGAGCTTCCACACAACAGTCATGAACATCAAATCATAGACAAGCAATCACTTTTCCAAACTGATTTCTTCTTTCCGAAAGAAAATGAGAAGGGGAAGAATCTCTTTTCCTAAAAGAAAGAACAAGAAGCACACCTATATGCAAATGCACTCTATTTTTTCAAATTTCTCAAACATAAGCAAATCTAACTTAAAACTACCATCTTTTTTTATATTTTGATCGAGATAGCTCTAAATGCATGAGAGACGAAAGATCATAAAGGTTGTGAAAGCTTGTAAATCCAATCAGAAAACCAATGTCCAACGCTCAATGATGATTTCCTAGTCTCAGTCAAAAATTTTCTTTTTTGAAGGAAGGAAAAAGAAGTTTATTATGCAAATAAGAAATGAAACCTAGAAGCTAATCTACTGTTCTTCTTTTAGTCTATGTAGCAGAAACGAAAAGAGATTTTAACTAACACCCTAAGCTTTTCAGAAAACAAGAAACCCTTTCGTAAACACAACCAACAAGCATAGAAGCGGATGAACAATGAAAAAAATTAATCAAAGTTTTGAAATTCCACTCAAATCAATCTTAAACCATAAAAACTCAAACCACAAGCATCAGATTCAGTAACACAAGTCTGACAAGCAAAACTGAAAGCAATAAAATCCAAATTTTTGCAAAGAAAAATAAGGAAAAAGGGATTTGGAATGATTCTTACTTGGCACTGCACTTCTCAAGCGTTGTCAGAGCATTTCCCAGACAACACCACTTCTTGTCAATAGGTTACAGGCGGTGGCACCGCATACTATCCACTTTGTTCAGGAAGTGGCACCGCTTCTCGTACACAGTGTAGGTGCGGTTCCCTGTAGATGACCAAAACACAAGAAGAATTATGGATCAAGTAAAAAATAGACTAGATCAAGGCAAATACTGTTGAATTGAGTATGGAAACAGAGCACAAAAGACCGAAATGACTTAGATCTATGCAGATTTGGAGGTTTCAAACCCAAACAGAGTCAGTTAGGAAGTATATCCGACTGAAGAGAATTGAAGAAGGAGCCTGGATTCGGACAAGAGTTGCAGACTGAGGAAGATCAGAATGACTGATACACAAATTTGTTCCCCAGCGGAGTCGCCAGATTTGTTAGCTGGAATATTTCACCTCCTACGGACAGTAAGGTGTTCCACTGGTCTGAATGGTTCAGATCCAGAACAAATAGAAGACAGAGGTTGAAGACTCTCCCTAGATGCCGTAGATATCTGGAATGCAATGCTTTGATATTCACCCTGTGTACCTGCAATAAGCTCAACACGAAACAGATCAAAGCAACCAGAATATAATCTACTAATCTATGCTAGTGACTAAGGAATCTAACAACATATATATGAAATCAAACATCAACAATATATGTGGGACAGAAATCAACTTGCATTAAATAAATATGAAGAAGTTTACAACCAAGCCTTAGTGTTGACATGCATCTCCATGAAACCAAGCATTCTCATCCCCATAAGCTCCAACTCTAGCTCTCTCTATGCTCTCCAATGATATGGACCAAGTGATCAATCCAACAACGTAACAATGCCTTCAGAGTTCTCCCCCTCAACCATGGCCGTAAGCTTGTATTTATAAGGCTAGATGGATAGGGTAGGTTGAGAGATTTGTGGGTGAGGTGGCCTCCAAGATCCTAGGATGGGGGATCTTGAGCTCAACAGACCCACAACAGTAGGGATAAGGGATATCTCGAGGCTTATCATCTAGAAGCATTGAGAAGCTTCTCTTTTTCCCTATTTACCCAGGGTACCACGTTTCTCCTTCAATGACAGAGCGGTTTTGGTAATAACCGCTTATGGACTAAGCGCCATAAGCGGTGGCACCACTTGTGGGAAACAAAGTACGGGCGATGCGAACAAGGGTACTGCGTATGGATAAAGGGTCAAGCGTGGTGCTGGGAATTTGTATGAAAAGATTGAAAAATGATATGGGTTTCCACTCCAGAAGTTGGGATTTAGGGCAAGTAGGTATGTCAAATGTCTCATCACATGATGGTCACAGGATTTTGGTATAATAGATAGTTGAGAGATTTGGTGGGTGAGGTGGCTAAGAGATCCTATAAAGAGGGATCTCAAGCTTAACCAACCCAGGTGAGTAGGGATAAGGCTATCCACAAAGCTTTTGATCTAGAAGCTTCGTGAAGCTTCTTTTTTTCACCTTTTACCAAGGGTACCGCTTATACACCCTTATGACAGAGCGGTGTAGGTAAGAACCGCTTCAAGAACAAAGCACATACACGGTGGCACCGCTTCTCTATAACAGGACTCATGCGGTGCTAAACAAGGTACCGCTCATCAGCTAAAGGGAAAAAGCAGTGATAGGGGTTTTTATGTAGAATTGACATCCAGAGCATGTTTCCACTCCAAGTTTGGGATTTAGGGAAAACATAGGTGTTAAGGATCTCATCACATGTAGGTGACAGGATTTGGATATAACAATAATGCTCCTACTTCATTAATTGATGAGATACCAGGAGACTCTCCACTTCCTTCTTGCAGGTTCTACACTCTCGTGCATGATCATGGAGTTCATGATTTCTTCATCAAGTCTTTCATCTAGAAGCAATTTATTCAACTCATTCAAGTGAAGATAAAGATATGTTGAAGACACATTATTTCAATTTTTGTGCCTTGTCCTTTCTTGAGGGAGGATTTTCCCCAGGTGGTTTTTCCTCTTTCCTCGACTTTTTTGGACACAATGATTGTTAAAGGGTGACCATAACCTTGTTGTTGGGCCCTATATACACCTATATTTTTGACATAACATCATAAAT
Organism: Pseudotsuga menziesii; assembly: GCA_001517045.1. Lineage (NCBI taxonomy): Eukaryota > Viridiplantae > Streptophyta > Pinopsida > Pinales > Pinaceae > Pseudotsuga > Pseudotsuga menziesii. The sequence continues at coordinate 56,257 of LPNX010031058.1, read as the reverse complement.
TCAGACTTAAAGAGGGGTGTGGGAATATAATAAATCCACTCATAACTTAAGATAACATATTTAATCATTATTTGATTAAATTCCAATCCACTAGCTAATTAGTTGACATCCACTTGCACCTTAAAGTCAACACATGCCATCTATACCCCAATAATGTTTTATTTCTAATTCTAGGTTAATCTTGACCACTTTATTGACTCCCAGAGTTAGTAACTGTGCTTTCCTGTAGATTCTTCCTTATTATGCTTTTATCCTTATTTTCTGTGGATAAGGTAAAGATAGTTAACTAGGAAACTGGTATCTTTTGTTGCCAAGCCATCCTCCATGATTTTCTCTTCAGTTTTTAGGATTAGCATGTTTATCCATCACTCTTGAAAACTCACTCATGCTTTTTCTAATTCATGAGGTCCTTGACTGATTTGGGATGTGCTTTAGCCACCTATGGGGGTTTATCATATTTGGTAGTCATCCTTTCTAAGCTTTATGAGTTGTCTCCATACAACTTGATTTTATGTATGAGGGATGTACTATTTATGTACACTATTATTCATCATTATTCAATGGAAGGATACACTCCAATATTCATTTCTTCATTCATGTGATTCAGTCTCTTTTCTTCTCTCTATTTTTCCTGTGTATGCTTGTGAGAATTATCTTAGTAGCAAGATATATTTCCTGTACTTCTTCTTAGCATGTTTGCTCATAACATTGGAGCTATTATTTCTACATGGTTAATGCACATGAAATAAACATGGTGGTTTTCAGTAGGGTGGTAAGTGGTTTCAGTAGTCACGAAGGCGGTATGGGAAAACTCTTAAACAAATTATGAAATAATTGTCCACTTGATCTAATGGTGGAGATATGGTGTGGATCTACGGTAGGAAATGTTTTTGGGAGCATAAATAATCAGGTTTAATCCTATGTTGCACCTTCGAAATATCCAACGGTTGTAGATCATCCATGATTTATGATGTATATGGATTTCAAGATGAAAAATACTTGGTGTTTAGGTGACCCCTTCACTCCTGAAATGAACAAGAGGTTGCTACATGTCTAGGTGGGACCCCCCAGTCACATCAACTTTGAGAAATTTGTAAAGCAAATAAAGGAAAAAGGTGCCATTGGACATAATAAGGCGACATGGAGGTTGGTAGATGATGACATGGCCACACCAAGTGGTTTTACATAGGACTCATTGACACATCAACGTCGATGTGTCATGTCACATCAACACAATGTTATGTCAGTAAAATGAAATGTTAAAAAGGAAAAAAAATGATTTTGGAGCCAAATTTTTTTTTGGCCATAACAGGGGAAAATAACTTGGAATTCGCTGAAATTTTGTGTTTGTTTGCAATGAGGACTACATAAATGACAAAGACGTGTGGTCTGTTCAACCTCACCCTTTTAGAAATGGGAAATGAATGAATTTTGAAGATTCGTGGAAAGTTATTTAATAGGGGTTCTATTGGGGTTGAGATTTTGATAGTTCCATTGTTGACCAAGCACAAAATTAACCTAGGAAGCTTTTGGGAAAATCCCAAAGGGTGGGGAGTGGTGATACAGAAAAATGCAAAAATCCACTATTTGGGATAATACTTTGGTGATTCCCAGGATTTCAAAATTGGAAAATTTTATTACTTGACCCTTTACCTACTTAATGAGTTGAACAACTTTGGTGAAATGAAGTTTTTCCCTTTTTTCTCTATTTGTGAGAACAATATTTGCTAAAAATCCCAAGTCTAGAAGAAGTGAAAAAAATGTTGGCAATTCTAGATTTATGCAGCAAATGATTAGGACATCAGATTGGTGATCTAGAAGTTGTTGAGTATTCAAAATCATAAGGGTTATCAACACTTGATATAAAATTTTTATGACTCTTTCTAGATTTCATTAGATAGGCCTTAGAAGTTGGTCCATGAGAACAAGTACAATTACAATAACAATGCAAATTTGGGTAAAATTGCAAGTTTTGGAGGTCTGTAGCTTTTAGCGGTGTGCTCAGAAATGAGTATAGTTATAGTTGTTTTAAATATTATTAATAAGAGAATAATTAAAATCAATCAAATCATGAAAAAATGCTTCATATCTTTCCAGAAAGTGGACAGGAAAGAGGAATATAGCCCTATTTTGACAAAATTGTCAAATAGATAGTTTCCCGAATTCTTAAATATATATTATATTTATTTTACAAAATATTGAAACTAAAGCTTAACTAACAAATCTAACTGTGTGGACACATTGCAAATACAATATTGCATTATATGTAATCATAGGTAAAAGTCTTCATATCAACACTTGGAAGAAAATTGAAGACGGAGAAATTCCAAACAATAATGAAGAAGAGGTTAGAGGTTTGAAAATTAGTGTGGATAATGAAGAAACATAATCTAACGGTTGCAAAAGAAGCATTAATCCATTAGAACTAGTGGAAACAATAAAAATATTGAGCATGAAGGTGTAGATTTGTAGAGCCGAGAATGAAATAATGCTAAAGGCTCATGAGTAGCAAAATCAATTAAACGCTCAAGTGATGTAGAGATTGAATTTACTACATAGCCAAATGCAGATTGGGTCAAGCTCGTTTCATGATAAATAAGGCAATGAATTCTCAAAGAAGTGATCATACAAAAGTTTCGGGCATTCCACAAGTGCTACCAAGATTCATAGACATCACTGCTTATCATCTCATGCAAGTAGGAAGTAATACTTATATGATTAATCTAAGAGTATCCAAAAAATGTCCTCAGTTAGACATTGTTAAAAAATACATGTGGAAGATGAGCTGCAAGGAGAAATGAGGAAGATTAAGGCACCAACTTTTGATGCTGAGAACAAGAAAAGAAAATGTTGAAGCTTGGTTATTGGGGGTGATAAAATATCTCCTATTACATAACTATTCCTCTAATATGGAATCTAGAATTGCCATTTACAACTTGTTGGAAAGACTCCATTTGTTGGGATTAATTGGTTCAAGTGAAACATATTAGTGTTTTTTTCTTTCCATGGAGGCAGTTCAACAATTATTTCTGATAGAAGAATATATCAACATATTATTATGAAAATAAGATGGAAGAGTTCTTTGAATTCAAATTGAGAAACATGAGCATGGAAGAGTATGAAATGAAGTTTTTAGAGTTGTTGAGATATGTTGGATATATCAAAGAAGATATGGTAAAAATACAAAGTTTCCTAAGTGGGTTGTCTTCATTCTATTGAGATAAAATTCAGTTTGACGAACCCAATATTATCAAAGAGAATTCAGAAAGCCAAGCACATACACGATCAGAACAAAAGAAGGGTATATTTTTAGAAGTTTTAAAGAGATAATGATAAATATAAGTAGGATCAAAGAATTAAACCTCATTTTTTCATGAACCAACCAAATTCATATCAATAAAGCAATTTAATTCAAAATGGACCTAGGATGGCCAAATATCTAAGAGGAAGAACAAGAAAACAACCCAAATGTTGGGGATGAGAAGGAGACCATTTATTTAAAGAGTGTCCTCGAAAGGGAGATATAATTATGACTGTGAAAAACATATAAGAAGCAATTCCCATGGAAAATGTGGTAAAAAACATTTGCATAATATATGCAGCCTTGGATAATAAATTGGCAGAAAATCAGTCCAACATGATTGAGGTTGAAGGTAATATTTCCAATCAACTTATTTCCATTCTAATTGATTCAGGAGCAAGTCATAGTTATATTGTTTATAATTTGGTTGAAATATTTGATTTAAAGAGAAGTAAGCATGATAAATAATGGATGGTTCAATTGGCTACTAGAACAAGAAGAAAAATCAATTAGTTAGTAAAGGGTTGTCCATTATATATGAATGGACTTAAATATTTTTGTAGACATGAATGTTAGGGTACACAGGGTACTCCCAAAGGACCGAACACCAAGAATAGCCGCTTCACACAAACAGATCACAGATCAATACACCAATGTTTGTCACGTGGTTAAAACCCTCGAGAGGGAAATAGTCCACAGCCCCAGCCAAATAGCTACTTGGAGCAATTTATTATGCAAAAGAAAGAAAGTTACATGAGCTTCTCATAATCGATCAACTAGCCAAGGACCCTCTATGCTCTTTAAATAGAGATCATAGACCAATCGGGTGTTAAGCCACGGATCAATGGTAGGTATGATCTAAGAGAAGTTAAACTGTCAGATCACTCTATGTCTAGAACATATCGTGACCGTCGGATTAGAATATTTACAAATGCATACTAATGCATACTAAAGAAACACACTTGTACCTAACGAATATATTACATAAGTTGATCTTAACTAACTCCTAAGTGTCTAAATATCCTAACATCCCCCCTTAAGAACAACTTGGGATAGGATTGAAGGATTTACAAAAGTGACACTATTAGGAGAAGGAAGGAGGCATTAGAGCCTATCCCCCCTTAAGGACACATTCCTGAACTCCTAACATAGACCGAAGTTTAGAAAAATTCGCTTCTGTAAGAGACTTGGTGAAGATGTCTGCAACTTGATCATCTGTAGGACAATAGAGCACTTCAATAACACGATCATGAATAAGATTTTTGATGAAGTGCATGTGTAGCTCAATGTGTTTGATGCACTGATGTAGAATGATATCTTTGGCAAGTTTGATGGCACTTTGATTGTCGCACCAAAGTGAAGTAGGCTGCTGCTGCTCGAATCCAAACTATGAAAGGATCTGTTGAAGCCATAAAGCTTCCTGACTGGCATTAACTGCGGCTCGATATTCTGCTTCTGCTGAAGAAAGAGCAAGAGCTTGTTGTTTCTTACAAGCCCAAGTGACAGGTCCAGATCCCAGACTGAAAACATAACCTGCAGTAGACTTCCGATCATCAGGATCACCAGCCCAATCTGAATCAGTGAAACCAACCAACAAAGGTTTCCCCCCTT
>LPNX010031058.1:17425-49588 GCA_001517045.1 Pseudotsuga menziesii | reverse complement strand
TGTTCAGTGCAAAAAGTAGTGAACTTGTTGTTAACATATTCTCCTCCATTGTCAGATCTTAACTTAATAATTTGATGACCAGATTGTTTTTCAACAAGGGCGTTATAGGCCAAGAACATGTTAAATACTTCGCTCTTAAGTTTTAGGAAGTAAATCCAAGTGCGTCTGGAGTAGTCATCAATGAAAGTTAAGAAATATTTGAAACCAGAAAAGGAAGCAGATGGAAGAGAACCACACAAGTCACTATGCACAAGCTCTAAGGGAACCGAGGCGTGCCAAGAGGCACGCTTGTCAAAACTGTCTCGATGATGTTTTCCGAGTACACAACCGGAACAAACACCATCCTTGCAAGATACCAGCGGAAGACTAGTCACCATATTGTCTTTACATAGTTGTTGCAATGAGCGATAATTTAAGTGACCAAATCGCTCATGCCAAAGTTTGCCCAAGTTATCACTATGAGCAACAAAAACTGAAGGAAAAGGTGATGAACCAAAGTTGTTAAATTTGTACAACCTAGTAATATCATCAACAGTTCTAGTAGCAAGGATATTTTGAAGATTTTTAAAATCCTTGATTACAACTTGGTGAGGTGTAAACGTCACAGTTTTACCTTCACCTGAATGAGTAATTTGATAGACTGATAACAAATTGCAGGAAATTTTTGGAACACATAATACATCACTGAAATGTCCATTTTCTACTGGAACTGTTCCAGATCCTACAACACTTAGAGATCTATCATCACCAACAAATATTTGTTTGGTGTTACATTCATGCATAGTAGAAAAGATGGCTTTATCCTTAGCCATATGATAAGATGCTCCAGAATCAATGAGCCATTCATTTGAGGTAGAACAAGAAGATGCAGTATAAGAGTAACCAGAAGCTCAAAGTGCATGTCCATGAGTGTTAGATTCTGAAGATGAATCTAGGCTGATGTGGTGCTTCTTCATTGCTGCTTCCAAGGCTGCCATCTTCTTAAAACATTTAGATTCATCATGATTATCTTTCCCACAAAAATTGCAATGATGCTCAGTCTTCTTTCCTTTTTGCTTGGATCCTTTGTCATTTTTTAAAGGAGGAGCTGACTGAGAGGGTTTGGGACCCTTGTTGTTTGGCTTATTATTGCAAGAATTTTGTTTCTTGGGAGGCTTGGACTTTTCTTTCTGTTGGGACAATAAGGCTTTCCCAGATGTATCTACATTGTTAATTATTCCAAGATGAATGAGCTTATCTTGCTATCTAATTAAGGAATCACAAAAGGATTCAAGGCTATGCTCTTGATAGCTAGCTGCTGGCAAGGATTCTTTCATGGAGTAGAATGTAGATACAAAAACAGAATATGCAGGTCCAAGTTTGGAAAGAATATGATAAATACATTGTTTGTCTTCTTTCTTAATCTTGCATTCTGCACATAATAGTCTAAGAGTTTTATACTTAGATAAATAGTCTTGAATGCATGAAAAATCATTGGGATTCAAGGAAATCAACTCATTCTCAAGTTGATGACCCCGAATTTCATTGTGTTTACCAAACACAGATTCCAACTTTTCCCAAGCTTTATCAGGTTCATCAATGTCAGATAGGTGGAATCACAAATCAATAGAGATTACCATCCCAATCAATCCACGAGCTTCATCACATCTATTTGCCCATTTAATTTTCTTATCATCATCAGTGGGTTCTGTTTCTTTCCCTGGGGTTATCCTGAAAAGTCCCCTACTTCGCAGAACATCCTCCATACGATATTTCCATGAGAAATAGTTAGAACTTGTAAGTATAATATCACAAGGGGCGGCCATACTATAAAATACTAGCTGAAAGAACAGAAACTAACTGTCTGGATGCAAAGAGCTCGAAAAAATATGCGGTTTTAAAAAAAAACGGCACTTAAAACTGATTCCAAATGATGAAGTTATGCTTGATCAAAGGAAATGTTGAATATGTCCCCAATAGTGACGTGGCAGATATTACCTTGACCAACTAAAAAAAAAAAGAACCCCCCTCTTCCAAAGATCAACCTTTGACAATCACTTTACAATAAAGTTGCTTTGAATTGAATCACTTTTGTAGAATAAGTGAGGTTCACTTTTACAATAATGTACTTTTAAATAGTGCGACAATAAATTAAAAGACTTAAGTGACTCACTTTTATTTTATTTTATTAATGCGAGATGCACTTTTACAATAAAGTAACTTGAAAATAAAAATTGCATGCACTAAAAGTAGCTTGATGAGACTTGAACTCAAGACTTATCAAGGTGTAAAGCAACTTTGGACCAAGTGAGCTAAGTTTAAAAGGTACATAAAACTATGGAAAGAGGAAGGGGGATTTTTTTTTTTTTACTCTTCTCTCTCGTTTTCCGTGCTTGCTTTCTTTTCCTGCAAATCATAAAAAAAAAAGAAAAACAAAAAACAAAAAAAACCTTCTCCACACAATGGGGTTAGATCTTGGTTAGCTTACCCGGAAAGTCTACGTTTTCAAGTTTTCTCGCTGTTTCTGATTTGCCGTGATCGCACAAGGTGCACGGCAAAGAGCATATGTAGCCGAGAAGACAAGAAAAAAACTTTCCCTTACTGTTTCTGATTCGCTGCGATCGCGCAAGGCACACGACAAAGAGCATATGCAGTCAGGGAAAACAACAGTCCGAGACTAAAAAATAAAAGATCTAAGAATAAACTGATAAAATATGAGAGATTTATAAAAAAATAAAACAAATCCGTCACTGTAACATTATACCTTCAGATTTGCCGAAATGGGTGTTTCTGGAGCAAACAGAAATGGTTTTCGGTGAAATGAAAACTATTTCCCAATGGAAACGATGCTCTGGATGCAATGGAACAGCTCCCATAGGCCACAAATGCACAGAAAAACTAGAACCAGAAACCCTTTCAAATTTTTGGCAACACCGGTTCCAGATCTTGAACAAAACCGAAAGCGGCTCTTCATAAAAGCTCTGATACCATGTTAGGGTACACAGGGTACTCCCAAAGGACTGAACACCAAGAATATCCGCTTCACACAAACAGATCACAGATCAATACATCAATGTTTTTCACGTGGTTAAAACCCTCGAGAGGGAAACAGTCCACGGCCCCAACCAAATAGCTACTTGGAGCAATTTATTATGCAAAAGAAAGAAAGTTACATGAGCTTCTCATAATCGATCAACTAGCCAAGGACCCTCTATGCTCTTTAAATAGAGATCATAGACCAATCGGGTGTTAAACCACGGATCAATGGTAGGTATGATCTAAGAGAAGTTGAACCGTCGGATCACTCTATGTCTAGAACATATCGTGACCGTCGGATTAGAATATTTACAAATGCATACTAATGCATACTAAAGAAACACACTTTTACCTAACGGATATATTACACAAGTTGATCTTAACTAACTCCTAAGTGTCTAAATATCCTAACAATGAACGTAATATTCCTTGGCTCATATGATGTGCTTATTGGGATGGATTGGTTAGATGCACACCATGGTATTTTGTATTGCCATAACAAGAGTCTTACTTGTCTCGATGAAGGAGAGGAAAATATAGTGAAAGACATTCCAAGGCCTAGTGCCTCAAGGGAAATTTCATTTTTGTAATTGAAGAGATGCTTAGGAAAAGGGTCTCAGTTCTATACAACTCATGTGGAAGAGAAAAAAAAGTGTAAAGGCCCAAGCTTGGAAGACTTCCCATTATTACAAGAGTTCATAGGTGTTTTTGAAGAAATGTCAAGATGGCCACCAAAAAGAGACATTGACTTTTCTATTGATATGATGACTAAAGTTACCTTAGTCTTCCAAGTTTAATACAAAATGAGTACATTTGAGTTGAATGAGTTACAAATGCAGTTGGAAGAATTGTTTAAGAAATGATACATACACCCAAGTGAGTCTCCCTGGGGAGAACCAATATTTTTTGTGAAGAAAAATGATGGAGCTCTAAGGTTGTGTATTGACTTTAGGCAATTGAACAAGGTCATTGTGAGGAATAAATATCCTCCACCCATAATAAATGAATTCTTTGATTAGCTTAGATGAACAAATATTTTCTTAAAGACATATTTGAGATCAGAGTACCATCAGGTGAGGATAAGACAAAGGCATTATCAAGACGACTTTTAGAACTATATATGGTCATTGTGAGTTCTTAGTGGTGCTTCTTGTTTTGAAAGATGTGCCAATTATCTTTATGTGCTTGATGCAGTATTTGGATAAATTTTTCATTATATTCTTGGGTGACATTCCTATTTGTTCAAAATTAGAGCATGAAGAACGCTTGAGATTGGTACTACAAGTGTTAAAAGAACATTAACTTTATGCTAAGCTTAGTAAATGTTTCTTTTATCAAAGACAAATTCAATACTTGGTACATAATATTTTTGAAGAATAAATAGTAGTCGATCTATAGAAGATTGAAACTATTATGGAATGTCATACACCAAAAAATGTATCAGAAATAAGGTCATTAATGGGACTGACTGGATACTACAAAATATTTACAGAAGGGTTCTCAAAAGTGGCAAATCTAATAACATCATTGTAGAAAAATGATGTCAAATTTGAATGGACACTATAATGTGAATAAATTTTCCAGTAGATAAAGAGATTGTTCACTAATACACCAATTCTCATGTTTGCCGATCCAAATGAAGATTTTGTGGTATATATAGATGCTTGTAAATAATGAATTGGTGGAGTCCTTGTGAAAAATGGGCATGTGATCTATTATGACTCCGGAAAGTGGAATGAGCATGAGAAGAAATATGCCACACATGACTTATAGCTTGTTACTATTGTACATGCATTGAAGATGTGAAGACATTATCTTATGGGTATAAAATTTGAGTTGCAAACATATCATAGTGAGTTGAAGTATTTATTTGATAAGAAGACTTTGAATACTAGGTAGATGATATAGGTGGATAATGGTGGCCACCCAACTATTCCACTGAGTTACAACGATTCTCCATATTCTTGATAATTTTGTATGGTTCATCAGGTCCCAAGTTTTTGGGATCGTTTTGAGGCCATAAACTATGTTTTTGCGTCGAGAGGCGCATTCTACAGCCCGGTATGAGGTAGAAGTGTGATTCCGTGCTCAACGTGGAAGTGACATGTGGCACAATGTCGACACAATGTCGGCTCATGATAAATATATATTTAAATCTCCCACAATGTCGGCTCGTAATAAATATATATTTGAAGCTACCACAATGTTGGCTTAAAGATTAAACTAGGCTTAATATCTATATACAGCAAAGTGCCGCCATAACTAGGCTTAATATCTATACACAGATGCAAAAATATTTTTATGAAGAGGATTAAGAAAATCATATGCCACAAATTAAATATATATTTGAAGCTACCACAATGTCGGCTTAAAGATTAAACTAGGCTTAATATCTATATACAGCAAAGTGCCGCCATAACTAGGCTTAATATCTATACACAGATGCAAAAATATTTTTATGAAGAGGATTAAGAAAATCATATGCCACAAATTAAATATATATTTGAAGCTACCACAATGTCGGCTTAAAGATTAAACTAGGCTTAATATCTATATACAGCAAAGTGCCGCCATAACTAGGCTTAATATCTATACACAGATGCAAAAATATTTTTATGAAGAGGATTAAGAAAATCATATGCCACAAATTAAATATATATTTGAAGCTACCACAATGTCGGCTTAAAGATTAAACTAGGCTTAATATCTATATACAGCAAAGTGCCGCCATAACTAGGCTTAATATCTATACACAGATGCAAAAATATTTTTATGAAGAGGATTAAGAAAATCATATGCCACAAATTAAGAAAGGCATAAAACTAAAATCAATTCAAGGTCACTGTATAATCATTCGAAGCATTCAATATTATCTATACAATCTGAAATCTAATATTTCCTTCGGATCATGAATTTTATAGTTGAATCTGAATCTAAAGATTCAACCATGATTTTCTTACAGGATTTTCTTTCCAGAACTATGACGAATAAAAAGTAATTGGCATTTACAATTAATTTAAACTGAGTGGAATCAATTGCTTTATTACCTGCAAATGTTCAATGTGATGAAGAGTGGAAGAGAAAATTATCTGTTATGGCATCGCTATTCCCATATATATAGATGCTGTGCTATGCATCGCTTACGGGATCAATGTATCTATCTGTAACGTGGGCTACTGTGCTGTGGGTTATCGTTATCGGTAGTGAGAATACAACAATCCAGAGACTGAGGCAACATAGCTACGCATGAGGTTCTGTTATATGTTTACTGATCTTCCAATTCCTTTTGTAAACAACCTAGACAATATTTCTCTAACTGTTAATGGTCTTGCAGATTAAGAGAGCCTGTACACATTTTTTGGGCTTTAAAGTTGTCTCCGTGTTTAGCTGGTAGAGCTGCTGCAGTGGAATCAAAGAGCCATCAAAAGTGGGAATACAAGTAGATTATTATAGTATTTGATGTATTCTCCCCGTAGTCCATTTCTGTGATTGATGGCGAGCACCAGAATGCACCTGCAATCATATATACATGTATAAATCCATGGCTTTAAACAGGTATTGCAGAAGATTCTGTCAGTAGACGGAACGTCCATACGGTATGGTAAGATTCCGAAGCCTCTATCAAAGCTGAGTATAGACCTTGCCACTCTCTTTTTTTGTTTATGGTCCTCAAGTCGTTATTGAGAAGCATTTTGAGAATACTTCCGCATCTCGAGTTCCAAATATCTTTTGTCTTCTTTAATTTTAGTTGTAGATTTTACGGTTTCTTTCTTATGTGAGATGCAGCATATATTCCTACTAAGGATATTGTCTCAGGCACTTATTTTGGTCATCAATGGATTTTTATATACATTTTCTTCTTCAAGTATGAAAATGTTTGTAATAATACTTAGTATGAGGAGTATGGGTTTAGATTCTGTCATATAATTCAATATTTCTATATTAAATTTTGTTACATGTAAATAAAATTTTACTATCTAAGGAATGCTTTTAGTTTTCAAGCTTTTAACTAGACTTCCACTTCTACTATATAATGCGTTGAATCTTGGAACCTATTTTTCTGAAAACAAGTTCATAACCATCTAGGTTTTAATCTTTTAACTAGATTTCCAGTCCTCCTATATGTTGCGCTGAATCTTGGAACCTATTTTTCTTAAAACTAGTTTATAACCAAATAAAAATAGCTTTAAATCATACTTTAATACCACTGTATATCTATATAAAATTATCTGATTACTTACATGGTTTACTGATTGTATGCTTTGGCAAGTTTCTGATGGCAGATCCCCTCAACAATTGGGAAGGAGACCCAGAGGCCAGAGGCCACGGCCATGGCAACGACAACGTCTACTTAGCAAGACTGGAATATCCTAGAAATGATAGTCTATTTGTTATTAGGCAAGTGCAGGAGCCAGCTATGTATCAATTGATGCGAGTTATGGTTCAGATGATGCAAAATTATAATGCTCAGTTGCATTATCAACTAATGCAAACTAATAATAATAATAATGAGCTGATGCGAATTAATAATAATAATAATAATTAGCTGCTTGCCAGAAACGTTGTACCATCAGCAGTTTACAGGACTTCGTGATGAAAAGTTCTGGAGTTGGGTTGTACAAAAGGTTGCATTTATTGCGATGTTAATCGCATTCTCAGTCTGCCTCTTGCTGTGCTGCACTCCAGTGCTCTGTATCAGCCAGCGTTAAGGTGAGTCGTCTACCCTGGCACTTTTCATAATGTTTTTGTATCTGTAAATTTTTATCTTTACATAAAATATCTGCACGACTACGCTTGCACGACACCTTTCCATAAAGACCTCCAACATCCTTATGGTCCTGCGGGCAGTGATTCTCCTTTGTTGGAGCTTTCGGTGGACGTGCTAGGCCAAGGCCCAAAATATTACTCCATTACCTAAACACCTAGGATAATGATGCAGATAACTTACAATCTGCCACAATTAATTCCTCCATATAGTCCACCAGTACGCAAATGCTGTGTTTCCTTGAATGCAGTGCAGCGTAATCAATAAGTCTTAGTGACTCTTACCACAACACTCAAACAGAGAAAAAAGAAAACCAAACGGGGCAAACAGTCAAAATATATATGACAGACATCAGATTATTCAACCGGCTGCATATCATATCAGTCTTTTTTTCTAAATTGCACCCCATATTGCAAACAATAACATGCATAAAAACTAATTCAAATCTATCAACATGTGCACCTACTTTTCAGTCAGTTAAAAGTTTATCTCCCTGAGCAATTTCTGGATTTTGTTTTTGTTTTGGCATCTGGATTTTCCCTTCTACAATTTTCACTTCTAATAATGCAGCAATTATGAACTGATCTCCAGCTTAAATCCAGCAAAGTACATTATCTCTTTATCTGCAATCTGTGATTTTCACTTCAAGAGAAATTATATAAATTTGTTTATCTCTTTATATACAGTCTTTTTCTGTCAAGAAAAAGACTGTATAATTGAATTACTGTATAAGAAGTATGTTTTCTCTGTGGATTTTGTTTTTGTTTTGGCATCTGGATTTTCCCTTCTACAATTTTCACTTCTAATAATGCAGCAATTATGAACTGATCTCCAGCTTAGATCCAGCAAAGCACATTATCTCTTTATTTGCAATCTGCGATTTTCACTTCAAGAGAAATTATATAAATTTGCTTTTCTACTCCATTTCTTTAAATGTATATCTCTTTCATGTAATTTTATAATGTAAAAATTGGATTATAAAATATTCTACTGTAAAATTCAATTGCAAAAATAACTAAAAACATATACATACTGTGGATCATCGAATGGAGTGCAAACCCTTTTTTGGAGTGCAATTGTTGAAGCTGGGTTTGCACCTCGAAATATTTGATCCCTCTCGGCGCATGATAGAGCCGGGTAAAGCTGGATCTAAGCTGGTTTAGCTATTCATGGGGTTAGGAGTTGCCATGGCATGTCTTAATCCCAACCAAAAGTTGTACTTCTCAGTTCTTTCCAAAAGTTCTTTATGTGCCCTTAATGGATAATGTATGCCAAATTTGTGCCTCCGGGAAGTTAGGTAGCCACTTTGATGCCCACAAATCCTTTTGTTGCTTCATCTCCTAGGGTTATTAGGGATTTTGCCTCTATGTTTATGACAAAAATGTCTTTTTGGTATCTTTGTAATCAACTCTTTCAAATGAGCATACCCAACACATTTCTCTTCATAGATAAGCTACCACCATCCGAGCTAGTTTTTATTACTTGTAATTTACTACGTTTTTCCATTCCATTTGTTAATAGAATTTGGGTTTTACTGTACTATTGCACACTCTAAAAAATATTTGTTTTTCCATTTTTATATTGATTCCTTCACGTCGTTCTATAAATAATTTAGATTAGTGGTATCATAGCAACATGCTCTTATTGTTTCTCAGTGCATGTCCCTAAGGATATTCTGATATTGGGAGTTAGGTCTTGAACTAATTGAGCTTGGGGACAACCACTCTCATTGACTCAAGAAGCCTCATATGGAAGGAGAATAAAATAGAGATGGTGGAGTAGGAGATCTTATTAAGATGTTGCTCAAGGAAGCCTTCATGCAACAAATGAACAAGATGATGGATAATTTCAGTTAGATCCTTTGGCGAATACCTTCAACCAACAACCATTTTGGAGGTGTGACACCCTTCAAGGTGTAATTTAACTTTGACATTCCTTTATTTGAGGGCTAGATAGATGTGGATGATTTTGAGAAATGGTTAAATATTTTAGAGGGTTATTACTCTGTTCATTTTTTTTTTGATAATGAAAAGATTACCTTCACACTCCTTAAGTTCCTCCCCTATGCCAAATATTGGCGAGACAATTACTGGAAGAGACATACCAGAGATGAGTTTAGACCAAATGGACATAACCCACTTGGGCAGTTTTTGTTGATGCCCTCAAGGAGGAGTTCTTCCCCATTGGAAAATATGAATATCAATACATGAGATGGATTACTTTGCACCAAGATAGAGACTAGAAAATGAAGGAATTTACCAATATATTCCATACCTTGCAATCAAAAATAGGTATCAGGGACTCTGAATGGAACTTGGTCCTAAAGTACTGCAACATCCTACACAAGTTCATCCAAATAGAGATGGATTTCTTGGACATCTTCTCACCGAGAGTCGCGTATTGATATGTTGTCAAAATCAAGTAGAAGAATAACTAAGAGTTTGGGTTTGCAAATCAATTGCAACAAAATACTGGTAAAGGTGGCCCTAACTCATAGAACAAAGGGCAACGCAAGGATATCCAAAGCAAGGATATCCAAACTCATGACAACTAGTCCAAACTGTAGGTAAATAAGGTTAATGGGAATTCGAAGAGGACACTGGAAAGTGGTGTGATTTACATAAAATCACTTATCACAACACCAATGAACGTCGCTCAAAACAATCACTTCTGGATTAAATGAAATCCTTAAAATTGGACTCTAGATTAGACTCTAATTTGGAGAAAGAAAAAGGAAAAAAAATCATTGATTCAAAACCAAATGCCATCATTTCAACTGCAAAGCTCCAACCAAAAGAACCAGAGGATCCAGAGGAAGAGGAGTGCCTCTTCCACTTAAAGATGTGGGTAAAGGGGACTCTACTACATTTCATTGTTGATAACGATATCTAGAAGAACCTGATATCGATCGATGTCATCAAGATATTGAAGTTAACAAGAATTCCTTTTCTCCAACCATACACCATCGATTGTTTGATCCAAGGGAGAGATATCCATGTTAGTAAACAATGTCACACATCCTATGACATCAAGCCTTTCAAATATGAGGTGCTATGTGATGTTTCCCCAGTTGAAGTTTGTGATGTTATTTTAGGACAACTTGTATATGTGGAAACATCAGTTTGTTTATGATTCTGGGATTTACATTGTCATTATTACGTTGGGAGGTCAACTCTATAGGGTACCTGAGGTAGTTTTGACTACTGCAATATCTTTGATCTTGAAAAAGTAGTGTTAGAAGGTAATCTCTTAGACTGATAAATTCATCCTTTCATGGTCCAATTAGAAGGTGGAAAAAAGGTCAGTGTAAATTCCACAACCTAAGTGCAAGGTCTCTCTACACAATAGAAGTAGGTGATCAAGATTGTAGAAGGCGACATAGATATATTTGCCTCACCTAAAGGGGTGTCTCTGCACCATCAAATCAAACACTCAATTGATTTGATACTTGGTGCTCCCTTACCTAACAACCCAATATATAGACTCTCATTGGGATAATGAGGAAATAAAATGTCAGGTTCAAAAGCTCATCCAAATGAATACATTCAACCAAGGTCACCTTGTGGGGCCCAATTGTGTTGGTGTAGAAGAAGGATGGAACATGCCGAATTTGCATTGATTACATGGCCTTGAATAAGATCACTGTGAAGAATCATTACCCAATTCTTTAGATTAACGATCTTCTTGATCGACTTAAGAGTGCCAAGTTATTTAACAAGATTGATATGAAGTTAGGATACCACAAAGTTATGATTGAACAAATCAATGTATGGAAGAAAACTTTAAAGTATAAATGAAGCCTTTTTAAGTAGTTGGTCATGCCTTTTGGACTGACTAATGCTCCAACAACATTCATGAGGATTATGGATGATATATTGCATCCATTCACAAACTCCTTCATGGTTGTATATCTGGATGACATCTTCATCTTCAACCACCCTGTGACAACACAAGTTATATGCTAATTTTGAGAAATTTACATTCAACATGAAGAAAGTTCAGTATATTGGATACATTGTGGATGAACATGTGGTGCATGTATACCTAGCCAAGATCCAAGTCATTCATGATTATCTAGCCTCGACGAATCTAACATATCTCTATAGATTCTTGGGTCTTGCTAGATTTTATTGAAGGTTTGTGTTGGGGCTCTCAGTCATATTACTTGGCCCTTGAGCCAAGTGACTAAGGTTGGAGACAAATCCAAGTTCACTTGAGGTGTGTCACAATAGAAAGCATTTGCGGATCTAAAACAATTTCTTTGCTAGGATCCAACCCTCACTTTTTCGGACTGCCACAACCTTTAGAGATTGAGATAAATGCCTCTAATTATTCTTTTGGTGCAATTCGCACTCAACAAGGACATTTAGTGTCTTATCATAGTGAGACACTCTCCATTTCTATTTTTTAGTATCCCACATACGATAAGGAGATGTCATCGAAATTACTTCGATCATATTTACCACCTCTCTTAGACAAGTCAGAGGTAGCTGAGAAATTGGCCCCTACATAACTCAATTATGACTGTATTGAGCACGCGACATTGAACAAATCATGGCCATTGATATGAAAAGCACTTTCCAATAGAACATCCAACTATATTGGGTCACAAATCATGGAAACTTCTTCAACATGGAAAGTGGCTCACTAGGACTCAGATTCAACAAACGTTTTCTCATATGATGGGGGAATTTGATGCAATGGGGACCATTTCTCCTTAATGGGGGAGGATTGATCCAAGTGGATATTGATGGCCACACACATGTTCCATTGAGCTACAATGGTTCTCTATCTTCTTGTAAATTTTTGGTTTTTTGGGTCCCATATTTTTGGGGCCATTTTGAGCCCCTAAACAATGTTTTGTGGTTATTTGGGGGGTTAGGGATTGCCATGGCATGCCCTGATCCCAACCATAGTGTGCCCTAAACAAATATTTTATGCAAAAGTTGTTCTTTTGAGAAGTTAGATAGCCACCTTGGGGTCGACAAATCCTTTTAGCACTTCATCTCTTGGGGTTATGTTTTTGGATGTTTAGGGTTTTCACCTATATGATTATGATAAAAGGCCTTTAGTATATTTGTAATTATCTCTTGCAAATGAGTGCAACCAACACATCTCTCTTTAGAGATAAGCTACCACCATTTGAGCTAGTTTGTCTTGCTTGCAGTTTGCAATGTTTTTCCGTTCCATTCATTAATAGAATTTGAGTTATATTGTAGTTGTATTCATGTATTTCTATAAATAATATATATTAGAATACAATATGGATAGAAAATCTTTGTGAGTTTGATTTTAATATCAAACATATTACAGGTAAAGTGAACATGGTTGCTAATGCACTCAACATGAGAGTACATGCAATGGCATGCTATAATCATAGCATGAGTAGATTAAATTTAAGAAATCAGAATTCTTAAGGCCTCTATCTTAAATGAATATTACATTTAGGTAAAAGAAACATTATATAAATATAAATATGAAGGTTATAGGTTGGGAAATGATGGAATTCTTACTCAAATATATAATTTTTATTCATAATTTTGTTGAATTAAAGAAACTAGTAATGAATGAGATGCATAAGGTTCCATATGACATACACCTTAGATACCAAAAGACAATTGTTGAAGTAAGAAGTCAATACTTTTTTCTAGGAATAAAGAAATACATTGTTGAGTATACAACAAGGTGTATGAAATGTTAGAGTCTAAAGGTTGAGCATAAAAACCCAACATGATTGGTACAACTATTGTTAACACTAGAGTGGAAATGAGATATGGTGACAATTGTTTTCATCACTAAGTTTCATAGGACAACAAAGAAACATAATTTAATGATGATAGTAGTGGGAAAGTTGGCAAAATATGCTCACTTTATTCCAATCAAGTCAACTCAAAGCAACCAGTATAACATAAATTTAAAGAAGAGATTACTAGATTGCATGGGACACCTAAAACAATTGTATCAGATAAAGATTAAAAGTTTAATTCAAACTTTTGGAAATATCTATTCAAAGGATTTGGAACAAATCTAAATTTAAGTACACCAAATTATCCACAAACAGATGGACATATTGAGAGGGTGAATAAAGTCATTGAAGATATGTTAAGGATGTTTGTTGTTGACAAGTCCTTCAAGTAGGAGGGTTATTTGTATTTAGTATAATTTTCATATAATAATGGATATCATACTTTTTGAATATAATTCCATTTGAAGATATGTTTGTCCAAAAATGTAGAACTCCAATCGGTTGGGACAATCCAACAAACATAATAGAAATTGGGAAAGAATTGCTTAAATAAATGGAAGATTAGATGGTTAAGATCATACAAAATTTGAAAACAACACATGAGAAACAAAAGCGATATGCATAAAAGGGCAGGATATTCAAAGAGTTGAGGGTTTGGGAGCATGTATATTTGAAAGTTATTCCAAAGAAGAGCTGCTTGAATCTAGTTATTTGTCCTAAGCTAATGATTAGATATTGTGGGCCATTTGAGATTTTGGCTAAGATAGGGCCTATTGCATATGAGATTGCATTTGCTGCTTGCATAATAGTTTATAATGTGTTTCATGTGTAATTATTGGAAAATTATGTACTTAATGATAACTATATTATTGATTTGGCTTTAATTGATGTGGAATCGAAAGGAGCTATCTTGGTGCAACTACTGCACATCCTAGCTAATAAGGTCACTGTTCTTAGGAGCATAGAAATAGAGTAGATAAAGGTCTAATGTACCCACTATGAACCTAAATAAGAAACATGGAATATTGATGATGCAATGAACAAGGAATATCTACAACTATTTTGAAAATTTTGATGTAAATTCTATAAATGTACATATTGTTGATATGCATCGAGGATGGTGCATAAATTAAGGGGGAGGGGAATGTAACACATTGTTTTTGACACCATGTTGTAATTATGTCTGTAATGAATGAAATGGTTGAATTCCATCTATTAATTATCCAGGAGACCATGAATATTGTAAATGATGTACATTAAAGACATATTTTTTTTTTTTTGCAACTGCAAGTGAAGAAGGATGGATAAGAGATGGGGGGAAATGATTCCACAATTGGGGGAAGTAAAATATGGGGCTAAAGAGATATGCCACTAGTTGATATTAACCTAATTCCTTATCCATACTTGTCAACCTTGGTGAAGAATTGAACCTAAGGTCCCTAAATCTTGTTATGGGGGTTGATTTGATTAAACCCCTAGTTAATCACCTTAAAATGGGATTAAAAAAGGGAAAATTATCCTCCCATAGGGAATCCATATGGAAAGTAGAAACCATGCATAAGGGAATAAAATGTAGATAAGGGGTCCCTCCAACTTCAGAATTTATTCTTATTGTACTTGTATTGTATTTCCTTGTACCTCCTACGAGAGATTACATTGATGTAATCACTCATGTAAACCTTCGAAAGAATCAATGAAAACCCTAGGGAAAGAATACACAAGAAAATAATAAAAATAACATTATTTTGTGTTTCCACGCTATAGGTCATCACCATTCAAACTGCCAAGTCGGCCCTAGTAATTTTTCACTTGGAAAATCAGTATAAATAGGAAGTGCCCCTCCTCATTATTTCATCCCACTCACAACAAGTTCACTCTGGTTGAAAAGGTGTGCTGCTGAAGTCAAGGAGAGTGTTTTATGGGGTTGTATCTTAGAGATACATTTTCTCTCTCTTTCTTCTTCTCTCTGTTCTTTGGAGCCATTATCTCTATACGAAGGTTTGCTGGTTTTTTCCTGATTGGGTTTTCGAGGAAAAATTCTTGTGTTCTTAGTTTCCGTGCTTTGTCTTTCTTCTACAGATCCTATTGTTTATTTGCAATTAAGATATATTGCTATAATCTTGTAAAAACTAACATGGTATCAGAGAAGTTATAGAAGAGGCCATTGTCGGAAGCTAAGGTTTGAACTTTCAAGGTCTTCCCTCATCTCTTTAGCAGAAAAAGAGTCGTGGGAACTTCACTCTAGGGAAGGTGCATCTTTTGGTGAAAGTAAAACCAAATTCTCAAAATTTTCAAGTTTTTGATTGTGGGACACTCTAGGATACTGCGGGAAGGAATTAGGGAATCAATTTTCATAGGTTTCCCACCACTATTTTGGCTCAACCTCACCTTCCCTCAACTCTCCTTGATAGGGCACATGTATTTGTAAGGTTAGTTTCACTAAATTCCAAAAATTATTTTTGACCTAACTCCTACTAGGGTTTCTGGTTCATACTTGCTCACAAGATGATTGGAATGAAGGTTGAAGATCATATCAATGGGGCTACAAAAATTCATATCCTGGAAGCCTAGGGTTCTTCTCATCCTAGAAGAAAATGATCTCTTGAATTTTGTCAATGAGAAAGGTCCAGAACCAGAACCGGAAGAAGCCAAGTCCTAATGGAGGAAGTGTGATGCGAAAGCAATAAAGATTATGGTGGACTTAGTCAAATATCACTTGGTTCCAAAAATCTTAGAAAATAAGACATATATGAAGGTGTTCAAGACCTTGAAGAAGTTATGGGAACAGAGTAGCATCATTGTGACTGTCACATTGAGGAACCAACTGTCAAATATGAATATGATTAAGTTCGAATCTATTCCTCATATTTCATGGGGATCACCGAACTTCGAGACAAGCTAAGGTCCAGTGGAGATAACATTGAATAAAAGGAGCTTGTCATGACCACCCTAAATGGTCTTCCATCATCTTGGGAGTCCTTCATCCAAACCATAAGTGGTCGAACCAAGCTGCCCAAATTTGATAAGCTATGGGCAGAATGCACTTAGGAAGGGACCAGGATTGCAGCAAGGAAAAGACTCCATGGTCCTCAAGTGGAGGAGAATCAAGCCTTCATCACTCATGCCAATAAAGTTAAGGGAAAAGGAAGGAAGTTTCACAAACGTAAGCACCAAGCTAGGATACCAATTTTTTCTCCAGATCGGAGGAAGAAGAAAAATGATTTATCATGCATGCAGTTCCATAAGTGCAATAAATATGGTCACTATGTAAACAAGAAGAATCATGAATCCTCAACCGCTGATGTTGATGAAGACACTCCTTAGAATAAGTCAAGGAATGATGATCTCTCATATTTCTTCTTCTATTACTCTCCATATTGAAGAGATGATATAAATGTCCAAACTGTGATGATCTTCCAGCAAGCATATGAATATCAGTGGAGTCTGGATGTGGAAGCCTATCCACAAAAAAACAAAAACTAAGTATTTTATTTTACATGCTCTGGTAGATTAGATTCGGTTGCTTTGAATATTTTTTATGCATAACTACATTCCTAGATTCAGAAAGTGGTTGAGCATGTGATATAGTTCCTTTATTGATAAACAATAGGCTTATGTAGTAATTGCTATGCAAATTATTGTTTAAATAGCCTATCATGCTGTACAACCCATCTAGGATGACACATCCTTTATAATATACTTAGATTAGTACAAACTCTTGATAGTATGATATAATGGAGACCATAAGCATCCAAATTATGGCCATATGTGTGTTATGTCGAAGCATTGACTAAAATATGCCTACATTATTGATGATACATTGATTATGAAATGTTGCTAACCATGTGGAGGGATTTAACTTGTAGGGAATGCCATGATCTACATGGAAAAGTGATCCATTGATATACAGATAGATCAGAAGAAGAAAGCCTCTAGAAGCATGACTCCCATACCCATAATGATCTCCTGTAGATAGTTGGTGATTATAAGTGGAAGGATTCTACAGATGTCGGTCTCTCAACTACTTCAAATGGTTATGAAAACAATTTCTTTCTAGTCAGATTCATAGAAAATGAATTTTGGAGGACAAAGTTTAGTTAGCGAATCTCTGAGAGACAAAGGGAGTTATCCCTCAAAGATGAGGATCCTAGTGTATTTCATATGATAGAAACCTAATGAAGTATTCCTAACTCAAGGAAGAGCAAAGTTAAAATATTTAGAAGATTGAGCATGATGGCGGTTATTACACTGATGACAATGTTGTCTTGAGTCAGATAAGACAGTTGAAGGATCCTTGATGAACCTAGTCATCGCCACGATGGATACTTACTTCGTATTTTTGGTTTTCCAGTCTACATTCATGTGCCCAAGAATAAAAGGATAAAACTAGAACCTTCAAGAAAGAAGGGAACATTCGTGGGATACAGTGAGTCTTCAAAGGCTTATAGATTATACATCCTGGGATCAAGGCAGATTGAAGTCAATAGGGATGTAAGCTTTGAAGAAGAAATGGATTTATGAAAAGGAAATAGATATGATGTGGAGATAAATGATGATGAAGATATGGGATCATCTTCCCCTCCATAATTTAAGAGGGAGTCTGAAGAAAAGAATGAATCGATTGATCCCATTGATCCAATTGAGCTAGTTTATGCTCTCACAGATATGGCAGTAAGCCGTAAAAGACCTAGATGGGCACAAAAAACATTGCAGGATGCCAAGGGGCATGAAGCTCCACACAGAATCCATTAGGAAATAAAAATACCTCATAGGTTCTTGACTTATGTAGCATTGAGGAGTCACATCATTGACTCAGAGCTTACCACGTACAAAGAAGCATCCAGATACCAAGTCTGGAAGGATGCCATGACATAGGAGTTCTAATCTATCATGAAGAATGAAATATGGGAGGTTGTATCGAGACCTTGTTATACCTAAATATTGTCACCATCATGTGATGAGATCCTTAACCCCTATGTTTTCCCTTAATCCCAAAATTTAGAGTGGAAAATTGCTCTGAATATCAATTCTAATTGAAAAAACCTAGCATTGCGCTTACCCTTTGGCTGATGAGAGGTACCTTCTTTAGCACCACTTGTGTCCTATTATAGAGAAGCGGTTCCACCACTAATGTGCTTTTTTTTTGAAGTGGTTCTCACCTAAACGGCTCTATCATATGGGAACAAAAGCGGTACCCTGGGTAAAACGGGAAAAAGAGAAGTTTCTCGAGGCTTCTAGAACTTGAGCCTCGTGTCCTCCCTTATCCCTATCAATATGGGTTAGTTGATCTCGAGATCCCTCTTGGTAGGATCTTAGAGCCACCTCACCCACAATTCTCTCAACTATCCCTATCGATTGAGCCTTATAAATACAAGCTCATGTCCATAGTTGAGGGGAGAGAAGAATAGTAGAGTTATGCTACTGAATTGATACCCTGGCCTAATCCATCAGAGATCAATTGTGGAGCAATTTGGAGCTATTGGGGACAAGGTGTTAGTCTTATGAAGGAGTGTCTCGACACTAAGGCGCATGGTTGTAAGCTCTTTCATTTATTTTCTAATGTAAAGTTGATTTCCTTCCCACATGTTTGTTGTGTAAATCTCGCATATATGTTATTGGATTCCTTAGTCACTAATATGGACGTGTAGATTTTTTTCTGGTAGATTTGATGTATTTTTATGTTTGATGTGGCTTATAGGTATACAGGTATTTCATTAGAGTTATATTCCAGGCTTCCATAACGTTCAAGAAAGGTCTTCAACCGAGTTATTCACTCATTTACTCTGGATCTGAACCATTTAGACCAGAGGAACAACTTCTGTCCGCAGAAGGTGCAATATTCCTGATTACAGACCTCCGGGTAAGTCAATAGTGACCTCCAAATGGTTTTTCAAGATTAAACATAAAGCATATGGTAGCATAGAAAAACACAAGGCCAGATTTGTTTCCAGAGGATTCTCTTAGAAAGAGGGAGTTGACTATGATCAAACATTTGCTCCTGTGGCTTGATATACTTCCATAAGAACCATCATTGCTATTGCTTCAGCTATGGGATGGAAACTACATCAGATGGATGTAAAGACCACCTTCCTAAATGGTATTATCAAGGAAGAAGTTTACATTGAACAACCAGAAGGGTTTATTTTCTATGAGAAAGATTCTCATGTATGTAAACTGAAAAAGGAATTATATGTACTCAAGTAAGCCCCTTGTGCTTGGTATAGACGAATATACGGATACTTGGTAAACCTAGGATTCACCAAGAGTGATGCAGATCCTAATCTTTACTACAATATTATGGATGAAAAGCCACTGATTTTGGTCCTGTATGTGGACAACTTGTTTCTCATAGGAAATGAGAAACTAATTGGTTGGTGTAAGAAGAATCTTGCCTCTGAGTTTGAAATGAAGGACCTCAGATTCATGCATTACTTGTTGGGATTATAAGTATGGCAGAGGCAAAAGGATATTTTCCTAATCCAAAAAAAATACACCATTGATATTTTGAAGTGATTCAGGATGTTGGACCGCAAGACCATGGCTACCCCGATGGATGCAAATTTCAAGAAACTGAAAGAGTCTACTTCAAATTATGATATGATTGATCCCACCATGTATCATCGGTTGATTGGTTCTTTGATGTATCTGAAAAACACTAGACCAGATATATGTTTTGCTGTGAATACTCTTAGCCAGTTTATGAGTGATCCGAGGCAGATTCACTGGGTTTCTACAAAACATGTTCTCAATTACTTACGTGGCACTGTGGGATATGGTCTATGATATGATTCAGGATGTGATACAATTTTGCAAGGATTTGTTGACTCAGATTGGGACGAGTGTGTTTCATATAGGAAGAGTACTTTCAGATGTTGCTTTAGTTTGGGATCTGCAGTGATTTCCTAGTGTAGCAAGAAGCATACCTCAATAGCACTTAGCACTGCATAGGACAAGTATATGGCTGCCAGTGCAACAACTCAAGAAGCAATATGAATTCAAAAACTCCTTGTAGCATTGTTTGGTCAGATTCCAGGACCAACTGTGATTCACTATGATAATCAAAGTTATATATAGATGTCAGTGAATCTCATATTTCACGATAAGGAGAAGCATATCCGGATTCGATATCACTAAATTCATGATATGGTGCAGAAAGGTGCAGTTGAGTTACAATATGTTTCGGCAAATGACCAGACTATGGATTATCTTACCAAGCCTCTTCTCAAGATAAAGTTTGAATACTTTCACAGAAGACCTTGAGTAGAAGAAAATGCATCCCTTGTGGAGAGGGAAAGTTGAGACTGATATCTATTATTCTTTCACACTGGTGCCTCTACTTGTTATGAATCTCATCCAGGTATGGGAAAAATCCCATCGGCATTATGAGACGAGTAGGTAGAAGATGGTCATGTACATTGATGACCACTATACGTTCAGATTCTCAATCTGGTGTTCTTTGGAGTATTCCCACCATCTCTTGAGATGAACAGGTAGTATATGGTCGTGTACACATGTGGCTTCTTCTCACCTTGGTTCTCATCTAGGTATGGGAGAAATACCATTGACATCTTGAGACGGGTAGGACATAGACGGTTGTGTGCACTGCTTACCACTATATGTTCATATTCTCAATTTGGTGTTCTTTGCAGTATTCCCACCAACTCTTGATATGAATAGGTAGTAGATGGTCATGTACACTAGTCACCTCTATTGGTCCTGTTTCTTAACCTAGTATTTTGGATAATTCCTACCAACCCTGGTTCTCAAAATGGTGTAGGAGAATTCCCACCATCACTTGAGATGAACTAATAGTAGATGGCCATGTGAAGCATGTCTAGGTTCTTAGGTAGATATGGACTTATAACAGATGATTACTATATGACAGACAATGTAGAGTTGCAGAGCTGATAGATCTACTGACAGACTTAGTGTATCAAATTTTGATGACACCTCTCGATGGATAGAGACAGTGTTGAAAAAATTTAGTATGTATAGAGATGATCAAGACATATGATCGAGAAGAAGACCCAGATGTTGATGATGACCATATCTGAAGAATACCTTCCTTGCTGAGAGGGAGTGTTGGAATTTGTGCAACTTTATAGGTTATTTTTATTGTATTTTTATTGTCTTTCCTTGTACTTCTTATGGGAGATTATGCTTATGTAATCAATCATATAAACCCTAGAAAGAATCAATGGAAACCTTGGGGAAATAATACACAAGAAAATAATATCAATAAAATTATTTTGTGTTTCCCCAAGATAGGTCGACCCTAGTTTTTCACTTGGAAAATCAATATAGATAGGAGGCTCCCCTCATTATTTCATCCCACTCACAACATGTTCGCTTTGGCTGAAAAGGTGCACTACTGCAATCATGGAGAGTGTTTTCTATGGTTGTATCTTAGAGAGATATTTTCCCTCTCTTTCTTCTTCTCTCTATTCTCAGGAGCTATTATCTCTATACGGAGGTTTGCTGGGTTTTTCCCGATTGGGTTTCCCAGAATAAATTCTTGTGTTCTTAGTTTATGTGCTTTGTCTTTCTTCTAGAGATCCTATTGTTTATTTGCAATTAATATATAATGCTATAATCTTGTAAAAAATAACATATAAGTGTGATAGAGTGCCTATGGTTGGGAGAAATGCACTTCACATACAACTAGTTGATGGACCATTTACCATAAATATAAGTGTTAAATATCCTTTGAATTTCTAATAAGAGTTACACGACAGATTTGACTTATTCTTTGACAATTCAGATGGATAAAAAACTGTTTATCCTTCCAAACCATCTTCATTCTAGCCAAATTTCCTTAATTCTTATATTGTACAGTGGAAATTTTGGGAGAGGCATTATTACAACCTTGGTTGGATATCCTCGTATTTGTTTTCCTTCTAGCCAAATAATGAATCTTGAAATGAACTTAAGCATGGAAAACTGGGTATCTAAAAGGAATTTTTACATATTCTAATTGCTAACTATAACTCCATTTCTCAATTTCTATCGCGATGTTATCCGAAATCCTTTTCACTAGGTCTACCTCAACACATGTTTGGGCCACCATCTGTACATTCGTTTGCTCAATTTTCTCAAAATATTATGAATATTTCAATTGAATTCCCAATGTCCTTAAGGCTCTAAGAATTTCATAACTCCACATAGATAGTTGGGAGCTTTACGTACATTTCTTGGATGGCGGGGTTTTCCCTTCCAGGGTTGAAATTTGGAGACCATGGCTTCAATAGTAGTGTGGTGTTTTCCTACAGACATTCCCCTTCACATATTTGAGCATTTTATTTTCCCTTTCTGAAAAAAACAAACAAACAAGGCAACCTATAGAAACTAAACCTACTCATCCAAAATTAGAGGCTTTGTTTGGTGATCAAACGATCATGAAACTTACTAACTAGGGCCACTTCCTGGAAATACATAATTTGGGACATTAAACCATCATCTCCAAGAACAATTTTTACCTCTTTTATTGGCCTCCCAAATAATACATTTGTTGGATTGTTTTTGCTAAGGGTTTCATTTTTCCCTTGTATTTTCATTTCCATTTGTTACATTCTCCTCATGATGCCTCACTATTTCACAACAGTATCCTTTTGTATATGGGTTGAAAATATTAAAAATTTCAACCCTAGATGACTGTTGTCCTTACGTTCTCAAATTAAATGATTCAAATTGAGTTTATTGAAGTGTAGAAAATTAATTTTCAAACATAGATTCAATCACATAGTACCTAGAAAAATAAACACCGAAAACATAAATGAAATACATACATACATAGGTGATTTCTCCTTCTAATAATATTCTTATTCCTTTGATCAAATTTTACCATGTTACCTCTGCAACTTGCTTAAGATATTCACTATACAATCAATAAAATCACTACTAAACATATTGTACGTCCTAAGTAAATACAATAGTACATATTGATCTTTTCTTGCATGTTTTACTCTTCCTCTCTCATGAATAGATGAAACACACTTTGTAAACCACATAAGACAATGTATAATATACTTTGAAGGTGTACATACCACACATAAATAAAAGAGGTCCATTAGAGGCATGACCTAATGTGCGGCCTTCTTCTCTTGCTAGTTGCTTCTACTCTTATCCTTCTCGATGCAATTTTCATTTTGTTTTCTTTATCTCTTGCAATGTATTTGATTTCCATGTCTTTATGCTTTGCCAAAACCCTAATATCCTCAACTCTAACAACCACCTATTTCAATCTTGATATGTACTGTTATGATTAAATCTAAGTAATTGATGTATTTAACACATTTCATTTAGACTCCTAAGGGTAATTTGAACTCAAAACATTAGACTATCACTTTTTCAAGTGAGATTACAAAATATAAATATTTCCCACTTTTTTGAGTGGTGAGTCTACGAAATGTCATATCTTAGCAAGGAAGGAATTATGCACCAATCAAAGTCTATCTCTAAATGCTTCAAACTTCCCTTTCACCAAGGGCTTGGTAAAAATATCGACTACTCATTAATATGTCAGAACACACTGGAGCTTTAGTTCTCCCTTTTGAAACTTGTATTATCTTGTGCTTTTACTACATGTTGCACTCTTTTCCTAATCTAAGTTTGTATACCATTCTAGAGTCACTTCACCATCTCTAAGATATCTTAGACCGTATTTCATTGTGCTCCTCAAGTATTTGAGCACATGTTTTGCTACTATTGAATGCTTTTTCCTTTGCTCTACCATGAACTGACTGAAGATGTTTATTACTAACACATATATAGTCTACTATTGGCCATATGCATTAAGGAACCTATCAAATGCTTGTACAACATAGGGTCTACGAACTAAGAATTTGAAGCTATCACAATTTTCAAATTAGTGATAATGTGTGGGGCGATAGGTTTATGGTCCTTCATTTAAAATATTTCAGGCTCTCCATTGTACATGATTAGACTTTTGTGTGTGTATTTTCTTTTGTATTTGAAAAAAATCCAATTTCAGTCATTGTGTGTCATGTTATCAAAGCCATAGCATACTTCTATTTGTAATTTTTAGCATTTGGGTCAGTAAATTCACATATTTTTGCTTAGCTTTATCAACGTTGTACTAGATTGTACAACTATATCTATTATGTTATTATGGATTGTATTGGATCTTATTATGCATTTTATAAAGAATCTACATGAAAGGGATTTTGACAACTGAATTTTTAATGGCATCAAACCATATGGAAAATGCATTATAGGTCCACTATTTAGTTTGTAGGTTATCTTTTAGATAAATCCCTTTCTTTATTGCCCAATTCTGGTGTCCTATGGATCCTTCACTCCATTCAGTTGAGCTCCAATCCTTAGACTGTGAAGTAGAGAATTCAAATGTTTCTTTGGCTACATGCATAATTTATTTAACCAATGTTGAACCCTCTTCTTCCCTCATAACAATTAATGATTTGAACCCATCTTCAGATGGGGAACTCCTTGGTATAATTATTGGTGAAGTATACAATATGAAGTGCTGGAATCAAATAATTCCAAACAAGCCACTCCTTTGTTAAATTAGCAACAACAAGGAAGGTCTTCCTGCATGCATGTGTTCTTGCATGCAGAAGACTTAAATTAGGAAACCATTTGTATTTAATTTACTTTTCCTAAGTTTACTTTGGAAAATAAATTAAAGTGATCTAAATTAACTTTAGTGAACCACTAGTTAAAGTGAAATTACTTTGGAAAATAAATTAAAGTGATCTAAATTAACTTTAGTGAACCACTAGTTAAAGTGAAAGTGAAATTAGGGTTTTCGCTTTACCACTAGTTAAAGTGAAAGTGAAATTAGGGTTTTTGCTTTACCTAAAGTTGCAAAAGAGAGATCAATTGGTGGAGAGGACACACACACTTGTATTTCAACAGAGACAGGAAATAGACAGGGAGAGAAATTCAGATAGAGGATTTAGCTGGGAAGACGGAGGAGCGAGCAACATGATTACCGAGCTTTGTACAAATGGGCCGTACAATCAAGCATGAGGGTGCTGAGGTTTAGCTGGGGTTTTGACTAGTGATTCTGCCATGTAACTGCATTCGCCAGGTTTGGGTGAATTTGCAATATTGTAAATGCTCCATATTTTCTAATAATAAAATCTATATCTGTCTGCTGCACCAGTTTTCCCATCTTGGGGTTTTTTTAGGGGTTTCCATACCCAAAATAATTGTGTCATTATTGTGATTTATTTCTCAGTTTTATATTCTGCTGCATACTGTAAAATATATTCATTTGTGGTTATCAGTAGAGATCTTACATGCACTGTTAGCCCTAGTTTGAATATTAAAGGAAAATTTACATGGTATCCGAGCTTTGGTGAGCTAAAGTTGAGAGATTTACAGCAACGACGATAGATCAGTGGTAGATATATAGGAAGACACAAACCTAAACTTCCAGATCTAGGGTTTGACAGGTACACTACACTATGGCTGTGCAGTTGAGAGTTGAGGATAAAATCCATGGTGCTCAGAACTTTCCTACATGGAAAGAAAGGATCATAAGGATCCTAGATGTCAATGATGCAGAGGAGCACATTGACTCCATGAAGGTTGAACCCACAGATCTAAAAGATCTAGTAGCTTGGAAGAAGATTGATTCCAAACTCATGTTGATTATCATGGATGGAGAGAAGGACCATATAGTTCCTCGCCTTTCTGGTAAGAAGACCATAGCAGAGTTGTGGATGACTTTGGAGAGTCTGTACCAAAGCAAGAACGAGAACTAGAATATGGTGTTGCAAGAGAGGATGTGCAGCACCAATATGGCCAAGGGAGAAGGAGTGGTGCCTTATCTCACGAGGCTCACATAGATCAAGTATGAGCTTGGAGCTTCGAGCTGTTGGCTCTAAGACAATGGATGAGGAGCTAGTTTAGATATCCCTTAATGGATTCTCTAAGACATGGGACACCTTTGTCAAAGGTTTTGTGGCTATGGATAAGCTCCCATATTGGCAGAGACTATGGGATGAATTTGTGTAAGTGAAGACCCGCATGGGTCAAGGATCAGGCTCATCCAGCAGTGCCCCACAGATTGTGGATGCGGAGGCTCTAGCCCTTACATAGAAGAGCAAGGGGAAGGAAAAGAGGAAGAAAGATGGTAATAAGAACCTTGATGTGTCGAAGGTAAAGTGTTTTATCTGCCACAATCAGGGACACTTTTCCTCCCAATTCCTAGATAGGAAGAAGAAGAGTAACACTCAGATGGCTGGATCTGCAGAGGTGGATGAGTTCAGCAGGAACTTCGATGAGGAGTTTTGCTTGATATCTTGCATGGAAAGCACCACAAGGAGAAACATATGGTACATCGACAGTGGAGCATATAGTCACATGATTGGACATAAGATATTCTTCAGAGACTTGCAAGAGGGTGGAACAGAGATCCACGTTGAGCTGGGTGATGATGCGCGGTATCAGGCGTAGGGAGTTGGCACTGTTTCATTTTAGAGGGAGTCTGGAAAATCCCTTAGTTTTGCTGATGTGTTATATGTTCTAGAATTGACTAAGAAACTTATATCAGTCTCCACTCTGGAGGAAAAGGGATATCAGGTGAAGTTCTGTGACCATAGAATATCAGGCCCAAGGGGTCAGATAGGAGCTTGGATCAGGTGATTGGCAGAGGGAGCAACAAAGTGTACATATTACACTTTGAGCCTGCAAAGGCTCTAGCCAGCAACAACAACAATAATCAGGGTGAGCTGTGGAACAGGAGGATGGCACACTTACACCATGGAGCACTGAAGCATTTGAGACAGGAAGTCATTGGAGTTCCTTAGGTATAGGAGGAAAAGCATAACCACTGCAAGGGTTGTGCTTTGGGGAAGAACATATGGAAGCCTTTCCCATAGAGTGAGCACAAGTCTAAGGAGCCCTTAAATTTAGTGCATTTGAATGTATGCAGACCTATGAGTGTCCATTCGTTCAATGGTTACAACTACTACGTAACCTTCATTGATGACTATTCCAGGAAAACCTGGATCTATTTCCTGAAGACCAAGTCATAGGTCTTTGAGAGGTTCTGAAAGTTCAAGACTCTTGCGGAGATCCAAATAGGAAATAACATTCAGGTGTTGAGAACAAACGACAGGGGTAAGTACACCTTCGATGAGTTCATGGAGTATTGTTTAGTAGACGGGATCAAGAAGGAGCACATTGTGCCCCATAACCCACAACAGAATGGACTTGTAGAGTAGAAGAACATGACGATGGTTGGAGCAGCCAAGGCCATGCTATTTGATCAGGGATTACCACTATTCCTCTATGTCAAGGCATACATGACTACAGTATACATTCAGAACAGGTGTCCCCACATAGCTTTAGGGAGGAAGACACCGAAGGAGGTCTTCAAATGAACTAGGCCCGATGTGAGTCACATTCACCTATTCAACAATGTTTTCTATTGTCATGTTCATGCTGACAATAAGAAGAACCTTGACCCTTTTGGAGAGAAGGGGTTACTTCTTGGTTACAGTGAGATTTCGAAGGAATTTAAAGTTTACATTCCTGGTCATAGGAGGATCATTGTGAGCAGGGATGTGCAGTTCGATGAGGGCAGAGCCTTATGGAGATCTCTAGACTTACTAGCAAAGCAAAAACCAACACAGGAGTCGGGAGTCAAGTTGCAGGAGCCAGATGTACAAGTATAGGTACAGACATAGAGGACAGGTTCTGGTGGTCATAGGGAGTCAGGTGGATAGGATCCTTTAGTCATTGACTTGAAGGATGACCTGCAATAGGAGATAGATATCCAACAGCTGCAGCAGGTTGACACTAGGCCAAGGCCTAAGTTGTTTAGGTCCATAGTGCAAGATTCCAAGAAGGTAGATCCTCAATAGAGTTTACCATAATATATGCTTAGTTACATGGAATTGATGACATATTTTATTAAATCTGAACCTTCCAGCTTCGGGGAGGCTGCACAACATGATGTGTGGCATGAGGCTATGGTTGAGGAGTATGACTCCATTATGAAAAATAGGTATGGGAGGTTGTGCCGAGGACACAAGGGAAAAAGGTGGTGGGATCTAGATGGATCTACAAGGTGATGCATGAAGCAGACGAAAGTGTGGAGAAGTACAAGGTGCGCTTCATGGAAAAGGGGTTTTCACAAAAGGAGGGTATTGATTATGAGGATACCTTTGCCCCTGTAGCCAGGTATTCTTCCATTTGGACCATTATCTCACTAGCAGCTAGGATAGGTTGGCGTGTCTATCAATGGACATCAATACTACCTTCCTCAACAGAGTGATAGAGGAGGAGGTGTGTATTGAACAACCATAGGGGTTTGATGTGGAGAACAAGAAGACACATGTTTACAGTCTGCATCGAGCTCTTTATGGGCTCAAGCTGGATCCTCGACCAGGGTACTCGAGGATTGACAACTATCTATGTGAGATGGGATTTCAGCGGAGTGAGGGTGATCACAACTTGTACTTCTTGGTAGGTGAGGTGCCTCTCATATCGGTCCTATATGTGGATGATCTCTTTTTGATAGGAGATGAGAGGCTAATTAGAGATTACAAGTCCAATCTTGCAGTGGAGTTTGAGATGAACAACCTTGGGCTGATGCATTACTTTTTGGGCTTGGAGGTTTGGTAGAGATATTGATGCTTCTTCATCAGACCGGGGAAACATGTAGTAGAGATCCTGAAGAGATTCATGATGGAGGAATGCAATCCTATGGCCATACTTCTAGTTTCCAACTGAAGGAAGATTGATGCATCAGGATCAGACAAATTTGATCCTACCTTGTATTGTCAGCTTATCGGATTGCTTATGTATTTGGTCAACACTGGACCAAACATTAGATTTTTAGTCAACTCTTTGAGTCAGTTCATGGTGGACCCTCGAAGAGTGCATTGGATGGCTATGAAGCACATACTTTGCTACATTGGAGGTATAGTGGAGTATGGATTTTTTTATGAGCGCAGGGGGAGTATATAGTTAGCAGGTTTCACAGATGTTGACTGGGCAGGATGTGTAGAGGACCGAAAGAGTACTTCAGGTTGCTGTTTCAACAATGGATCAGGGGTTGTCTCTTGGTTAAGCAGGAAGCATAAGTCAATTGCATTGAGCTCGATAGAGGCTGAGTACATGGAATCTATCATGGCTGCTTGTGAGGGTATATGGATAGGGAATTTACTTGCAGAGTTGTTCGAGTGTGAGATAGGGGCTACAATATTTCACTGTGAAAACCAGAGTGGCATCAGGCTATCTGAGAATCCAGTGTTCCATGACTGGAGCAAACACATAGACATAATATACCACTTATTAAGAGATCGGGTTCAGAGGAGAACCATTCGGTTGGAGTACATACATACATATGAGCAGGTGATGGACATTTTCACCAAGGCACTTTGCAGACAGAGTTTTGTGAAGTTCAGGGATAAGTTGGGGTTGCTACCGAATCCCTTCCTCGTTTAGAGGGAGTGTTAAACTAGCATCAACAAGGAAGGTGTTCCTGCATGCATGTGTTCTTACATGCAGAAGACTTAAATTAGGAAACTAGTTGTATTTAATTTACTTTTCCTAAGTTTAGTTTGGAAAATAAATTGAAGTGATCTAAATTAACTTTAGTGAACCACTAGTTAAAGTGAAAGTGAAATTAGGGTTTTCGATTTACCTAAAGTTATAAAAGAGAGATAAATTGGTGGAGAGGACACAAACACTTGTATTTTGATAGAGGCAGGATACATACATGGAGAGAAATCCAGACAAAGGATTTAGCTGGGAAGACAGAGGAGCGAGTAGCAGGATCTCCGAGCTTTGTACAGCTGGGTCGTACACTCACGCAGGAGGGTGCCGAGGTTTAGCTGGGGTTTTTCCCAGTGATTCTGCCGTGTAACTGCATTTTCCAGGTTTGGATGAATTTTCAATATTGCAAACACTCCATATTTTCTCATAATAAAATATATATCTGACTGCTGCACCAGTTTTCCCATCTTGGGTTTTTCCGGGGGTTTCCATACCCAAAATAATTGTGTCATTATTGTGATGAGATGTGATTTATTTCTTAGTTTTATATTCCATTGCATACTTTAAAAGATATTCATGTGTGGTTATCAGTAGAGATCTTACATGCACTATTAGCCGTAGTTTGAATATTAAAGGAAAATTTACATCCTTTTACCTTTGATTGGAATGGAATAGAATATCACAAACAATGGGAGGTGAAATACATATACCTCTATTTAAGATAAAAAATTGTTAAATAATCTTTATATTGTAAATACACGAGTCCTTTTGATATATCCTATGCCTTATTTCAACTTCCAAATGATTTTACAACCCCACATTCTCATCCTCCATTTATACGATATTCCTATGCAAATCCTTCATCTTCCTTTCACCCAAGAGCTTCAAATGTGATTTTGTATGAAGCATGTTCTTCCACTCTTCCAAAACAATCCTTTATAAGAGTCCATAAGACATAACATAAAGGGAAACACAAATACTGTCCTACTGGTCAACAAATACTGCATAAATTGAGAAACGTGAATAAAGCTTCTCTAAGTATTTTAATGTTCTCCTTACTAAGAAGCCTATTTGTTTTTGAAGTTACTATTGCTTCTGGAGTTAAATATTTTGTCCTTGGGTGAAATCTCCCTAATGCCCCTTTTCGACAGTATTCCTCTAATGGACAAACAAAAAGAGAATACCTTAATTATAGGTCTTCTAGTAGCACATAAATAGTCTCAGATGAAGTAAGCCTTGCCAATTGTGGAAATATTCTGAATGAATTAAATGCCACCAATATTGATGATATAGCCCTAGATATAATCCATTTGGAAAAGGTAGTTAAGGAAGAATAAGATCAAATTTCCTTACTACATATCAAAATGGAGTTTCTTGATCATTTCATGAAAGATACAAAATAAATAAAAGGGCTATATCTACAACTAACACTAATATAGAAAAACATTTGGATATATTAAGAAAAATGCTCTCAAAAAATCAAAGCTTAAGAAAACAACCTAGTAAAGTCAATGATGCAACACTTAAAAGCGATTCAAAAGGTCATAAAGGAAATCATGCTAGACACCATTGTTTTGGTCTAATGACCATTGAAGAAACTCAAAGGTTTGAATTTGACATTGGCATTGGTATTGTAGAAGATATTAATGAATTACACTATCTTGTTGGTGAATTTAAGAAAATTCCATGAGCTCTTTCTTCTTATTACCTACAAATGTTTCAAGGCCCCATAAATGAAGATTTAAGCTCTAATACACAATCTGGTTTTCATCTTCTTCCTACTCCTGGTTGTAGTAGTCCATCTGCTTCTCCTTCAAATATGGACACAATAATGTCATATGTAACAAATCCCTCCTATGATCCTTCCCCTCGATTTCTGTTTGGAATAAATGGAATGAATAGATTAATATCTCAAATGCCAAAACAACATAATTTGGGCATAGAATTCCAAAAGACAACATAAATTGGTGATTCCATTTATCTCTTAGGAAATTGGTTCACATACAAAAAGACATAGGAACCTTCCATCTCACAACAACAGCTTGCAATCCAACTTGTTGTTGTATTTTCTGGACTAACCCATGAATGGTGGTGATGGTTGCCACAAGGAACCTATAGTGCTCCTCCTTCAGGAGGAGGCACT
>LPNX010031052.1:275858-297068 GCA_001517045.1 Pseudotsuga menziesii | reverse complement strand
CCTAAATCCCATCTCTTTGTATCTCTCTAAACCTCTAACCCCTAAACCCCAATATTTTTTTCTCTTTAAGCTCCTAACCTCAAATCTCTCTCTCTCTCTCTCTTTCTAAATCCATGTCCTGCAATCTCTCTCTCTAAACCCATAAGCTATAATATCTCTCTTTATCTCTTCTTCTTTCTTTTTCTCTTTCTCTCTCTCTCTCTAAGCCCCAAAATATCTATCTAAACCCATAACATTCAATATCTCTATTTATGTAAATTTTGAACCCCCAATCTCTCTCTCTCTCTCTAAGTAAATAACTCACAATTTCTTTCTCTCTCTCTCTAAACCCCTAACCCCCAATATATTTCTGTTTATAGCTCTCTTAACGCCTAATACATATCTCTCTCTCCCCCCTCTCTCTAAAATCCTAAACCCTAATCCCTAAGATTTCTCTCTCTCTCTCTCTCTCTCTCTCTCTCTCTCTCTCTAATCCCCTAATACCAAATATCTCTCTCTGTGTCTCAAAACCTTCAATCTCTCTCTCTCTCTCTCTCTCTCTCTCTCTCTCTCTCTTCATATACACCACACACACACATGCATAGAAACATAAATATATATATAACCCCCAATCTCTCCCACTATAAACTTTTTTCTCTCTCTCCCCTCTCTAAACCCCTACCCTCAATCCCTTTATCTATCTATATATCTATCTAAGCCCATAAACCCCATTCNCATAAACCCCATTCTTTGTATTTATTTATCTAAACTCCTATTATCTCCTAAGACCCCTAACCCTCAATCTCCCTCCGTCTCTCTCTCTCTAATTCCCTAACACTCAACCTTTCTCTCTCTCTAAGCCTCTATCCCCCAATCTCTCTCCTTTTGTTTCCCTCTCTAAACCGTTATCCCCCAATCTCTATCATAAACCCCTAACCTCAAATTTGTCTCTCTCTCCCTCCCTCCCTCCCTCTCTTTCTCTCTAAACCCATGGCCACTAATCTCTCTGTCGCTAGAAAACTAACCCCCCATATCTCTCTATAAACCCCCCCACCCTCCTCTCTCTCTCTCTCTCTCTCTCTCTCTCTCTCTCTCTCTCTCTCTATTTAAACCTGTAATACCCAATATTTCTCTCGCTCTCTCCTTGTAAACCACTAACTCCCAATCTCTCTCTCCCTCTAATCCCCTAAATCCCAATATATATATCTCTCTCAACACATAATTCCCAATATTTCTCTCTCTAAGATGATAACCTCCAATCTTTCTCTCCCTCTCTCTCTAAACCCCTTGTATGAAATCGCTCTCTCTCTCTCTCTCTCTCTCTCTCTCTCTCTCTCTCTCTCTCAATATTTATCTCTTTAAACCTGTAATTTCCAACCATTCTCTCCCTCTATCTCTAATCCTCTTGCCCCATATATATATATAGATCCCTCACCATTTATCTATCTATCTAAGTCCTTAAGCTATAATATCTCTCTTTAAACTTCTAAGCCCCAATATTTCTCTCTCTATATATCTATTTCTTTATATCTCTAAACCCATAACCACTAATTTCTCTCTTTCTATTTTTTTCTCTCTATAAATACCTAACCCCCAATCTCTCTCCCTTGAAACCCCTAACCTTTGATCTTTCTCTCTCTCTCTCTCTCTTTGAATCCCTAACCTATAATATATCTCTCTCTCTACACACACACACACATAAACACATATATCATCAATATCTCCCTCTAAACCTCTAACCCCTTACCCCCAATCTCTCTCTCTCTCCCTAAAAATCTAATCTCTCTCCCTCTCTCTAAACTCCTAAACTCCTAATCCCCAATATCTCTGTTTATCTCTCTCTAAACCCATAACCCAAAATCTATCTCTCTCTTTCTCTATTTCTTAATTCCTAACCCTCTCTATCTCTAGATACCTAACCCCCAATATTTATCTCTCTCTATCTAAACACCTAACCCCCAGTATCTCTCTCTCTCCCTCAACCCATAATCTCCAATATATATCTCTCTCTAAACATCTACCCACCGATCTCTCTCTCTCTCTCTCTCTCTATAGATAAACCCCTAGCCCCCAAAATCTCTCTCCCTCTCTATTTATTTAAATGTATAAGCCCTAAACCCAAATATCTCTATATTTATCTAATCCTCTAATCCATGAACCAGAATCTCTCTCTATAAACCCCTAACCCCTAATCTCTCTCTCCGTATACCTTTCACCCCTAATCCATCTCTCTCTAAATCCCTAACCCATAATATCTCTATTTTTATCTCTCTCTCTCTCTCTCTCTCTAAACCCATAACATCCAATTCATCTATCCATCCAAACTCCTAAGACCTAATCTCTCTCTACCTCTCTCTAAGTTCATAATGAACAATCTCTCTCTCTCTCTCTCTTTCTCTCTCTAGATAAACCCCTGGCCCCCAAAATATCTCTCTCCCTCTCTATTTATCTAAACCTATAAACCCTCAACCCCAACATCTTTATATTTATCTAAACCTCTACCCCCTAAACCCCAATATCTTTCTGTAAACCCCTAACCTCAAAGCTTTGTTTCTCTCTCTAAATTACTAGCCCCTAATATCTCTCTCCCTAGACCTTTCACCCCTAATCCATCTCTCTCTAAATCCCTAACTCATAATATCTCTATTTTTATCTCTCTCTCTCTATAACCCCATAACATCCAATCCCTCTATCCATCTAAACTCCTAAAACCTAATCTCTCTCTCCCTCTCTCTAAGTTCATAACGCACAATATCTTTCTCTCCATCTCTCTCGAAACTGCTAACCCCTAATCTCTTTTTCTTTCTAACGCTCTTAACCCTTAACAGATCTCTCTCTCTCTCTCTCTCTCTCTCTCTCTAATCCCCTAACCCCAAATTTCATTGTCCCTCTATCTCTAAAACCCTAACCCTATATCCCTTTCTATTTATCTCTCAAAACTTCTAACACCCAAGCCCTCTCTCTCTATCTAATTAAAATACTAACCTCGTATCTCTCTCTCTCTGTCTCTACATCTCTAGCCTATATTCCCTCTCTCTCTCTCTCTCTCTAAACCCTTAAACTCGAATCTATCTAGCTAGATATCTATCTAAACTCCTAATCCCTAATCTCTCTCTCTTCAACTATAACCTCTCTCTCTCTCTCTCCAAACTCCTAAACCCTAGTATCTCTCTCTTAATCCATATAAAAACCTAACACCTAATCCCCAAACTCTATCTCTCTCCGCCTCTCTCTATTTCTTTGTTTGTCTCTCTTGTGCTCTAAAATCCTAACCTTAAACCTCTCTCTCTCTCTCTCTCAAATCCCATAATCCAAAATATTTCTCTCCGTGTCTCTAAATCATTAACCTCCAATACCTCCCTATATTTATCTCTCTAAATCCATACATTAGAGGAAATTTGGGGTCTAAAATGGGCCTTATAAGAAAACATGCCAACAATAATTTTGTGAGTTGGAATTCAAGAACCAATAGAATTTCAATAAAATGAGTCAACCATAATTGTTGAATTGACATATTTGCATAAAAGAAAACTACTTTTTTGTTCATATTTTCGAAATATCTTCTTGTGTTTTTACTCAAATTTCAAGTGGGAGAGCTTGTTGGATGCAAAATTTAATTCTGCATCCAACGATCTCTCCCGCTTAGAATTTGAGTAAAAACACATGAAGATATGTTGAAAATACAAACAAAAATAGTAGTTTTTTTCATTCTTCCTCCAAAATTAATAACTATTATTTTATTATTTTCCTTAGGAGGCCTATTTTAGACCTCAATTTTCCTCTAATGACCTTCAACCTTTCTCTCTCTCTCACATGCTAACCCACAATCTCTATTTCTATTTATCTCTCTCTCTCTAAACCCATAACCCTTAATATTTCTCTCTCCAAACCCCAATCTGTCTCTGTAAACCTCTCAACCCATCTCTCTCTCTCTAAATCCCTACCCCAAATACATTTCTTTATTTTTTTACCTATCTATATAAACATTAAACCCCATTCTCTCTTTTTATTTATTTAAACCCCTAATTTCTCTGCCAAAAACCCTAAACCTCAATCTCTCTCTCTCTCTAAATCCCTAAGCACTTAATTTCTCTCTTTCTACTTGTATCTATAAACCCCTAGCCCCAATCTCTTTATCTAAGCCCCTAACCTCCAATATCTTCTCTCTCTCTCTCTCTCTCTCTCTCTCTCTCTCTCTCCTTTTGTGTGTGTGTGTGTGAACCCATGATGAGTAATCTCTCTCTCTCACACACACTAAAAAACTAGTCCCCAATATCTCTCGCTAAACTCATAACTACTAAAATAAACTCTCTCTCTCTCTCTCTCTCTATCGATCTTTAGAACCCTAACTAC
Organism: Pseudotsuga menziesii; assembly: GCA_001517045.1. NCBI lineage: Eukaryota > Viridiplantae > Streptophyta > Pinopsida > Pinales > Pinaceae > Pseudotsuga > Pseudotsuga menziesii. Next base: position 292,736 of record LPNX010031052.1, on the reverse strand, counting down.
TAACTCTCTTTCTCTCTCTAAAACCTTAGACTTGAATCTCTCTCTATATCTCTCTCTATGTATATTATTTTAAACCCTTAAACCAATGCTCTCTATCTCTATCTCTAATCCCCTATCCCATAACCACCCATCTCTATTTCTCTCTAAAACCGTAACCTCTAATGTCTCTCTCCCTCTATAATAACCCATAAAATCCTCTTTCTATATATATAGCTATTTATCTAGTGTTGAATCTCTCTCTCTCTCTAATATCCTAACCCTCAATCTATCTCTCTCTCTCTCTCTCACTCCAAAATCCTAATCCCTAGTATCCCTCTCTTTATCCATATAAACACCTAACCCATAATCCCCAACCTCTCTCTCTCTCTCTGCCTCTCTCCCTTTCTTTGTCTATCTCTCTCGTGCTCTAATATCCTAGCATAAAATCTCTCTCTCTCACACATCCCCTAATCCCAAATCTTTCTCTCTGTGTATCTAAACTCTTAACCTCCAATACCTCTCTATATTTCTCTCTCTAAATCCATATTCTTCAACCTTTCTCTCACTCTAACATGCTAACCCACAATCTCTATTTCTATTTATACCTCTCTCTAAACTCTTAAGCCTTAATTATTCTCTCTCTAAACCCCAATCTCTCTCTCTCAGTAAACCTTTCAAGCCATCTATCTCTCTCTTTGAACCCCTACCCCAAATGCATTTCTCTATTTATTTACCTATATATCTAGATCTTAAACCCCTTTCTCTCTCTTTATTTATCTAAACCCCTAATTTCTCAACCAAAACCCCTAACCCTCAATCTCTTTCTCTTTGTTATTCTAAACCCTTAAGCCCTTAATCTCTCTCTTTCTATTTCTCTTTGTAAACCCCTAGTCCAAATCTCTTTCTCTAAGTCCCTAACCTCCAATCTATGTGTGTGTGAGTGTGTGTGTGTGTGAACCCATGACTACTAATCTCTCTCTCTCTCACTAAAAAAATATCCCCCAATATATCTCACTAAAATCATAACTACTAAACTAAAATCTCTCTCTCTATCGATCTTTAAACCCGTAACTACTAACTCTCTCTCTCTCTCTCTCTCTCCCTAAAACACTAACCTCAAATCTCTCTGTCTATGTTATTTATAACCCTTAAACCAATGCTCTTTATCTCTCTCTCTAATCCCCTATCTCGTAACCACCAATCTTTATTTCTCTCTAAAACCCTAACCTCTAATGTCTCTCTCCCTCTCTAATAACCCATAAACTCCTCTTTATCTCTCTCTCTCTATTTAGATAGCCTTAAATCTCTCTCTCTCTCTCTCTCTCTCTCTCTCTCTCTCTCTCTCTCTCTCTCTCTCTCTCTTTCTCTCTCTCTAATATCCTAACACCCAATTCTTCTCTCTCTCTAAGACTTTAAACATGTTTCTGTCTCTCTCCATGTCACTAAACCCCTACCTAAATATCTCTATCTAAATATATGTATGCATCCATCTATATATTTAAATTCTCTCTCTCTCTCTCTCTCTAAACTGCTAACCCTAGATCCCTCTCTTTCAAATTCTCCGTCTCTAAACCCCTAACCCCTTAAATCTCTCTCTCTCTCTCTCTCAACCCGTAACCCTCAATATATATCTCTCTCTAAACCGGTAACCTCGAATCTCTCTCTCTCTACAGACCTAACCCCCAATTTCTTTTTCTCTCTAAACCCCTAACCTCTAATCTCTCCCTTTAACTAAATCCTTAACCCCAAATGTCTCTCTTTATATCTTTTTCTCTCTCCCATTTTCTCATTCTTTCTTTAAACCATTAACCCTCTCTCTCTCTCTACATAAACCCGTAACCTCCAATGTCTCCCTTTATATAAATACCTAACCCCAAATGTCTATCTTTTTATCTATATCTCTCTCTTTATATGTTTTTTTATATAAACCAATAACCCTCTGTCTGTATATAAACCCCTAACTGCTAATATCCCTCACACACACTCTCTCTATCTAATACTCTAACCCCAAATCACTCTCTCTCTATATATATCTCTCTATCTATCTCTCACACTCCCTAATCCCCATTATCTCTCTAATTTTCTCTCTTTAGACACATAACCTCCAATCTCTATCTCTATCTCTAAACCTCTTACCCAAAATCCATTTATTCCATTTTGTATCTCTCGCTAAACACCTAACCCCAATGTCTCTCTCCCAATCTCTCTATCTCTCCCCATATTTAAACTGTTAATCATCGATCTCTCTTTTGCTCTAAACCCCTAATCCCCAATGTCTCTCTTTCTCTCTAAACCCCTCACCCTAAATTTCTTTCCCTCTCTAAACCCCTAACTCCAATATCTATCTCCCTTTCTAACCCTCTAAACCCCTAATCCATGAAACCCAAATCCATCTCTCTTAACCGAATACCTCGAATATATCTCTCTCTCTCCCTCTCCACTCATAGTCCCCAATATTTCTGTCTCTAAACACCTAACCTGTAATTTTTCTATCTAGAATCCTAACTCTCAATCTCTCTCTATCAACCGCTGACCACAAATATATCTCTTTATCTAAATCCCAAAGCACAAATGTCTATCTATCTTTAAATTCCTAACCCCCAATCTCTCTCTTTCTCTATTTATCTATATTGTAGTAGGGATTTCTCCTTGCTACAGGGGCAGGAATGGCTCCCTTCAGTCTATAAGACAGAAGGGTAGGTTCCTGCTTGGAAAAAGACTAAAAGGAAAACTAAGTTAAGAGTGGAAAGGAGATAGAAGCAATGATGAACCCCTCTACAAACAAGGGTTAGGGTTCCGCCTCCAAAGACCTGGAAATAAATCCTAAGGTACAATAGATTAAAACACCTACAAAACAATGTTAGATCTAAAACCTGCAAATGAGAAAAGGGTTAGAAAACTAAGAAAACTAAGAAACTAAGAAAGAAAACATGAAATATGGTTATACCTTCTCTTATGTGGAAATGGACCACCATGCCCTAGGTTGTGGAAGCACCTCTCTTGGATGGGGGAGCAATGGCTCAATGGAAATGGAGGAGAGGGAGTGTAGGTGGCTTGAGAGGCAAAGGTCTGAAGGCATCCATGGGTAGCATAACAATATGCAAGGGAGAAGTTGTTTGAGAGTGACCCCCCACCCTCTTTTTATAGCTTTTTCAATGGGTTTTAGGGTTTTAAGCCCTTGGTTAGGGCTTTAGCCCCTTTTTGGGCTTTTAGCCCCTTTCGCCCTAACTTTAACTCCTTTTAGGGTTTTAGCCCCTTTTTGGGGGTTTTAGCTCCTATGAGACTATTTTGGGCACCTTTTTGGGGTTTTTAAGCCCTTTTCTTCATCCTTTAGCTATTTTGAGGGTGTGGGGGTCTAATGGAGTGATATGAGGGTTGTGATATGGTGTCCTTGGGTGGTGTAGGCCATTGAGAGCTGAGTGGGGGATTTTTGGGTTAACAGATTGCCCCTTGATGTGTGAGGGCAAGAGCTCAACGTATGGTTGATGGACATCATAGGATTTGCTACGTAGAGGTGGTGCTTCTGGGGCTGGGGCATGATGGGTTTGGTTTTTGTATTAATATGGTTCCCATCAATGGGTGAGATACAATTAACTTGTGACATGTATATGGACGAGGTGGGCATCCCCATGCTCATGACAATGTCAAAAGAATAATTTGATCTATGCTCTAAAATACAAGAGCCGATCATATAAAACTAATGTTACAATAATGGTTGCCTCCATGTGAGGCTGAATACAATGATGATCAGGTATATTGGACCCATGGAATTCTCATGGAATGCTATATCTTCATGACTGACAGTCTACTAGATCTGGAATGGTACATAGCTATGTGGACTCACTGATTGAGAGGAAGAGTCTCTGTGGTACAAGTATGCTACATCAATCATAAAGGTATATCAAAGCACTGATGGGGATTCTAAACAGTGTCTCCAACGCAACCCAGAAATCACAAGGGACATAACCTATTTAGGCCCCTTGAGTGGACTCACCAATGTGCTAGAGTCAGGTGACATCCAGGGTCTTTGAACAAATATTGTACAGACAAAACCCTGTACGAATATTAACGATGCAATGATGTAGTTGGAGTCAAGCACATGAGAAACAACCATCCCAAGAGGCACTAAGGACTCCTCCCAAGTGGTCCAAGGAACTCATCAATGAGGTTAATGAAACTAAGATACATGGACCCTTGGATCTATCCTCTGGAATATGTGTGTTGGAATTGACAGAGGGATACTTTCNAAGGGAAAGATTTGAGCAGGGGTATGAAGAGGGAGACTCAAAAATTCCTTTGTTCAGAGTATGACGGTAAGGTAGACCAGGTAGCAAATGAAACTGACTCATGGGAATGGGATCATAGCTGAAATACCGGGGATATCACTGCAGATGGGAAATACTTGGAGGAGGTGGACACCTTTGATACTGATGGGATACAAGGAAGACACATTGTAGAGTACTTTGAACAAAGACAACCCAATGTGGGAATGCTGCCAAACTATTTTCTGTGGGGCGGTGTCTAGGGACACCGTTATGGTACGATCTCATGGATTTTTGGAGAGCCTGAGAAAGTAAATGCTCGATGGTGCTTTCAATTTTAGAGAGTCTGAAAGTGTGAAGAAGACTCCAGTGGGGGCTCTTTTTCATTGGTAGTCTCCTATGCCAAAAAAAGGATAAAAGTATGCATAGGAGAACTCACCCATCTTGTAGGGGATGAGAGACTTCTTTACTGTTGGTAGTCAAATCAAGCTGAAAAAGGTTAAACCTATACTGACTAGATGGTCATTCAAATACTTTTACAAGCATGAATGAAACCAAGTTTGCTCAGAAATATTTTCTTGATGAGAAGGCTGGAAAAGAGCTTAACGACAATCCGTGGTGATATTTTTCGTAAAGTGCAGCCCCTCTACCCGAGAAAGCATAAAAGTATGCAAAGGAGAATGGTCTTGGCTTGATTGTGCCAAGGAGGTCCTTTTCAATTGATGGTCTATATGGTCTGCAATAGGAGGTAAAAGAGACAATGTAGATGCCCTTTCCTATACTTTAATGAGTGGGAAGGGAAGCATTTGTGCTCGGCAATCTTTTCATTGTTTTAAGGAGTTAGAAAAGAGCTTAAACAAAAATCCAATATGGTCAACCGATTGCGGTGGCACAGGCTGTGCCCCATGTCAGGACGGTGGACAAAGGTCCAAAGGTCATCCACATAGTATGGATGGAGTAGAAGGCTCTCAAAGACACCAATACATGCACGGGTTAGATCACGGTAGATGCTTGCAAGTCGGTGCGGCAGAGGCACGCAAACTAAAGTGGCTCTTGGACAGAGGTCAGGAGAGCTGTGTGTGTGTTGCAGTGGACAGACTTGACTACATGCGATGCAAGTACAAGTCCGGAGGCACTTATATGCCAAATACATGAAATTAAAATAAAGGGTTTTGTGGATGATGGTCTAGATGTCTGAATAAGGTGTGGTGGAAAAGACAATTATAAATACAAAAATAAAAGTAAAATTACATTCCTTAATGGGTGGTGGCCTGAAAACTCACATGAGTTGCAATCCGGAAGTGTGATACAAGTTTAGGTCCATAGACATTTGCATCGTCATGTCATGGCTCATAAATCGAGGTGACTAGTGGGAAATGTTCACAAAATTTGTTTGTTAAACATGAGATGCTGGTCTCATAAAGAGATATAATTTTTAGCTCAGAGGTGTGAGAGGTTCCTCGAACTGATTCCGGGTGACTTTGGAGTAGCAGCTAATGGTGCTACACCTGACTTGTGGTAAAAAATGTTGAAAAACAAGAAAAGAAAATGAAGAGACTCATTGGTGATGTTAAGCATAAAATATCTTAAGGTAGAGCCCGTTGCGGGGGTTCTCCAAGAGTTGTCCATTAGACTCAACGAAGAGGTATGCCCCCTTGTCGAGATGAAGGTCATTGGCATGGCAGGGTGACGGAATCTGGTCTTTTATGGGAAGAACCAATTCCACACTATTGTTGAAAGGGAATTGGGTAAAACCAAAGGTGGTCTTATAGATATCTCTGTTATCATGTAAGTGGTGCCAGGATAGATCAGGTGGATCTTCCACAAGTGATGAGATGGAAGGGCGACTAGTGCTAGAGATCATGTAAATGGTATTGGTTGTGGTTTTTGTGGACTTGCCCCCAGTATCTATTGGAGTAAGAGGGGTAGGCCTTGAGATGGTAGGAGTCTTTGATGGACCTGGAGGTAGGGTGGGTGGTTCAAGGTACCACACAGGATCTCCTAGTGTGAAATACTGTAGATTATGGGTTGCTACGACATACTTACTCACGATATCGGATGGTAGGAAAAGGAAAGGGAAAAGGAAAAGGAAAAGGATCGTGTTGAGTGGGAATGAACCCCACTTTTTCCCTGGTAACTGAGGTTGAGGCTGTGGTTGGGGAAACAACAGAAGAGATAGGTCTGATGGACTACCAGTAATGGTGGAGATGAGCAGATCAGTTGAATTGGACATCATGTAAATGGACATGGTGTCTGATGAAGGAGGTGGTGGGTGAACTTATTTGATCAAGGTGATCTTAGACTCAAGGGAATGTTGATGGAGGTCAACAAGAGCCATTTGAAATTCATGCAGGTCTTGGGAATGGTGGGAGTAATGTCCATACAAGCCACAAAGGGTGCAAGCATAGTTTGTCCTCAATGCCTTGTTCTTGACTATGGGTGTTGTTGGGAGTTCGACCACGGGGATGTTTTCGTTTGTGTCCATGGCATATAGATGCACATGGATCACTAGGATTTCAAGGAAATTCTAAGTTGGATGTCCCTATTGTTCGCAGACGGTACAAGGTGGGACTTGTCGAGGTTCTACAGTGGCTTTGACATTCTTTCCCTTGGCCCTTTTTGGGTGGGGTGGGGTAGGTGCGGGTGCAGCTGTTGGCTTTTGCAGAGTGGGTGGAGGGTGAGAATCAACTGCAATGGGTTGCACTGGGATTAAGACAACCTGGGGCATTGCTGGTTGAGCCGGTGGATCAAGATACCACACCAGAATTCCCAATGTAAAGTTGTGCAGGCTTAAGGTGGCCATCACCGGTTTGCTCATGACACCAGGTGGGGGAAAGAGGAAGGGAATTGTATGGACTGGAGATTAGCCCAGATAATTCCCTGCTGGTTGCATGTGGGGATGTGGTTATGGTTGATGCTGTGCGTAATGCTGCTACTGTGGGTGATGTTGTGGTTGTTGTTGGTGTTGCAGCTGCAGATGATGTTGTGGTTGTGGTTGGGGCTGTGGTTGCGGTTGTTTTTTGGGTTCAGTGGTGCTTGATGAGACCATGCACAAGTTTGTAGTTTCATTTTGTGTCAGTGGTGGTGACACTAATGAGAAAGGAGCCATAATGGAGGTATCGGCAAACAACCCAGGGCCCACATTCAACAATGGGGAGGCTGGTGTGTTTTCAACCATGGTGTTGGTTGTAGGGATGACATTAGTGTGTGTCGTTGCCCCTTGCGTCTCAATGGTGGTGATGGTAGGGATAACATTGGAAGGTGCCATTAACCCTTGTGGATCATGGTAGGTGAGCTGATCAACTGTCACAATCTTCCCTTGATTGGAGAACATCACGAGATGGAAGACATTTGATGCTACTGCTCACATGGCATACATGTAACTCCTTCCAAGGAGGAGGTTGTAGTCCAGTTGAGCATTGATGAATTATATGTCAATCATCACTGTCTTCCCCGCTAATGTGATGGGGATGTGGGGGAGAATTCCTTGGACTTTAGTGGGATGTCCATCATAATCCTGCAAAGTTATGGAGGATGGTTTTAGAATTGGTGATCTAAGTTTCTGCCAAACCAAGGTAGACATAACACATGTGGATTCCCCCTCATCCACTATGCACCAATGCACGACCAAATTATAGATGGGCACCGAGATTTGGAAGGTGATGGTCGAGGGCATGCCTGGTTCCCTATTCTCCATGTCAAATGTGATCAACTCGGAGTCGAAGGGGTCTACTACCCCTAGAGCAGCTAGTAAGGATTTCCGCAGTGTTGGGCATGTTTTAAGTACCTCAAGAGCAGACATGGCGGTTGGAATTTGGGCCAAATCATCCACAATGCTATAGTTGATTGCAGCTCTAGCCATGGCATTATTACCAATCCTACATATGGGGGGGCATGGGAATGGGGATAACTGAAGAGGTAGGGTCTTTTTTGGATGTTGATGCCGCTGATGTGTCAGTGGGCTCGTTGGTGGTACCGTACTAAATCCATTGGGTTTGCAAGTTAACCTCTTTAATCATCATGGCTAGCAGGTGGTGAACACCTATTTCGATAGTGGGAGGTGCCCCTGAAGTGTTGGGATTGGCCTAGGGAGGGGGTGCAGTTGCCACCAATCCTTGGACTGGAAATGGGTTTTGAAGCACCATGGGAGGAGGTCCTTGTGGTGCTGGGTTGGGTTTGGCTTGAAATGCCACGTTGGTGGCCTGTTTCACCTCGTTTTGAATGGCCTACTTAGCGCGAGCCATAAGGGGACACTCACATGTGTAATTCCCATAAAAAACACAGAGTGTGCATGGTTGGTTTGTGCATAATGGAGCATTGCGTCTTGATGCATTCTGTTGTGGGGGGTTTTGGGCTTGTCGGTTTGCCATAATATTGTTGGGAGGGTTCAGTTGTTTACCGCCTCCCTATGGTTGGTTATTTCCTTGGTTGTGGGGCCAATTATTTTGATCTTACCCTTGTTGATTATTGGGGACAGGCTGGTTGGAACGATTTTTTTGTGCGAACACTTGTCCCAATGGGGTGGGTGGAGCGGGGGCAGGGGCTTGATATGGTTGCATTGGCAGTGCATAGTATATTTGTGGGGGTGGTGGTGCCACAAATGTAGGAATTTTCCCCACATACTGTTGTGTTGGCCAAGCCATGGCCTAGGCCTATTGTGGTGGTGGATGGAGTGCATACGAAGTTGTTGCTCTAGACTAAGACATCATTCTTTCATAGTCTAGAGCTTGGTTTTGGTAAGAAACACTAGTAGTGTTGCTTGGTTGTGGTGTAATGGAAGGTGGTGTTGGTCGAGGTTGTGGCTGTTGGGAGACCAATCCTATGATGCCGTCAACAACATGGGATGCCCCTGGTGCGTCGCAGTAGGAGGTACTCAGATGGGGAGCATCTAGAATGACGGTGTACAGGTATCCAGACTAAGCATAGATAAGGTCAAATTGTTGGGCCTTCAGTATGGCCTCTTATTTGGATTGGGGACGTAAGGACATGAGGTCCTTTGCTATGGGTGGGAGCAAGGTATTAAGGAACCAATCCAAGAATATCCTGTCATCAAGTTGGATTTTACATAAGCTACGGTGTTGCCACCACTCATGGATATGGTCAGTTATGTGAGTGGTAGTGCTTTGATGGAAGGATAGTAGGATCTCCACCCCTTCGTCATATTTGACAGGGAGTTGGAAATACTGTAGGAACATGAAGGTTAGGGAGTTGAATTCAGGGTACTTGGCTTGTGGTAGCTCAATGTACCATTTGGCGGCAGCACCTGTAAGGGTGCATTGGAATAGCCTCAGCTAGATGGAATTGCATACGATGTTGTTGGATAAGCACCATAGATGGAATGTCATTATGTGGTTTTGGGGAAATTCCCCTGCTTTGCCTTAAAACTTGGGGATGTCTGATGACAACTTAGTTGGCATGGGTGGCCAGAAATATTGGTGGTGGATGGGGTCATTTTTTAATCTATCCAAGTCTAGCAAGTTCATATGAGCCATGAAGGGTAGATTTGACCCTAGGTTGATGTGGGATGGAGCTGTGATGGTGGTGGGGTTTGCAGGTGCATAATGCATCTACGTAGTTGGGGGTGCTTGTGGTGGCACCATTGCAGATGGGCCAATGCCCCCAAGTGTTGTGGGTGGGATAGTATGAGTGGTAGTGAGATTCCCCCCATTTATGATAGTAGGGGCAATGTAGGTGGATGGTCCAATGCCCCCTTGTGTGGCAGGAGGGGCAGTGTGTGTGGAAGGGCCACTGACTCTGTGTGCTGCAAGTGGGCCAGCTTGGATGGTCACTATAGGTGGTGGAATCTTACTAATGATAGTCTGCATGAATCTTCTTAGGCCACTTTTTAGCTTGTGGGTGATAGGTTGTGGTGTGGAAATGGGTCCACTTGCTAAGGTTAGGCCAGAAAATGGATCCAGATTTGCACCAGCTATGGGGCTTGATGGTGCAGTATGGAGGTTTGGTTCAGACTGATATGGGTCTGAATCAGAATCATAGGTTGTGTGGCCTTCTGATGGTGTTGGATATCGCTGAGAGTGGCTTCGACGGTTTCAATTGAGTGTTCCAAATGGTGGTGGTTTTCCTCTATGGAATGAGGAAGAGTGTGGAGGATCAATTATTTTATATTTTAAGCCTGAAAATTGGTGGGAATGATGTTTGGACCCCAGTTTTAGTGGCTTCCTATTGGCTACAGGTGGTCACTCGACCACCAAGACTGCCAAGAGACAGCACTTGGATTTTTCCTCACAGGTGTTTCTACTCAATCAAAAGGGGTCGTTTCCCATTTCGCTTGGCAATTCCTCTCGGCGGCCAGCACTTTGGGGTTCCTGTGGTACTCCTCACAATGAGTTTCTGGGAAAATCCCAAGTACTTCCCACAGTTGAAGTAGTCAACGACTTATGTCCTCAAATACTACAAATTGGTTTATACTTAGTGTAAATTAGTAAATTTTAAGGCTCACTCAACGTCATCAATTGAATTGGGTTAATTAGTTGGTATGATGTATTTGTTTGTTTGTTTATTCTGGTATTCAGTTGCTGCAAATGGTTTATGAATTCATCATGGTAAAGTTCATGTCATTGTGTATGTATGTAGAATGAAATTGTGAAAAAATATAGTGATTAACCCTGAATGTTTGCTGGCCTAACTAGATGTCTACCTCACACTAATATTCCTCTTCAACCAAGAGAAGGTGTTGGGCTCTCAACACAATGGGACTAAGACCATCCATAGATCCTCAGGTCACCTCTCAAATGCTTGGTTGGTCAATAGGGAGGATGCTTAGCATTGGGAGAAGCCCTACTTCTCTACCCCCTCTACCTTCCAGGTCACCCGGTTTTAATGGTTTGGAACAATATATTAGATTGCCTAGATCTATACGAGCTTGCCCTTCGTCGTATCCCAGAATACCCTGAAGGGTGATGACTGGGTAGAGGAGGAAGGGGAAGCAAGATGGTTAATTTTAGTTAGGCAAGGTTCATTTTATTAATCCATTTAACATTTACTTGGAATCTACACATTGTTTATGAAAGAAATTGTAGAAAATGAAAACAAAAACTGAAATTGATTTGCAGTGCTGGACAGAGGTAGCTGAGCCACATTGACAGTCCTATAAAACTGAAATTTAACTGTTATTAAAGTGAAATTAAAGTTCTGTGTGACAGGCCACACATTTTTGATAAAATATGGAGAGGGCAGCACGATATTTTTTCTGAAACAGGCGAGGGGGTTGCACAGAATGCAGAAACAGTCATGGACTGATTTTTTAGGCTGAAATATCACTTATCAGGGGATTAAGTGCACCCTGGGCACACCTGTTTTCCCATTAAGTGTGCCCCAATCTCACTTTTGGCCCCGATAAGAATGCCCTACTCCGGATTTGGGGTTTTTTGTGAGACAAAGTCAGATCTGGCCTACAGTAACTTGTGCTGTGGGCAATCTGACTCGCTTTTTCCTAGTAGAGGCTTCGGAAGTACTGAAAATAGGAAATAAACTGAATTTAAGATGGATTTAATATAAAAAAATTTAGAACCAGGGAAAAAAATTTAAAAACTTGGAAATTAAAAATTTGGACCAGGGATCCTATGGGATCGACCTGGTATGGTCACCAGTTCTATAGCAGGGATTTCTCCTTACTATAGGGGTAGGAATGGCTTCCTTCTATCTATAGGACAGAAGGGTAGGTTCCTGCATGGAAAAGGACTTAAAGGAAAACTAAGCTAAGAGCAGAAAGGAGATAGAAGCAATGATGAACCCCTCTGCACACAAGGGTTAGGGTTCTGCCTCCAAAGACTTGCAAATAAATCTTAAGCTACAGTAGACTAAAACACCTGCAAAAAAATGTTATATCTAAAATGTGCAAATGAAATAAGGGTTAGAAAACAAAGAAAACTAAGAAACTAAGAAACAAAACATGAAATATGGTTATACCTTCTCTTGGGTGGAAATGGGCCACCATGCCCTAGCTTGTGGAAGCACCTCTCTTGGATGGGGGAGCAATGGCTAAATGGAAATGGAGGAGAGGGAGTGTGGGTGGCTTGAGAGGAAAAGGTCTCAAGGAATCCATGGGCAGCATAACAATATGTAAGAGAGAAGTTGTTTGAGAGTGACCCCCCACCCTCCTTTTATAGCTTTTTCAAGGGGTTTTAGGGTTTTAAGCCCTTGGTCAAGGCTTTAGCCCCTTTTTGGGGATTTTAGCCCCTTCCACCCTAAATTTAGCTCCTTTTAGGGTTTTAGCCCCTTTTTGGGGGTTTTAGCTCCTAGGAGACTATTTTGGGCTCCATTTTGGGGTTTTTAAGCCCTTTTTTCATCCTTTAGCTATTTTGAGGGTGTGGGGGTCTAATGGAGTGATATGAGGGTCATGAGATGGTGTCCTTGGGTGGTGTAGGCCATTGAGAGCTAAGTAGGGGATTTTTGGGTTAACATATATAAATGCCTAAAAATGAATATTTCTCTCTCTAAGCCCCTCTCCCCTCTCTTTAATCCTCTTTCTCCAAATATATATATCGATCTATTTATATAAGCCCCTAACATCTCTCTCTAAAACCCTAACCCCCAATCTCTCTCTCTCTCGATTTAAAAATTTAATCCCTAATATTTCTCTTTCTTTCTCTGTAAACCCCTAAACCCCAATTTCTCTCTCCCTCTAATCCCTTAACCCCCAATATATATCTCACTCTCAACCCACAATTGCCAATATTTCTCTCTTTTAGACACTAACCTCCAATACCAGAACAAACAAGCAAGCCAACATGCCATACCAAATAATTAACCCAACTCAATTCATGATGCTGAGTAAGCCTTAAAATTTACCAAATTTACACTAAGTTCAATCAATTCTGCAGTATTTATGGACATAAGTCCCTGACTGCTTCAACTATGGGAAGTACTTGGGATTTTCCTAGAAACTCATTGTGAGGATTACCACAGGAACCCCAAAGTAGTTGGCTGCTGAGAGGAATTTCCAAGCAAAACGAGCAACAACCCCTTCCGATTGAGTAGAAGCACCCATGAGGAACAAGCCAAGCATTGTATTCTGGTAGTCTTGGTGGCTAAGAGACCACCTTTAGCCAATAGGAAGCCTTTGAAACTAGGGTCCAAATATCATACCCACCATTTTCATACACAAAAGCGAACACAATTGATCCTCCACGATCTTCCTCATGCCTGAGAGGCAAACCACCACCATTTGGAACACTTGATTGGCACAATCGAAGCCTCTCTCAGTGATCTCCCACACCATCAGAGGGCCACATAGCCTCTAATTCTAATTTAGACCCATATCAGTCTGAACTAGACCTCCACACTACACCATCAAGCCCCACGGCCAGTGCAAACCTGGATCCATTTTCTACCCTAACCTTAGCAAGTGGACCCATGCCCACATCACAACCTATCACCCACAACTTGGCAAGCGATCCAAGCATAGTCATGCAGACTATCATTAGCCAATTTCCACCACCCATAGTGACCAGGCAAGCTGGCCTAGTGGTAACAAATGGGGGCAATGGCCACTCCACACACACTGCCCCTCCGGCCACACAGGGGGGCAGTGCACTATCCACCTACATTTCCCATATTGCCACACATGGGGGAAATTCTCCCGCTACCCATACCATCCCACCCACAACACTTGGGGGCATTTTCCCATGTGCCATGGTGCCACCACAAGCATCCCCAACCATGCAGATGAATTATGCACCTGCAAACCCCAACCCCATTGTGGCCCCATCCCACATCAACTTGGGGTCAAATATGCCCTTCATTGCTCATCTAAACTTGCCTGACTTGGCTAGATTAACGAATGAATCCATCCTCCACCAATATTTTTGGCCACCCATGCCAACTAAGCTGCCATCAAACATCCCAAATTTTGAAGGAAAATCCAGGGAATGTCCCCAAAATCATATAATGACATTTCATCTATGGTGCTCATCCAACAGCATTGTAGATGACTCCATTAGGATGAGGCTATTCCAACGCACCCTTATAGGTGCCATGGCCAAATGGTACATTGAGCTACCACAAGATAAGTACCCCGATTTCAACTCCCTAGCCTTCGTGTTCCTATAGTATTTCCAACTCCCTGTCAGATATGACAAGGGGGTGGAGATCCTGTTATCCTGTCACCAAAGCATCGCCACTCACATCACTAATCATATCCATGAGTGGTGGCAACACCATAGCTTGTGTAAGATCCAACTTGATGATAGGATCTTCTTGGATTGGTTCCTCAAGACTTTTCTCCCGCCCATCACAAAGGACATCGCATCTGAACGTCCCCAATTTGAAGAAGAGGCCATATGGAAGGCCTAACAATTTTATCTCATTTATGCCCAATATGGATACTTGTACACTTTCATTCCAGACGCTCCCCATCCAAGTACCTATTACTGCAATGTACCAAGGGCATCCCATGCAGTAGATGGAAACATAGGGTCAGTCTCCCAACAACTACAGCCTCAACTGACACTGTCAGCTATTACACTGCAACCAAGCAACACCGCTAATATTGCTTACCAAAACCAATCTCCGAACTATGCTAGAATGATGTCCCAATCCAGAGGAACAAATTCTTATGCATAGCCTGCACCACCGCAGCAGGCTCAGGCCATGGCTTGGCCAACACAATAGTATGTGGGGCAAATTCCCATATTTGTGGCACCACCACCCCCACAAATATACTATGCACCACCAGTGCAACAAGTTCAAGCCCCTACCCCCGATCCCCGTGCTTCGTTGGGACAAGTGTTCGCACAACAAAACCATCCCAACCATCCTGCCCCCAACAATCAACAAGGAAAATCTAGAAACAATCGTCCCCGCAACCAAGGAAATAACCAACCACAGGGAGGTGGTCAGCAACCAAACCCTCCCAATAATGCCGCGGCTAACCGGCCAACCCAAAAATCCCCATGGAAGAATGCACCAAGATGCAATGCTCCATTGCACACAAACCAACCTTGTACACTTTGAGATGTTTATTTTCATTATACATTTGAGTGTCCTCTCATGGCTTGCACTAAGAAGGCCATTCAAAATGAGGCCAAATAGGCCACCAGTGCTCCCAATCAAGCCCAACCCAACTAGGCACCACAAGGACCTCCTTCCATGGTGCTTCAAAACCCACTACCAGTCCAAGGATTGGTGGAAACTGCTCCCCCTCCCCATGCCAATCCTAATGCTCTGGGGGCATCGCCTACGGCTGAAATAGGTGTTCACCACTTGATGACCATGACCACTAAAGAGGTCAACTTACAAACTAGACGAAACCAGTACGGTACCACCACCGAACCTGCCGACTCATCAGCAACATCCATGTCTAATACAACCAACCTACCTCTCTAGTTACCCCTATTCCTATGCCCCCCCATACACAAAATATTCAATAATGCCACAGCTAGAGCTGCATTTAGCTATAGCATTGTGGATTATTTGGCCCAAACGCCAACCGCCATGTCCTCTCTTGAGGTACTTAAAATGTGCCTGACACAGTGGAAAGCCTTACTAGCCGCTCTAGGGGTAGTAGACCCCTCCAACTCCAAGTTAATCATGTTTGACATAGAGAACGGTGAGCCGCACATTCCCTCCACTATCGCCTTCCAAATCTTGATGTCCATCCGGAACTTGGTGGTGCATCGATGCATAGTGGATGAGGGGGAATCCATGTGCATCATCTATACCTTGGTTTGGCAGAAGCTTGGATCACCAATTTTGCAACCATCATCCATGACTCTATGGTCTTATGCTGGACACCCCACCAAAGCCCAAGGAATCCTCCCCCATGTCCCCATCATGTTAGCTGGTAAGATAGTCCTGATCGACATCGAAGTCGTCAACTCTTAACTGAACTACAACCTCCTCCTTGGGAGGAGTTACATGTACGCCATGTGAGCCATCGCGTCAACTTCTTCTGCCTCATGATGTTCCCCCATGAAGGGAAGATTGTGATGGTTAACCAGCTCACCTACCATGATCCGCAAGGGTTAACAGCACCTACCAACATTATTGCTACCATCACCACCATTGAGCCACAAGGGGCGACCACACATGCTAACATCATCCCTGTAACAAACACTATGGTTGAAAACACACCAGCCTCCCCACCATTGAATGTGGGCCCTGGGTTGTTTACCGATCCCACCATGACGGCTCCTTTCCCATTGGTGTTACCACCACCAACACAAAATAAAACTGTAGACTTGTGCATGGTCTCATCAAGCACTGCTGCACCCAAACAGCAACTACAGGCACAACCCCAACCACAACCACAACATTGTCTGCAGCCGCAATGCCAACAGCAGCTGCAACATCACCCATAGTAGCAGCCATTAGAGGAAATTTGGGGTCTAAAATGGGCCTTATAAGAAAACGTGCCAAAATAAGTTTTTGTGAGTTGGAATTCAAGAACCAATAGAATTTGAATAAAAGAAGTCAACCATAATGGTTGAATTGGCATATTTGTCATTAAAAAAAACTACTTTTTTTGTTCGTATTTTCGACATATCTCCCTGTGTTTTTACTCAAATTTCGATCGGGAGATTTCGTTGGATGCGTAATTTGATTCCGCATCCAACGAGCTCTCCCGATCGAAATTTGAGTAAAAACACAGGGAGATATGTTGAGAATACGAACACAA
>LPNX010031052.1:216906-273927 GCA_001517045.1 Pseudotsuga menziesii | reverse complement strand
CAAATTTATATCTCTTTATGGGACCATCGTCTCATGTTTAATAAATTAATTTAAGACCATTTCCCACAAGTCACCTTGATGCATGAGCCATGACATGAAAATGCGAGTGTCTACGGACCGGTACTCATATCACACTTCCCGGTCGCAACTAATGCGAGTGATCGGGCTGCCACCCATTAAGGATTGTACTATAATTTTACTTTTTGTATTTACAATTTTCTTTTTTCACCACACCTTACGTGGACCTTTGGACCATCCTCCACAAAACCCTTTGTTTTTCTTCCATGTATTTGACATAGAAGTGTCCTCAGGACACCGCCCATTAAGGAATGTAATTTTATCTTTTATTTTGTATTTTTCACACATAGATTGTCTTTTCTTTTTATTGCACCTTACGAGAACCTCTGGACCACTGTCCACAAAATGATTTCTTTTCTTGCACGTATTTGGAATATAAGTGCCCCCAGACTTACACTCACATCGCATGTAGTCAAGTTCATCCACCGCAACACACACACACGCTCTCCTAACCTCTGTCCAAGAGCCACCTCAGTTTACGTGCCTCTGTCGCACCGTCTCATAGGCCTCTACCGTGATCCATCCCACGCATGTAGTGGTATTTTTGAGAGCCTTCTACTCCATCCATACTGCAAGGATGACCTGTGGACCTCTGTCCACCATCCTAACATGGGGACACTGCTCATGCCACCACATTCGGTTGACCATGTTGGATTTTTGTTTAAGCTATTTTCTGACTCCTCAAAATAGTGAAAAGATCGCCAAGTGCAACTGCTTCCTTTCACGCTTGCTAAACTATAGGAAAGGGTGTCTACATTGTCTCATTTACCTCCTTTTACGGACCATGTAGACCATTTGATGAAAAGGACATCCTCGGCACACTCAAGCCAAGACTGTTCCCCTCTGCATACTTTTGTGCTTTCTTGAGCAGAGGGGCTGCACTTTATGAAAAAGATCACCACCGGTTGTCATTAAGCTCTTTTCCAACCATCTCAACAAGAAAATATCGCCAAGCAAACTTGGTTTCGTTCATGATCGTAAAAGTAATTGAATGACCGTCTAGTCAGTATAGGTTTAACCTTTTCTAGCCTAATTGGACTACCAATGGTAAAGAAGTCTCTCATCCCCTCCAGGATGGGCAAGCTCTCCTATGTATACTTTTATCCTTTTTTGAGCACAGGAGACTACCAACAAAAAAGAGCCCCCACTGGAGTCTTGTTCGTGCTTTCAAAATCTCTAAAATTGAAAGCAAAAATCCATGAGATCGTACAACAATGGTGTCCCTAGACACCACCGCATAGAAAATAGTGTGGAAGCATCCCAACATTGGGTCGCCTTTGTTTAGAGTCCTTTGCAATGTGTCTTCCTTGGATCCCATCAGTATCAAAAGTGTCCACCTCCTCCAAGTATTTCCCATCTGCAGTGAAATTCCCAGTATTACAGCCATGATCCCATTCCCTTGAGTCAGTTTCATTTGCTACCTATTTTGTCTTGTTGTCATACTCTGAACAAAGGAAGTTTGAGTCTCCCACTCCCCCCCTACGCCTATTCAGTTCTTTCCCTTCCCTCCCCTCCCCCCCAATTCAGTGAGTCAGACTGTAGATTGATTCACACCTTTCAATTATCCCTCATGCTCCTAGTCAAGGAAACATCCTTGCCTTGACTAGGGACAGGTCTCGCTCTGTCGATGCCAACACACATATTCCATAGGATAGACCTAGAGGTCCCTGTACCTTGATTTCATTTACATCATTGATGAGTTCCTTGGACCACTTGAGAAAATCCCTTAGCACCTCTTGGGATGGTTGTTTCTCACGTGCTCGATTTCAATTCCATCATCACACTGTTGAGATTCGTATGGGGTTTGTTCCACAAAGTACTTGGTCGAAGACCCCAGAGGTCACCCAACTCTAGCACATTGGTGAGTCCACTCGAGGGATCTAAACAGGTTATGTCCCTTGTGATTTTCGGGTTGCGTTGGAGACAATGATCAGAAGCCCCAGCAGTGCTTTGATATACCTTTATGATTGATGCAGCATACTTGTTCCACAGAGATTCTGACTCTCAATCAGCGAGTCCATACAGCTATGTACCAGATCCAATAGACCATCAGTCATGAAGATATATCATTCCATGAGAATGCCATGGGTCCAATGTACCAGATCAGTATTGTATTGATCCTCACATGAGAGGAAACCATCATTGTAACATTAGTTGTATATGATTGACTCTTGTATTTTAGAGCATAGATCGAATGATTCTTTTGACATTGTCATGAGCATGGGAATGCCTGCCTCGTCCATATACATGCCACACATTTATTGTATCTCACCCATTGATGGGAACCAAATTAATACAAAAACCAAAAGCCACCATGCCCCAGCCCCGGAAGCACCACCTCTACACAACAAATCCTATGATTTCCATCGTCCATACATTGAGCTCCTACCCTCACACATCACGGGGCAATCTGTTAACCCAAAAATACCCCATATAGCTCTCAATGGCCTACACCACCCAAGGACACCATCTCACAACACTCATTTCACTCCATAAGACCTTCCATTTGACCCCCACACCTCCAAAAGAGCCCAAGGATGAAGAAAAGGGATAAAAACCCCAAAAAGAGCCAAAAATACCCCCCTAGGAGCTAAATCCCTCAAAAATGGGCTAAAACCCTAAAAGGGGCTAAAATTAGGGCGAAAGGGGATAAAGGCCCAAAAATGGGGTAAAGCCTTGACCGAGGGCTTGAAACCCTAAAATCCCTTGGAAAAACTATAAAAGGAGGGTGGGGGGTCACTCTCAAAACAATCCTCACTTGCCTATTGTTATGCTGCCTGTGGATGCTTTGAGACCTTTCACTCTCAAACCACCCACTCTTCCTCTCCTCCATCTCCATCTCATCAAGCCATTGCTTCCCAACCAAGAGAGAGGTGCTCCCATGAGCTAGGGCATGGTGGCCCATTTCCACCTAAGTGAGGTATAATTTATTTTCATGTTTATTTTCATGTTTTGCTTTCTAACTAATATTTTCATTTGTAGGTTTTTCATTGACATTGTTTGCAGGTTTTCCATTGTAGTAGCTTAGGTTGTTTGCAGGTTTCAAGGAGGCGGAACCCTAACCCATTTTCTGTGGAGGGGTTCACAAGGGCTTCTTCTCCCTCTTTATTTTCTATTATTAGCTATTAGATCTAGTTTACATTAGCTTCCATTTGCTTATTCTTGTTTAGATTAGCTTAGTTTAATTCGCTGCTTTGTTTATGTCATATTTCATTCCATTTTTTCCTGTTTTCTAAGAGTTGGAACCTACCCTTGTGCCCTATAGGCATAAGGGAGCTATTCCTGCTCGTGTAGTGAGGAGAAATTCTCACTACAATATATAGTGCTCTGTTCAAAGGTGACACGACTCGACAGCTGGCAAAAGATAACATTTTTCTTTATCCGGATTTTTGGTATTTTTAATTTTTAATTTTTGGACTTTTTCAAATATTTAAAAATCTTGAAAAAGAATAAAATTGCTTTATAGTTACAGACTAGGAGGAGACGAGTGTCATATGGGAAAACAAACTAGTTCCAAGTGGTGGAACATACCTATGCTCAATGCAAGGATACATGTGTAGGATAGCAACACTAAGGGGAAAGTCCCCTCCCGGTAAAAATAGGGAATCAAGCTTCAAAGGATATATCAAATGGCTCTGCGTGGTTAGACATGAGACAAGGTCGGGCTATATGGATGAAACTCAAAGTCAGTGAAGCCGACGTAAGGCTCAAGAAGGTAGGAAAAGCTCATGATAATGCAATTACAACTTGACATCAGGGAGTCCTCAGGGAAATAGGCCAGCAAAATATCAAGAGGAGTATGAGGCTCTTGCGAAATGTCATGGCGATACTATACAAAGGACTCCTGGACCTAAGAGAAGACTCAAATTATGGGTACCAAATGAAAAGGGGAGCTAACTAGGACACCCATGATCAGTTAAAGGATCAGTTAAATAAGACTAAAGTGGAAATCGTTCAAGCAGAAATACCTCTCTGATAGGTCTTATGATGACAAAATTAAGGAATTCCATGAGCTGAGATTGGGACAGCTAATAATGGAAGAATATGCCAATAAGTTCTTAGAGCTATTAAGGTATGTTAGGTACATCAAGGATGATAAGGTGAAGGTCCAATGTTTTCTGAGTGGATTACCTCAGTATTACAAATACTGAATTGAGTTTGATGAGCCTAGAATGTTGGAAGAAGCTATCAGAAAGGCTAAGTACTGTTATGACCGAAGGAAAGCCTGATCATCATAAGGTTTGGAAGGAAAATAATAATGATAAATTTGAACAGTTTAAGAAAGGATTCAAACCTTTCAACTTCAGGAACCAACAACAAAGGAAACCATCAAATACTATAAATCAACTACCGAGGGTGATGGGGGAAAAGCCAAGAGATCCACAATAGAAAAGAAAACCCCTCCAATGGTATAGGTCTAGAGGACACCACATGCATAGGAATTTGTTGAGGCCTGGAAATTTGTAGGCAACAATAACAAGGGATTCTCCCCAGTCAATGTTCCCAACTAGCCCGTGACTGTTTGGTGTGGGGAATCCGTCCAGTTTGTGGTCCGGCTACCATAGGTCAAGTAACAAAAATAAAAGGTTTTACCGATTGTGGCCCAGTCCACAGTGTATACTTTTGTGTTTTTAGTTTTAAGTATGACATGCAAATTTCTATCTAAAATGCAAATTGATTGAGAATGCAAGGAGTGGTCACAATGTGATGCGCAGGTTCTTACCTCTCGTCTTAGACTCTCTTGCATCTAAATCACACACAGCTAGAAATTAAAACTAACTACCTAATCTATCCCTAGGGAGAAAGATTATCATTTATTAATGAGTAATATATTTTGTACATGCATTATGAAAAATCACAGATAGCTAATACTTCTTTCAAAACACATGAACATTTAAAGATATTTGAACAACCAGATAGCCAATTGTTTATGAACAACATTCATTACTCATAGTGGAAATTTTCATAAAATAAACCAGAGAACATAGGTTCAAAGAGTTAGAACGATCTCACAGTTAATGGACACAAAGCTGAAAATGAAATAGTTCCTCTTCAACAAATCCATAGCACAACATTTGAACATTCCACCAATCTTTCTCCAACAGGAAAATTGTAATTATCTATTGCAAAAGGAAATAGTTCTTCTTACAATATGTATTCACAAATCTTACTGGGAAAAATTCCCTCCTATCTAAATCTTCTATATTTATACAAAAAGAGAAAAACTGTTGGGCTTCCCACAAATGACTCTTGGGATTCCCCAAAGCTTCACCTCCCATACTTTCCTTTAATATATTACAATAAACAAATAAAATGCTTAGGATGAGGGTCCCACTTGACTATTCAAAAACTTCTTCCATACTGAAGCCTTTGAGGCAATGCTTTCGAACTCGGAAGGTTCTAAGAAACAAATATTAATTTCAAATTTAGCGGCCTGATTTCTTAGTAATTCTATTATGGCTGTGCTCAGGCGAAGTTGGTCCTCTAGCAACTGCACACTAACTATGGAATGAGCTACTTCATTCCTCAGGGTCTGCTCGTCTAGGGCTTTGATGTGCTGGATAATTTGTCCATATTCCTGATATCTTCTTTGCAACATCTCCAAAAATAGGCTGTGGTTTGGAAAGGTATCCATTCTATGTTAATCCTAAATCTGGCAACGATTATAAGTAATCAAAAGTCTCCTGAAGAACTCTGCACAAGCCTCCTTTGTCGTCTTGATAGCCTTCTTGAATTCTTCGACTGTGTTTATGGCAAACTCCAGTAGATCATAGTCTTGCCTTAGGCTTTGTTGATATTTTTCTGGAAGGTCTATAGGAGTTTCCTCATTTTCTTCTAATCTTTCCATTCTCCCCATTAGGAATTCTAATATGTCCTGTGATCTGTCTACAAAATATGAGGAGGTTTCCAAAATATCTTCCAACCGATTGTCTACTTGCAAGATCTTGCACCTTTCTTCCTCTATGGCTACTTGTAGCCATTGCATCTTGCTCCTTTGTGCTAGAGCATGATCCTTGAAAGGCTGAATATTGAATTGCTATTCCCTGGCCTCTTCTAGAGCTATTGTTAATGAGGCAACCTGTTCTTTAAGCTTCGCAGTCTGCCCCTGATATTTCCTCTCCGATTCCTCCAAGGTAGCTTTCTGTAGC
Source organism: Pseudotsuga menziesii (assembly GCA_001517045.1). NCBI lineage: Eukaryota > Viridiplantae > Streptophyta > Pinopsida > Pinales > Pinaceae > Pseudotsuga > Pseudotsuga menziesii. Next base: position 267,700 of record LPNX010031052.1, on the reverse strand, counting down.
TCCAACTCCCCTATCTTGCTTAGCAGCTGCTCCTTTTTTGTGTGAAGACCTTCACATACTATCTTCAACTCATCCTTTTTTGTCCTTAACCCTTGACATTCCTACTGCAATTTCTATAGACTTCCTTGGGTAGCCTCCAGAGATCTCTTCTCTACTTGGAGGAACTGGAGCTCAGCTTTTGAAGACTTTATTTCATGTTGTATGTCTTCAAACTTTCTTTTTTATCTACCACTTTCCTCTCTCTCTCTCTTCTCAGGGTGTCCCTAAGCTGGGCAATAGAATTCTTTGACTATTCAAGATCAATTAATATCCAATATACATTGTCCTCAGAAGCATGGATCAATGCAGCCCCAGCTCTGATGGTGAATTTGGGGTCCTTGTCTATCCCATATACTACGGTTGTATCTATTGAGGCATTTCACACAACTGGGTCATGTGGCAGAAATATTCAAGACACTCAGTGTGTCCTTGGGGGCAAGTCTTCAGTCAAGGCTATCACCTTGTTCTTGACTCCTCCGATTAGACTCAACTCCTAACGAAACCAAGGGGGGTAGACCCTATTAAGTTACTGAGGATAATTACTTAGTATGGTGATGTTAAACTGAATGAGTTGTTTAGGAGTTTGAATTTTAGCTATAGACAATCAAAGATGACAAGATACAAAGATGAACACATGAAAGCACAATGCTGAGACACGATATATATATAAAGCAAGAAAATAACCATTGCCTTAGAATGGAGTCAAAATAAAATCAATGTACTTGCATGTGCTTGGAGTGAATGTTTTGCAACTACCTCTTGGTACGTTTTAAGTTAAATTTGAGGTGTGAGTTAATTAAAATTAGGTGAAGGGGTGGACTCCAGATATACCCGAGAGTACTTGGAGTATGTCCAAAACTAAACCTTCATGGCTACCCACAAGGAATATGTGGGCTGAATGGAGTCTCTGGGGGGCTGTTGTTCATAACGCACTCATTAGGGTGTGATAGAGATCGGCGCCATGAGGTCACTTTTCAAAAGTTCTCGCTTCCTTTGGGTATTTTGCCATCATAAAGGTTTGATATAGGTGTTGGATTTTCACCTGATGGTTTGTAAATTTGGGAGAGTGAGTCCTAATTATTCTAGTCACTCAAGTGCTTTTGATACAGCTTGACTGATTGAACAAACCGCATCCAAGTGCAGAGCACACACACCGGAGTCTTGTCAATTTTAGTAAATTTTAAACTGGGTGTTCTTGTTAAAAAGAAAACCCTCCAGGAACCTCTTTCAATCCAAGTGGATCTCAATCGAAGAATCAAGGAGGAAATAATTTTATAATAGCTGAAAAATAAATGATGAAAACGAAAACAGAGATACACAATTCTGGTTTTCTAATTAGTCCTACCACGAATCTCTTTCCCCATTCAGGTCAATCGGGAATTCATGGGGTAAGTATTATTATTACCCTACAGATTATATCTATGCTAGTTTGAAAAGGGATGAACAAAAAGGTAAAAAAAAGACACCGGCGCAAATCCCCTTAGGGGGGATGGGGAATGGGCTCGAAAGAGCCTATTCAAGAATTATTTTTATTAAAAGAAGTTACAATATTAGAGAACTGATATAATTCCTTTTTATCCTTATACAAAGTGAAATCAAGAGCTTATAAAGTGTGAAAATTAAAGGTTTTAGTCAAATGGGAGACCCCTGGGGGGATTTGAACGCTCCTGAGGACACTTTCAAACAAAAAATTCCTTTATTTTTTGTAAAACCTGCTAAGAACCAACAAGAATATCAGAACCAAATATTCCCAAAATCACTTTGAAAGTACCTTTGGGTCAGCTTACTTTTAAACAAAAAAAACTAAGTTAAAACTAGTTAAAAGGGGTAAAAAGGAACCAAGGAAAGCAGGATTTCCTTGGGATATTGGATTTCCTTTTGGGAAGCCAATAAGATGTGCACTTTTATTGTAGAATATGAAATTTTAATGTACAGCAAAGGATGAAAAAGAAAATACCTTATGAGTAAGTTTTAGATCTATGACTTAGCTACTTGCAAAAAATGCAATTCCTACACCTAGATCTATCTTTATTAAATGATATTCTTTATGAAATTGTAGATATAGGAAGAAATACTCTTATGAAATAGATCTAATAATATATATTCAATTCCTAGAACTAGATCTGATCATAAGAGGGAGAGACAGGTAACCGAAAGATTGATTTTTTTTTTAAATGATAAGAAGAGGAGAGAAGGTCATCCCGTTGCTTGAATGGAGCAAGCTAAAAGGAGGCCCTCAATTCCTAATATATGTCTAGCTAAGCCAGATCTAAGTCTCATTGAGTGCAACTGTCAATCGGGGGGCTGATCTGACTGACACCTCAACCTGTTGACTGAAGAATCCACCAAAACTCATCCAGATGAGCCAAAAACATGTGGAGGAGAGAGGGAGGGAAAAATACCCCATAAAGGATGCTGAAGATCAACTCTGGATCTGATTTTATCACCTCCTTCAGTCAAGGATTTGTCAGATCTAGTGAATCTGCTTCATATCTGACTGATTTCAATCAAATCGGTTGAGAATCCACTGATTTATGATTTTGGATTTGCTCCATTATTCATCAATTTATTAATTAAAATAATCAATAATTGATTTTTGGGGATTTTTGACCCGAGTGATGGAAAATCACTCAAAACTAGGAAAAAGTGGGTCCATGGGTTTACATGGTGCTCTTAGCTTGAAAATGAGCACCTACATGACAAAAACTGATTATTTGGCCCACTTTTATGACAAAATCAATTTTTCCAATTAAACTATTAAAAAATAGCCTAAGTTTTGGAAAAAATAAATTTTAATAAAAAACACTGAAAAAACTAAAAAATTGAAAAATTGAAAAAACCTAGGGGGAATTAGACATGTTCATATGACTCGACCATGATGTCTAGCATGTTTATACATTGACACATAGACTCTAATAATGTCAATAGGCCTAAATGCCAAGCTGACAACCCCAACTTTGGAGGTATGGAGTGAAAAACTCAAGAAATTATCAGTCGTTTATTCAACAACCAATAATAACCAAGGGAAAAAACACCCTGGGCTGATTGGATTGACAAATAAAGTCTAAGAGACCAAGTCTTTTACATATACTATCATGCTAGAACATTTATTACAATTCCCCCATGGGGTATGAACATGTGATATAGTACAACAAGCACTTCCCAGAAGTACTTCCAAAGGTCTTCTAAAGTCCGAACAAGTTATCCTTGTCCGGTTCACTAGGCTCACTTGATAAAAAACCACTAAGTACAATTTAGGTGGTAACAGTATCATTTATCATTTTACCCGACTAGCCCCAGTCTTGACCTTTCTCTTGGTCCTCTTCACTATTCTTTTCCTTTCCTTATCATAAAAAATAGTGTTGAAATCAGGTACCTCCTCCCCTTTCTTCTACTCGAAAGGGATTAGCCTTAGGGTAGGGACCATAGCTTGTCCTATTGTGCTACCAGCAGCTGCCTCGGGATCTTGAATATCAGGGTTACTCAAGTCCTAAGCCTGACTGTCTATAGGATTGGAATTTGATTGCTCTGTCACTGCCCTTGTTAGTTTCAGTCCTTCTGCTTCCTGCTTTCTCAGTTCCTCATCCATCTTCTTTTTCTTTTCCTCTTCTTCACCCTTGAGTCAGCTTTTGGCTTCTTGTGCTAGCCTCCTAGCATCTTCATCCCTTTTTCTAGCTTCTTCCTCCTTTGCCTTTTTCTGCTCATCCTGTCCTTTCCCGCCTTTGGTGGCGATTTCCCTTTTAAATCTTCTTCTTAAGGCCATTATATTTTTTGCACTGCAGATAATGAATTCATCTTTATCCCAGTGGCTTGTGTATTGAAAATGTACATTTTCCTCCTTGCGGTGCTCTGCCACTTTATTCCGGGAATCGTTCCTGTATAAATTTATTTCCCCAAAATGGAATTTTCCCAACTCTTCCACAAATTCATCAGCTTTCTTCACTCTTGTGAACTTATAGCTTCCCAACCTAAATGGTAAGGGAGGATAAGATACTTTCTTATGTTCAAATAAAAATATCCCTATGCCATCTAAGAAGACCTGCCTAACTACCTCTTTGTGGAACACATAGTCAGTGGCATATTTTGGCAATAGTGAGGGTGCTCTGGAGCATCCATACATTCTGAAATACAATCCATCTTCCATCAAGTAATAATCTGCATATTCTTTAATAACCTACAACGCTTCCTTTGACATGCAGTTGCACTCTAAGAAGATCAATGTATATAATGGCATGATGAAGTGCTCACACACTTCTCTATAGTGATTGTGGTATTTGTGTGCCCATAGTGGCTTGTAAGCTGAGTATAATAGTGTTCTCTCCCGGCCCCAGATACATCTCATATTTGGGAAGGGTTGGTTGCATAATATGCAATCACTTACTATAGAGCTCATGTAGAAATCTGATTTCTTCTGGGACACCCCTCCTAATACTGAAGCAATGCAGGCTGAGAGGCTGTTGGTACAATGTTCTCCCAATTGAACACTGTCCCCTGGGTTGCCACATAGAAGATGATAGGCACCCACTCTAACTTAAAGCTTTTACCATGGGCCCTCTTGAAAATCCTGTTCAACATCAGGGCAATGAACTTATAAGGGGTTCTTAAAGTGGTAGTATCATATTCCCCGGACAGCCTAGTTCTAAAGTTCTTGCTAGGAACCAGCATTCTCTTCAGTGTCTCGACTAGGTCCAGATTAATTGTCTTTAGCTAGTCTTTAGTCAAGTACACTTGTGCTTCCGGTAAGTGGTCGGCTAGTGATACATACCTAGGGCTATAAGCAACATAACCCTATTTGTCAACATTTTCCAAGATCATGGTGGTTACATCTACCCTGGGCAGAATCCATCCAATCACCTCTGAGCACGGGAAAATCTCACGTCGAGTAGCAACTCTCATCAATGCAAATCTCTCTATATTTTCATATATGGTTTCCTCCTCAAAACTTGTGTCAGGTACCTCCTGGTGTATTATTAATCTGTAGACTTCCCCCCATTTATATTTAGGTTCCATACCAACTATGCATTTGGTATCCTTGTAAGTGTACTCAACTCTGGTGACAATTTCAACCTTAGGTTCCTCTTCTACTATAGAAGCCTTCTTCTTCTGCCGTTTAGACATCTCGAATTCTGAAGAATTTCCCCGTCATACACAAAAATTCTTTTAGGTTCTGTTGGACCATTCCTTGATAACATTCAAAATGGAGACAAAATGTCTGAGCATTTTACCTCGTTTAGGCTAAACATGATTGCAGCTATGGAAATGAACAAACAATACTCAAAACCAAGATTTCCTATGCAAAACCAATCTACTAAAAGAGCTAAAACCAGCACATAACTAAATATTTCCATAATCAACTCATAATATCATGGCTTTTCTAAAACGAAGAATATTTCCCTCTCGGTACTACGAAATAAAACGTTACACGGAAAATAAGATGGCTAATCCCACATGAAGGATACTGCATTGTGATAGCACACTTAACTCACTGTAAGCTTGAGGTTGGTGGTAATGATGGATGGAAAGGTGGTTGAACAAAGAAAACATAAGAGGAAGGAGGCGGTGCCTCTTAAACATTGGATTCATTTGGCCTGGACATAGAAAATAAGAGGAAGCTGCTTCTTGCAAAAACACTCACATCAAAATCTGCATAGATAGTGCATTTTGAACCATAAATTATTTTGAGTTTAACAATCTCATCCTAAGCAGGGCGTCACTCCAACCTTGTGACCCTGGTTCACAAAAATTAGGGCGATCATTCTGTGGAACCAAACCTCAGCATCTCTAAAGTAAACAATAAAATGCTCTCCCCGGACGACCACACACAGACTGGAGGATATTGGTGCGAACAATGTAACGTCCGTCTGCATCGGCTTCCCCAACAGTCAAGTGCAGGATGCAAACTCATAATGGCCACAAATGTAATCATCAAGCAAAACAACAACACCCCCCACCAGGTAGCCATACCATTTACCTAGATTATATATACATGCCGAAATGGAAACCTAGGTATCCACTAACCACTGAGACAGGAACTAACCAAGGGAGACAAACTCAGTTTGACCATTCGAATGGAAAGGTAAAATGGACATAAGGGCCTCCCTGGCAGTATGCTACGCTATTGGTGGAGAAAAAACTACAAACCTCCATGACAAAGCCACCTAGGAGCAAAGGTACCGATAGCGATTGCGTTGGTCTGCTTGAGTGATAACGACGGCATGGGAAATTCACAAAATAAATATAAAAAAAATAAACCCCAAACCCAATATACATGTCGTGGTTAGCACATAATCGACGGGAAAAAATAAACAAATCAGGAGGCAAAACAACTATGGGATCGACGCTCTTGTCAGTATCTCCTCCGCAACGGCGGATGATGAAACGGTTAGGAAAACTACAATGGCATCAGCAGGAGAAATAAATAAAACCTTACATTGGATCTCACCCAACTAAGCCCTCCAACCAATAGTTGGTTGAAAAGCTGCAACGGAGGAAACCATCAAAGCATCGAGTTCTGCAGACCAATAAAAAATCGGAAGTAAAAATAAACATGAATTCGACGAAAATGAAAAATCGGTCAAGCAAAAAACAAACTACATCGGAAGGACGGTGATTTCCAAAGCCACAATGACGAAAGATGAAAGCCTAAGGATCTGTGAATACAAATGGTGGGGATCGGAAGAGGATAATACAACCCTCAAGAAGCTTTGTAATACCTCCTCCACAATGGTGGAAGACATAGAGACAAACGTTTCAACGGGATCTTAAAACAGCTACCAATGAATAAAGCGCATCGGAGGCCAATAACCCTTGGATCGGTCTTGATGTCCCATTCTTTTCTGAAATGGCAGGCGTGCAGATAATTGGACTCCCAACCCAAAAGTCTAAAACACTTCCGATGGTAGGGTAAAATCAATACAAATCGTAAAACATCGCTGGCACAAAAGTAATCCTTACACAAACATCAAACAAAACCAAGGAGCTGAGCAAAAATAAATAAAAGGAGGGTCCCAAATTTTTTTTGAATTGTGGGAAAATGTTGCAGCTGCAACAATTGGTGACTACCTGGTGAACCCCAGATTTTTGAATCAACTTCTTCACAGTAAAATATTGTTTAATCATTTAGCTCATAAGTTGAATTCTTCTAGATGCTTGTATTCCTAAGATGGAAAACACATGCATTTAAATCATTGATGACAGTCCATTCTTTGGAAATGGGAACACCCAAAATATTCAAAAGTCTGGATAACTCTTTTGAGGCTTAGTAGGTGATTTTTATTTTACCTTTGTCTTTGGGTAGTTTCTAGCTTGGACACCATAGGATCGTAACATATGGTAAATAGAACTATTCATTTGTTCCTCATTCCCCCGCCAATTGCACTTTGTACCCTTTTGAACTTTTGTTCTTTTGAGTCCTCCATCTGCCTTTCTTTCTGAATTTTATTCAGGCTCTTCTATCCATAGTGTCCTTTTGTGTGAGAGATGTATTTACTTTTCAGCTCATGGATGGAGAAGAACTTTTGGCAAATTTATTTTCACGTTTTTGATATTTAGTTTTGATATGTATTGCTTCTTTAAGGAGTTTTGACTCTTAACAACCTTTAGGCTTTTAAAATCATGGCATGGGATCATTTATATATAATAAAATGTTTACCTTTCTTCCTTTTCGTGGGTCCTTTTCTATCACTCCCTAGAACATCTTAGATGTTAAATGGATGGAGCCTTGAAATAGTATTCTAGACCTCTTAATTCCGAGTTATTTGCAGGGGTTAAACAGAACTTCAATGAGTGCATATCCATTTAGGAAAACTACTTACTAGAAGAAATTCTATCATTTCAAAATAAAAATGCACAGTCTTATCCCAAAGATTCCAGTTAATTGAGAACCCTGATGCTTTCCATGCAACCAAAAGTTTGCCTCTTTTATTCAAAAACAAACCAAAATAACCAGAAACAAAAGTGGTAAATCAAAGTAAAACTGCATCAAATTATTTATGTACAAGGTCATCAAATCAAAAGATCAAAAGAAAATTCGACAACCAACCACTACCTGATCAGTTCTGTGCCCACCCCTAAAAATCTATCAACTTATGAGTCAAGGGGCTAGGCTTGATTGCAGACATGAAACATCTAACCGTGATCTAATTTTGTTATTTTTGAAACCAAAACTACATCTACCAATTTACAATCAATCTCATCAGCCCGTGAACATTGAAGGAGATTAGGCTGAGTGTCAGTCATATTGTTGGCTTCTTCTGATGCCAGATGTCTTAGTTTAAGCTCCATTAGATAATTACCCAAAACAGAAATTGTTGGTTCCTTTTCTTCTTCCAACTTAGTGATAGTATGTTTCATGTAAGGTTTGCTTAAAATTTTGATCCGATTTGGGACCCCTTTATGAGGAAACCATAAATGTGACCAATCTGAAGCAAAATACCCCTTTAACCTTGCAGACTAGTCTCGGTTTAGAATAAGTACATACCCATCTAGTATGTCTTCCACCACAATATCAATAAATTGATATACCTTTTCATTTGCAGATAAACGAATTAGAACATTCTCCATTTTCCCCACTACTTTGACACTAGTTCTATCTAGTTGATTGACTTCCCAAGCAGTAGGTTTTGGCTGCCCATTAATTTTCTTGCAAACCATGAGTGGCATAACATTCATGGATGATCCAGAATCTACCAGACAATTATGCACCTTATGGTTCAAAATTTCCAGAGTCAAAAGGAAAGGTGGGGTTTTAAACCTAGATTTCCCTTCCCCAATTGATTCGACATCTTCCTCCACAGGTTGGTTTTCGGTAGGTATCTCTTCCTCTAGCTCTTCAGGATTTTCAATATTTTCTTTGTTGAAACCTACATGGTCTTCAATAGGCTTAACAAGCTTGTTTATTTTCTTTGAATCCTAGCTAATAATAGTGATTTCAGGTACTTTGTCCTCAACATTGTTCTTTGGTTGTCTCCTGACATTCACTTGCAACTTCTTAATTTTTTGAGATTATGGAATTGTCTTTATTTACCAAATTCAAGTTTTTTGTTGTCATTGGTATATTATCAGGTCTCAAAGTACTTTTTTCTTTATCAAACAATGAGACACAATCCCATAAAAACATGGTATCATTTTCTTGTTTTTCTATGGTATTATTACCTCTTTCCTTCTCATCATTGTCCTCAATCAATTTACAATCCAAGAGCTGATTCATTACCAATGTCATTGAATTTAACCATTGAGGAAAATTATTTATAGAATGGGGTTGTTGGTGAAAAGTGAAAAAATTATCCATCCCTACCTCTGTCAGATTCATTGATGCTGATCCGTGCGGAGGGGTCTTGAATTGGTTGTTATCTTCCCCTTTTTTGTAGTAAGGTTTATAAGATTTCTGAGCTTCTTTTTCCTTCTCCAAATCTATTATTTTGTTGGAAAGCTTTTGCATCATATTTAACATCCCCTCAAAATCATGTGATTGCTCCTCTTTAGGTTTAGACAACAATAAGGCTCTTTTCCCAGACATTTTTTCTCCAGATTTCTCGGGATAATCCTCTATACTTTATTTTTTAGCCTCTACTCTTTCTGCTTCTTCATACATCTCTACTAACATAGGCTTTGTTAGAATATAATCCGTTAGGGATTATTGTAAATAAATAATAAATAGGAATATGAATAGATGTGTAGGAAGATGAAACAGCTGGTTCTCAACCGCCACATTGTAATGTATAAATATTTACATTTGGCTATGTAATACTATCGGATCGGGAGTTATTACCAACAAGTGGTATCAGAGCAGGGCTGTCTACCATAACTCCTGCTGCATTTCTGCCCATTCCTGGCATTCTACTTGCCAGTCCATTACCAGACTGCTCCATCAGTTTGCCAGTGGAGTCGCATGCAGTGTATGTGTTACTCCTCCAGCTGCCTGCATTCTCTGCTAATTTTTTTTTGAATTACCTAACCCTAAGTTGTAACCACACTCTCCATTCATCTTCTATTGTTTATGCTGCGTTCTGTGATCTATTACTGCTGCGTTGAGTATATTTGAGTATATCTGCTGGTTGGAGACTGATATATCACATATCTACTATATTGAAGACTGCGCTGAAGACTTCGTTGTGAAGAGATTGAAGAGAATACACTCTTTCTTTTAGATTGGATCGTCGAATTTATGTTTTTTGATCAAATTCATGGATGGGACTTGAAACCTATTCGGTTCTCCCAAACTTGGATTGTGAAGAACCTGGATTGTGAAGAACCTTCATCTGCTCCCAAACTTGGGCATATCGCTTTCAAATTCGAGAGGTCGCTTTCAGATCTAGCTGCAATTATGTGATTGCTTCCTATATGAATGCATGGAAACCCTCATTTTCAAACAATAGTTTCAAACCCTCGCTGTGGAAATTCTCCCAGTCGTAGATGGATATGTTCAGAACCTGACTGAGAATTGTAGTGGAGATTCACGCCCTTTCTCAAGTGAGTAGAGTCCTGGAACATTGTTGTGATTGTCCATCATCTTGATAAAGAGTTGAAGTGTTGAGGTGTGATTTTATTCCATTCTGCTACAAGAAGTATACTATTGTTTGAAGTTTGCAAAGAGCTATATTCCGGAATCGAGATTGCCTCTGTCACCATCATTACTGCTGTAATTAAATTGTACAGTATACTACTGCAACCTGCACTATTCTGCAGCAAGACCTTTTGTAATATAGTGATATTATAGTTGTTGAACAAAGTGTAAATCTCATAAGAAACAAGGATATTGAATGTAATAACACTCTAGAGCTACTTAGATAGTGTTGCAGACTTATTCTAAGAAGCTGTAGAATTATTTGTAGTAGGCTGCATAATCATTTTGTAATTTGTAAAGCAACATGATTTTAATCCTGCATCCCATTTTTTTCTTTCAAGCATTCTGTAAGTTGTAGGTTCCATTTGTAAAGATGCACTCTTTGGCATCTAGTATTGGTGCTGCCCTAGCTGGCAAAGACCAATCCAAAGACCCTTCCAAGGGAGACTGCAGCAAGAGAGGACGAGGAAGAAGAAATTTCAGAGGCAGAGGGGGCAGAAGCAAAAGATCAGATTTGCAGTGCAAGCATTGCAGAAAGACTGGGCACACATCAGATCAGTGTTGGGATTCATGGGACTCCATCAAAGACAAGCACAACCAGAAGAAATATGACCAAGATGCTAGTAAATTTTCTGATTCTTGTATTATTGCACATTGTAATCTTGGATTTAATGAAATGACTTCACTTTCATCTTACAAAGATTGTTGGCTGCTTGATACTGGTGCAACATCTCACATGACATTTAGAAAAGGCTGTTTTGAAGAACTGAATGAATCAATAGATGGCATGGTGTACTTTGCAGATAAGTCAAGTATTAAACCAAAGGCAATGGGCACCATTCGAATGAAGATGCCTGGATTCCATGATTTCTTGTTGAAGAACGTTCTCTATCTTCCAGAGTTACAGAGAAGCCTGCTGTCCTTGGTGGAGATTCGACAGCAAGGCCATTCCATCCACATGTTTGATGGAATCGTTGAAATAAGAAAGTCCTCTGACAACCAAGTCATCATGACTGGATACGAAGATGGAAAGGTGCTGAAGCTCAAGGGTTCATCCGCAAGATTTCAGAACTATGCCTACCTCTCTCAGCATGGAGAAGGTAATATGTCATCTAGTTCATTGTGGCATGCAATATTTGGTCATCTAAATTATAACAGTCTTCATTTGTTGAGAAATAATGGTGTATCTGGCTTGCCCACCATTCCTAAAGAGAAGAATAAATGTGATGCATGTATTTTAGGGAAACATAGTAAGCTGCCATTCCATGAATCTAATTTCAAAGCAAGTAGGAAATTAGAGTTAGTACATTCCGATTTTTGTGGCCCAATGCCAACTCCTTCAGCAAATGGGAACAAGTATTTTATGACATTTGTTGATGACTACTCAAGAATGTGTTGGACATACTGTTTAAAGACAAAATTAGAAGCATTTCAAACATTCAAAGACTTTCATGCATTGATTGAAAAACAAGCACAATAAAAAATTGGTACACTTCGTACTGATAATGGAAAAGAATACACTTCAAATGCTTTTGAATCTTATCTTCGTCAACATGGAATTGCACATCAAACTACCGTTCCCTAGAATCCTCAACAAAACGGTGTAGCAGAGAGAATGAATAGAACCATAATGAATATGATTCGCTCAATGATGTTTTTCAAAAATGTAAAACTAATGTTTTGGGGTGATGCAGTAAAATGTGCAGCATATTTGAGAAATAGAAGTCCATCAAATGCACTTGATAACAAGACTCCACATGAAATGTGGTTTGGCCATCTCCCTTCAGTCAGGAATCTCAGAGTTTTTGGTTCCACCTATTATGCCTTGATTCCGAAGGAGCAAATAAACAAGCTTGGTGCTCAAAGCAGAAAGTGCATTTTCCTAGGGTACGAAGAATACTCCAAGGCATACCGGTTGTATGATGAGGTAAACAAGAAATTTGTTATTTCTAGAGATGTAATTTTTCTTGAAACTAATAAAAATGACCAGTCCATTGAGAGACAGCTTGTTCATCTGGAAAATTATCCTCATCCAAAGAACTATTATGAAAATCAATATGAAATTCCAAATCTTGAAGGGGGGATTCCTATTCTGGATCAACCTTTGGAATTTCCATATGAAGCACCAACTCCCCCGTATGAAGAAGTTCCTGCTACTTCACTTGAACAAGAGGTTCAACTGGATGATGTGATTGAGAGAATTGAAAGACTCTCAATCAATGATGAAGCACCACCAGCTGATCAACCAGGACCATCACGGAAGATTCCTAAATGGGCCACAAAGACACTTGAAAGTGTCTATCCAGATGAAGTTGGAAATACGGGAACAATAAATTCAAAAATACATGGAGGAGAAGCAGATAATTCAAGTGATGACATGGATGTATCATTTGATTGTGAATTTAATTTATCTGCTAACTTTGAACCAACTTCTTTTGAAGAAGATTCTACTTGTGTTGAGTGGAAAGAAGCTATGCAAAATGAGTATGATGCACTCATAAAGAATGGAACTTGGAAGCTGGTTGACCCTCTAGTTGGAACCAAACCAATTGGCTGGCAGTGGGTGTACAAGAACAAATACAAATTAGATGGCTCACTTGACAAGCACAAAGCGAGGCTTGTAGCAAAAGGCTATGCACAGAAAGAAGGAATTGACTATGAAGAAACATTTTCTCCTACAGCAAAATGGGCTACCATCCATACCTTACTCTCTTTAGCTGCTCAGAAAGGGTGGAAAGTTCATCAAATGGATGTGAAGACTGCTTTCTTGAATGGAGACTTGAAAGAGAATGTCTTCATGTCTCAGCCAGAAGGCTTTGTTGTGAAAGGAAAAGAACAAAAGGTATGCAAGCTTGTCAAATCCTTGTATGGCCTAAAACAAACGCCTCACGCATGGTATGAAAAGTTAACCGAGCATCTTTTAAAATTAAATTTCGAACATTTTGATCTTGATGATGCAACATTATTTATAAAGAAAGTTGGAAGATCTGTTGTGTATCTTGTGGTGTACGTAGATGATCTTTTGATGATAGGGAACAATGAGAGCTATATAGCACCCATAAAGAAAGATTTGAAAAAGATATTTGAAATGACAGATATGGGACATCTCCACTATTACTTAGGAATTGAAGTCACTCAACATCCTAAGTACATATTCCTATCTCAGAAAAAATATGTTGGAGAACTACTAGACAAATTTTGCATGACCGAATGCAACCCTATCTCTACTCCAATGGAACAGAAAATGAAGCTCACATCAAGTGAAGGAAAAGAATTTGAGGATGCGACCAAGTATCGACAACTTGTAGGAAGACTTATCTACCTTACAACAACTAGACCAGATATTTCTTATGTTGTTGGCATACTTTCAAGGTTCATGCATAAACCTTGTGAAGGACACTGGTCAGCTGCAAAAAGAGTTCTAAGATACTTGAAGGGGACTCAAGACATTGGAATCAAGTACTCTAAGGTGGATGACTTCAAACTTATTGGGTACTCAGACTCAGATTTTGATGGCGATAAGGAGACAGGAGTATCAACTTCTGGATACACTATGAGTCTTGGATCAGCAGCTGTCTCATGGAGATCACGCAAACAATCAGTTCTGGCATATTCAACAACAAAAGCAGAATATGTGGCTGCAGCTGAAGCAACCAAAGAAATAGTATGTCTTAGGAAGATACTTGAATATTTGCAAGAAAAACAAGAGAACTCCACTCCATTACTGGTCGACAATACTTCTGCAATCAAGCTGGCTAAGAATCCTAGATTCCATGATCGAACCAAACACATCAACACAAAGTATCATTTGATTCGACATCATGTAGAGTCCAAGACGGTCCATCTTGAACATTGTTCCACAAATGATCAAGTTGCAGACATCTTCACCAAAGCGCTTGGACGAGAAAAGTTTGAAAGATTCAGAAACATGCTTAGACTTACGAACACCCCTTCGGATTAAGAGGGGGATTGTTAGAATATAATCTGTTAGGGATTATTGTAAATAAATAATAAATAGGAATATGAATAGATGGGTAGGAAGATGAAACAGCTGGTTCTCAACCTCCACATTGTAATGTATAAATATTTTCTATGGTCTTATTACCTCTTTCCTTCTCATCACTGTCCTCAATCAATTTACAATCCAAGAGCTGATTCATTACCAATGTCATTGAATTTAACCATTGAGGAAAATTCTTTATAGAATGGGGTTGTTGGTGAAAAGTGCAAAAATTATCCATCCCTACCTCTGTCAGATTCATTGATGCTGATCCGTGCCGAGGGGTCTTGAATTGGTTGTTATCTTCCCTTTTTTTGTAGTAAGGTTTATAAGATTTCTGAGCTTCTTTTTCCTTCTCCAAATCTATTATTTTGTTGGAAAGCTTTTGCATCATATTTAACATCCCCTCAAAATCATGTGATTGCTCCTCTTTAGGTTTAGACAACAATAAGGCTCTTTTCCCAGACATTTTTTCTCTAGATTTCTCGGGATAATCCTCTATACTTCCTTTTCAGCCTCTACTCTTTCTGCTTCTTCATACGTCTCTACTAACATAGGCTTAACTTGAGCTTTTGCGAACATAGCCAAGTCTAGACCTAAAGTTGAGGTATCATACTCAATCAAAACTTTATCAGAGGGCTTATCAGTTGCAGATAAGTTCTTGAGGTAAGAAAAAAATATTTGAGTGAAATTGTGTACCTCTTCTTTCCTTTCTTTTTTCAAAGTGCCTAAACCTTTCATCAGTGCTGCATGCATATTTTGGGCTGCATACTTACTTCTGAAAATCCTTTCAAAGGTATCCCAATATAGGATAGAGTTTGCAAGAAAACCAAAGTACCACAATGCTACTACTCCTTTAAGGGTGTGTGGAAAAAGTATACAAACTACATCCTCATGTTCCTCGGCCCTTAATCCTTCTATTTCCAAACAAAAAATTTACAAATGTTCATCTACTACAACCTTCTCATTTGGATCAAACTTAGGCAGCAACTTCTTAAAAGCTTGAGGTAAGTCATGCATCGGAGGTGTTAGGTTCAAGGGTGATCTGGCTTTCCAAGCCGATGGTGGATTTGGTGGGTTAGGTGGCTGATTTACATTTACACCTTCCATGAGTCTGGGTGGAGAGTGAGGAGGAAAAGGAACAGGAGTCCGCATAGGTGAACAATAAGGTGTGTTTGGGCCTACTCGATTCAAAGGCTGAACAACCTCCTATAATGCTACTTCTACTAACTCTTCCAAATATCCAACCAACACTGAATCTTCCAAGATGGGACGGTCTTTCTTCTTTTCTTCTCTTTGGGGTAAATCAGGGATAATGGGTAATCCTCCAATACTCTTTACATAAGCCTGTGTGTGTCTTCTCAGATCATTAACTAGTTGGTTGTCCACAGTAAACAAATGTTCTCTATTCTCTTCAGTATTTGGATCAGGAAACAAACTGCTTTCAAAACTATCACTAGTGGAGTCATTTCAAGGAAATGGATTTCCCCAGCTAGCCATGCACTGACGGCCCTCCTTCTAGTGCCAGAAACTATTGATACCTGGAAATATGTAGGCAACAATAGCAAGGGATTCTCCCCGGTCAACGTTCCCAACTAGCCCATGACTGTTTGGTGTAGGGAATTTGTCCGGTTTCTAGTCCGACTACCGTAGGTCAAGTAAAAAAAATAAAAGGTTTTACCAGTTGCGGCTCGGTCCACTGTGTATATTTTTGTGTTTTTAGTTTTAATTATGACATGCAAGTGCCTATCTAAAATGTAGATTGATTAAGAATGCAAGGAGTGGTTATAATGTGATGCGCAGGTTCTTACCTCTCGTCTTAGACTCTCTTGCATCTAAATCACACACAGCAAGAAATTAAAACTAACTACCTAACCTATCCCTAGGGAGCAAGATTATTAGTTATTAATGAGTAATATATTTTGTACATGCATTATGAAAAATCACAGATAGTTGATACTTCTTTCAAAACACATGAACATTTAAAGATATTTGAACAACCAGATAGCCAATTGTTTATGAACAGCATTCATTACTCATTTTGGAAATGTTGTTTATGAACAACATTCATACAAGAACATAGGTTCAAAGAGTTAGAATGATCTCACAGTTAATGGACACAAAGCTGAAAATGAAATAGTTCCTCTTCAACAAATCCATAGCACAACATTTGAACATTCCACCAAGCTTTCTCCAACAGGCAAATTGTAATTATCTATTGCAAAAGGAAATAGTTCTTCTTACAATATGTCTTCACATATCTTACTGGGAAAAAGTCCCTCCTCCTATCTAAATCTTCTACATTTATAAAAAAGAGAAAAACTGTTGGGATGCCCATAAATGAATCTTGGGCTTCCGCAACACTTCACCTCCCATACTTTCCTTTAATATATTACAATAAACAAATAAATTTCTTATGAGGAGGGTCCGACTTGACTATTCAAAAACTTCTTCCATGCTGAAGCCTTTGAGGCAATGCTTTCAAACTGGAAAGGTTCTAAGAAACGAATATTAATTTCAAATTTAGCGGCCTGATTTCTTATTACTTCTATTCTGGCTGCGCTTAGACGAAGTTGGTCCTCTAGCAACTACACACTAACCACATAATGAGCTACTTCATTCCTCAGGGTCTGCTCGTCTAGGGATTTGATGTGCTGGATCCTTTGTCCATATTCCTGATATCTTCTTTGCAACATCTCCAAAAATAGGCTATGGTCTAGAAAGGTATCCATCCTCTGTTCAGCCTCAATATGGCAACGATTATAAGTAATCAAAGTCTCCTAAAGAACTCTGCACAATCCCCCTTTGTCTTCTTGACAGCCTTCTTGAATTCTTTGGCTGTGTTTATGGAAAACTCTAGTAGATCATATTCTTTCCTTAGGCTTTGTTGATCTTTTGCTGGCAGGTCTACAGGATTTTCCTCATTTGCTTCTAATCTTTGCATTCTCCGCGTCAGGGCTTCTAAGATGTTCTGTGATCTATCTACAAAATATGAAGAGGTTTCCAAAATCTCTTCCAGTCGATTATCTACCTACAAGATATTGCACTTTTATTCCTCTATGGCTACTTCTAGCTGGTGCATCTTGCTCCTTTGTGCTAGAACGTGCTCCTTGAAAGGTGAAAGATTGACTTGTTGTTCCCTGGCCTCTTCTAGAGAAGTTGTTAATGAGGAAACCTGTTCTTTAAGCTCCACGATCTGCCCCTGAGATTTCCTCTCGCATTCCTCCAAGGTAGATTTCTATAGCTCCAACTCCCCTATCTTTCTTAGCAGATGCTCCTTTTCTGTGTGAAGACCTTCACATACTGCCTTCAATTCATACTTTTCTGTCCTTAACCCTTGGGATTCCTGCTACAATTTCTCCATACTTCCTTGGGAAGCCTCTAGATATCTCTTCTGTACTTGGAGGAACTGGAGCTCAGCTTTTGAAGACTTTATTTCATGTTGTAAATCTTCAAACTTTCTTTTCAATCTACCACTTTCCTCTCTCTCTCTTCTCAAGGTGTCCCTTAGCCGGGTAGCAGAATTCTTTGACTGTTGAAGATCAATTAATATCCGATATACATTGTCCTCAGAAGCATGGATCGATACAGCCCCAACTCTGATGGCTAATCTGGGGTCCTTATCTATCCCATATACTACGGTTGTATCATTTATCATTTTACCTGACTGCCCCCCAGTCTCGACCTTTGTCTCAGTCCACTTCACTATTCTTTTCCTTTCCTTATCATAAAAAATAGTGTTGAAATCTAGTATCTCCTCCCCTTTCTTATGCTCGAAAGGGATTAGCCTTAGGGTAGGGACCATAGCCTATCCTATTGTGCTACCAGCAGCTGCCTTAGGATATTGAATATCAGGATTACCCAAGTCCTGAGCCTGACTGTCTACAGGATTGGAAGTTGATTGCTCTATCACTGCCCCTGTCAGTTTCAGTCTTTCTGCTTCCTGCTTTCTCAGTTCCTCATCCATCTTCTTTTTCTTTTCCTCTTCTTCACCCTTAAGCCAAATTTCGTCTTCTTGTGCTAGCCTCCTAGCATCTTCATCCCTTTTTATAGCTTCTTCCTCCTCTACCTTTTTCTGCTCATCCTATCCTTTCCCACCTTTGGTGGTGATTTTCTTTTTAAATCTTATTCTTAAGGCCATTATATTTTATGCACTACTGAAAATGGATTCATCTTTATCCCAGTGGCTTGTGTATTCAAAATGTACATTTTCCTCCTTGCAGTGCTCTACCACTTTGTTCCAGGAATCGTTCCTATGGAAATTTATTTCCCCAAAATTTAATTTCCCCAATTCTTCCACAAATTCATCAGCTTTCTTCATTCTTGTGAACTTATAGCTTCCCAACCTGAATGGTAAGGGAGGAAAAGCTGCTTTCTTATGTTCAAATAAAAAGCTCCCTTTGCCATATAAGAAGACCTACCTAACTACCTATTTGTGGACCACATAGTCAGTGGCATATTTTGGTAGTAGTGAGGGTGCTCTAGAGCATCCATACATTCTGAAATACAATCCATCTTCCGTCAAGTAATAATCTGCATATTCTTTAATAACCTCCAATGCTTCCTCCGACATGCAGTTGCACTCATTTAAGAAGATCAATGTATATAATGGCATGATGAAGTGCTCACACACTTCTCTATAGTGACTGTGGTATTTGTGTGCCCACAGTGGCTTGTAAGCTGAGTAGACTGGTGTTCTCTCCCTGTCCCAGATACATCTCAGATTTGGGAAGGGTTGGTTGCATAGTATGCAATCAATTAGTATAGAGCTCATATAGAACTTTGATTTCTTCTAGGACACCCCTCCTAATGCTAAAACAATGCAGGATGAGAGGCTATTGGATACAATGTTCACCCAATTGAACACAGTCCCCTAGGTTGCCACATAGAAGATGATAGGAACCCACTCCAACTTAAAGCTTTTACCGTGGGCCCTCCCAAAAATCCTGTTCAGCATCAGGGAAATGAACCTATAAGGGGTTCTTAAAGTGGTAGTATTATATTCCCCAAATGTCCTAGTCCTAAAGTTCTTTCCAGGCACCAGCATTCTCTTCAGTGTCTCGACTAGGTCCAGATTAATTGTATTTAGCCAGTCTTCAGTCAAGTACACTTGTGCTTCTGGTAAGTGGTAGGCCAATGATACATACCCAGGGCTATAAGTAGCATAACCCTATTTTTGAACATTTTCCAAGATCATGGTGGTTACATCTGCCCTGGGAAGAACCCATCCAATCACCTCTGAGCATGGGAAAAGCTCAGGTCTAGTAGCAACTCTCATCAATGTAGATCTCTCTCTATTTGCATATATGGTTTCCTCCTCAAAACCTGTGTCAGGTACCTCCTGATGTGTTATTAATCTGTAGACTTCCCCCCATTTATATTTAGGTTCCATACCAACTATGCATTTGGTATCCTCGTAAGTGTACTCAACTTTGGTGATACTTTCAACCTCAGGTTCCTCTTCTACTATAGGAGCCTTCTTCTTCTGCCATTTAGACATCTCGAATTCTGAATAATTTCCCTATCATACAAAAAATCCTTTTAGGTTCTGTTGGGCCATTCCTCGATAACATTCAAAAATGGAGACAAAATGTATGAGCATTTTACCTCGTTTAGGCTAAACATGATTGCAGCTATGAAAATAAACAAACAATACTCAAAACCAAGCATCCCTGCACAAAAACCAATCTGCTAAAAGAGCTAAAACTAGTAGATAACTAAAGATTTGCATAATCAACTCATAATATCATGGCTTTTCTAAAACAAAGAAGATTTCCCTCTCGGTGCTATGAACTAAAATGTTACACGGAAAATAAGATGGCTAATCCCACGTGAATGATACTGCATTCTGATAGTGCACTTAACTCGCTATAAGCTTGAGGTTGGTGGTAGTGATGGATGGAAAGGTGGTTGAACAAAGAAAACACAAGATGAAGGAGGCGGTGCCTCTTAAACATTGGATTCATTTGGCCTGGATATAGAAAATAAGAGGAAGCTGCTTCTTGCAAAAACACTTGCATCAAAATCCGAATAGATAGTGCATTTTGAACCCTAAATTACTCTGGGGTTTGTATTCAATTTTAACAATATCATCCTAAGTGGGGATTCACTTCAACGTTGCGATCCTGGTTCACAAAAATGAGGGCAACCATACTGTGGAACCAAACCTTGGCATCTCTGAAGTAAACAATAAAATGCTCTCCCCGGACAGCCACACACAGACTGGAGGATATTTGTGTGGACAGTGTAACGGCCATCTGCATCAGCTTTCCCAGTAGTTGAGTGTGGGCTTCAAACTCATAACAGCCGTGAATGTAATCATCAAGCAAAACAACAACACCCCCCATCGGGCAGCCATACCATTTACCTAGATTATATATACATGTCGAAATGGAAACCTAGGTATCCAATAACCACTAATATGGGAACTAACCAAGGGTGACAAACTCAGTTTGACAATTTGAATGGAAAGGTAAAATGGGTATAAGGGCCTACCTGGCAATGTGGTGCATGAATAGTGGAGAAAAAACTACAAACCTCCACGGCGGAGCCACCTAGGAGCGAAGGTACCGACAACGAGTGCGTTGTTTTGCTCAAGTGATAACGACAACAAAGGAAATTCATAAAATAAAAATAAAAAACAATAAACCCCAACCCCAATATATATTTCACGGTCAACACATAATCAGCAGGGAAAAATAAACCAATCAGGAGGCAAAACGACGATGGGATCGACGATCCTGTCAGTATCTCCTCCGCAACGGTGGATGATGAAATGGTTAGGAAAACCACAATGGTGTTGGCAAGAGAAACAAATAAAACCTTACATCAGAGCTCACCCAACTAAGGCCTTGGACCAATAGTTGGTTGAAAAGCCGCAACGGCGAAAACCATCAAAGCACCAAGTTCCGAAAACCAATAAAAAATTTGAAGTAAAAATAAACATGACTTTGGCAAAAACAAAAAATCAGTCAAGCGGAAAACAAACTACATCGGAAGGATAGTGCTTTCCAAAGCCGCAATGACAAAATCTGAAAGCCTAAGGATCTATGAATCAAAACGGCGGGGATTGGAAGAGGATAATACAACCCTCGGGAAGCTTTGCAATACCTCCTCCACAATGATGGAAGACATAGAGACAAACGTTCCAATGGGATCTTAAAACATCCACCGACAAATAAAGCACATCGAAGGCCAATAATCCTTGGATCGGTCTTGATGTCCCGTTCTTTTCCAAAATGGCGTGCATGTAGATAACTAGACTCCCGACCCAAAAGTCTAAAACACTTTCGATGGAAGGGTAAAATCAATAGAAATCATAAAACATCATTGGCATAAAAGTAATCCTTGTGCAAACATCAAACAAAACCAAGGAGCCAAGCAAAAATAAATAAAAGGAGGGTCCCAAAAAATTTTGAATTGTGGGAAAATGTTGCAGCCGCAACAGAACTGTACTCACAAGGAAGGATATGCAAGGACGAATTACAACATCCAGAAAGCTAAGACTGTTGGGCAGGTGGCAAGGGTAGTCCCTAGGATTTATGCAACATTAGAGGGCTGTTGGGAAGATCACCAGTAAACTATAGTTGAGATTCTAGGTAATATTGTTGAGAAATATGTCTCTATTTTGATTGAACCTGGTTCTACTCATAGTTATATTACTCATAGGATTGTCAAAGTTTGTGCTTTTAATAAGTTAAAGCATAATAGTTCATGGTTAGTTCAACTAGTCACTGGAACCAAGAGGAAGGTCAATGAGATCGTATAAATATTTCCATTAGAGATGAATGGGTTAATGACTTATGCAGATCTAAATTTTCTGCAACATTGTTCCTATGACATTCTCATTGGAATGGATTGGTTAGAATCTCACAGGAAAGATTGACTATTACAATAAGACTTTTGAATACATGGATGAAGAAGGACACCCAAGAATTGTAAGAGGCATTCCAAAAGTGGTTTCTATTAGGCATATTTCAGCCATGTAGCTAAATAAGTTCTGTACAAAAGGTTTCCATCCCATGTTTTGGAGGAAACAAAGAATGAAACTCCTAGGTTGGAGGATTTTCATGTGCTACAAGAATTCAAGGATCTTTTTCCTGATGATATTCCAAGACTTCCTCCAAATAGGGATATTGATTTTACCTATTCAAGTATCTCCTCGTCATTGCAAAAACAACGATGAGACGTATCCAAGGTACTTTCGATGATTGCTAGGATAAGCGGGTATGTGGAACTGGACACCATGTTGATGGACATTGTGTCTAAGGAAGGAGGCAAGTGGTGGATTTATTCAATCAGAGTTATCTCGAATTCAAGGGCATGCTTTCGAAGGTTAGCTAGGGTCATTCAAAACTTGGGTAAGTGTTGGAAGTGGTGAGAATAATTTTTGTACAATCCGCAAAGGGTGCATGCATGGTTCATCCTCAAATACTTAATTTTCACTATTGGCCCATTGGGGAGAAAAACCATGGGGATGTTTTCTGTTGTATCCATGGCATCTAAGTATGTGCGTAGCATGGGAATATTTGGGAAGTTATGAGTTGCATGTCCTTGTACATCGCACACGACACATGGTGGATCCTACCGAGGTTCAGGTGTTGTTTTCACATTTTTTCCCCTGGCCCTTTTTGGGTGGGGCAGGGGAGGTGTAGGTGAGGTTGGTGGTTTTTGTGGGCTAGGTGGAGGACACGATTTGACTGAAATAGGTTGAACTAGAGTCAACACAACCTCAGGCATCAGAGGCTAAGCTGGTGGGTCAAGGTACCACAGCATAATCCCCAATGTAAAGTTGGGTAAGTTTAAGGTAGCAATTAGTGGCATACTTTCGATGCCATATGGGGGAAAAATGAATAGAATTGTATGGATTGGGAAGTATCCCTAGTAGTTCCTTGGTGAATGTGTTTGGGGGTGTGGTTGCAGTTGTGGCTGGGGTTGTGACTACAGATGATGTTGTGGTTACGGTTGATATTGCAGCTGCATTTGATGTGGCAGTTGTGGTTTGGGTTTGGGTGTAATAGTGCTATATGAGAGCATGCACAAATCTCCAGTATCACTTAGTGTTGAGGGAGGTGACACGAAGGGGAAGGAATCCATCATGGAGGTGTTGAAAAACAACCTATGGCCTACATTCAACAATGGGGAGGTGGTCGTGATGTCGATAGTAGTTTCAACAATAGGGATAATGTTGGCTGGTGCCATTGGACCCTGTGGATCTTGATAAGTTAGTTGGTCCACCGTTACGATCTTCCCGTCATGAGGGAACATCATGAGGTGGAAAATAGTGGATTCTATAGCTCTCATGGCATACATATAACTCCTTCCACTAGCACAACATGAGAAATTAATGACTAAAAAATGACTAAAATAAGGTTATAAACGACTAGTTTTGAGTCAGTGACTAATAGTAGCTAATTTCCACTATCTTATAGCTAGTCATATTTCACTTAGTCTTTCAGTTAGTCATTAATTGCTTGATTTATTAGTCATTGATTTAGTCATTTATAGTTAATAATTTAGTCATTGATAGTCAATGATTTATTCATTGATTTAGTCACGAATTTAGTCATTGATTTAGTCACTGATTGCAACAATTAATGACCAAATATATGACTAAATAAACTACTAGATGATAACATATTAATGACTAAGCTAAATACGACTAATATATGGGAAACTAGCTACTAATAGTCATATATATGCAAATTTAGTCATTTTTGTAGTCACAAATTTGTGATAGGGCACAGAGGAATCAAACCACCAACCTCTTGCCTATAATTAGGCAAGCACTCTACCATTGAGCTCGCACCCTTTAAGAAGTAGTTATTGCTTGAAAATGATTATATTCAAAAAAAATTATGATATATAGCAATATACAAACTACATAATTCTTACTATTACAACTTACCAATAACTAGTATTTATGATAAACTAATTCCTGAGAGCTATGTACAATTTTCCCTATCTGGCATATCCATTCATGTCCATGTCTGGCTGGGATCCCGAATTGTTGAATTGGAAACAAATTAGGAAATGGTGGACAATGCATCCAGAAAAGTATAGTATTCATTATTTTCCAATAAATTTACTATATAGACTTAAAACATTGGGTGTATGTTGCAAGTTTCATCCTTGGCAATGTTTTATAGACTTAAAACATCATGTTGAAAGTTTCATCCTTGTACACTCTAGACTAGTTGGAGTTCAAATTGGGATGAATCCTATTAGGTTGTTATAGTGGGATCTATTATTCTACACACTGATTGATGCCATCATAGGTACTACTTTTGAAACTACACCGTGCAGCATCAAGTAATAATAATTTCCACCTTCAACAAAATGTAATCTTTGAAGATCAATTCATATTTAAACAAATTTCAAATCCTGACTTTCCTATTATTAAATTAGACAATTATGAATCATTATCTTTGCATCTTGGGAATGTTTTTGGAAGATACTAACAACTATCTTCTAGTTGAACAATTTTATAGGATTGAATGTAGAAACCCAACCTTTCTATTGCTTGATTTGTCATTTCACAAATTAAAATATGTCACTAGCAACATCAGAGAGAAAATTACTCAACCTGCATTGAATGCACATCCTAAGGTGGGAACTTTATCTAGCAAGGTGGGAAATCTTCCCACCATGGTATTTGTAGCTAGTTCATTTTGCATTTTGTGCTCTAAAGCACCATGCATTATTTTTAAGCTATCCTAGCTTATATGCTCTTTTTCCCATTTTTGTTTTCGAATTTTCGAATTATTCAAATTGATTTTAATTCAAACCCCATGGATTTGTATCCATGAAAAAGTATTCTTCATTCTTTGGAATGCCATTACAAATGCCTAAAACATGTTTTTCAATGCTAAAAGTATAAATGAATTTATTAGAAGCTTTGTCAATAAACTCACTAAAATTTCAAATGAAATACAGAACAAAGATACCTACCTGAAGCATAGAACCCCCAAGGAGTTGAGAAAAAAACAGACCAAGTCTGGTTTTTCCATAACAAAATTCTTTACAAACATCCCTGCATTTGAGTGGGCTATGATTCTACTATATAACAAATTATGCAATAATTCAAAAAGCTTGATCGTCTCGACCAGGAAAAATGCAAGATTGATACTTTACTGAAAAGTTTTAACTCTAGCATATGAGCTGCTTAATATTTTATATTTAATGTGGAATCACCACCATTATCTTTTGCAAATTTCATATTAGACACCTAGGAACTGAATGATAAACTTACATGTGTTGATCTCTGTGGGAAATTCTATAAGAATCTTCAAAATGACAGCCCATGAAACTCAAAGTTATTGTATAGCCATAGTAAATAAATGCATGAGAGCACAAGACAAAAAGTATCCTATCTATAGAAGAAATTTCATTTAACTGACCATGGACATGATACCAGAAACACAAGATTACAAAGGAAAGGGGAAATTAATTTACCTCACTTTCCTTGGAAAGGTTAAAAGTTAAAAAATAAAATGACACTCATCTTTTACTTCACATGGTATCTAGTAATCTATTATTACTACAATGTTACAGATCATTCATCACAGCTCCTAAGTGTCATGTGCCTTAGCAAACTTTGCAATAAATTGTAGTCTGAAAGATCTGGTTGCTATATTATGTTGTTTTTCATTAACAACAAAATGGCCAGAGTATAGTATTCTTCTTTTAGTTGGTTAACAGTGGTTTGCAATACTAAAAAGAGAGATGGCTTTGTTCTACTTTATTTTTGGCCGGAGACATCACCTCTTTTTAACTTTCTAATATATGAACACATTGTTACATTTTGTGCATAATATATCTAAAACACAACATAACTATACCAAGAACACCTATGCAACCGGAACATAGTGGACAATCATCAACATATGCCCAAATTTCTCTTCATACATTAACAACATCTAGGAAAAATACAACATAGATGTTGATTTGACATTCCAAAATGTTATACAACAGATACAAAACAACCAAACATAAATATTGATAGTAGGTGTAAGTTGTTTCAATTGCATACTTGCAATCTAATTTTATTTCCTTTCCAAAGGTTCTTTCCTAGATGTTGTCAAAAGAATTTCAATTGAGAAGTATAAGATTTAACAAAAAGAAAGAAAGTTGCTCTGCTACTGTAAACAAAGCCAAATTTTCAGTTCAGTTCAATCATGGATAGATAATCAGTGACAAAGAAAGGAATACAAACATATAATATGATGGAAAAACCTATCTTGTTAATAAAGGGGTAGAACCTCGAGAAGCTCACAAATGTTTCTAATAGTGTAAGTGGGGTTTTTTGGTCCTAGAGGGAAATCATTTAGACCATGAATGTTGACCCATACATTTTCTAGAAAACCTGCATTTGTACGTCCCTGAAATAAATAAACATAGCTATTTGTAGTGAAACATAAAACCGAATTTAAGGCAAAATATTAGGACAAATTCCCATCATGATACATCTAGAGATGCATATTAAAAAGAATTATCCAGAGAACAAAAATTAATAGAAAAGAAAGGATCAAGACAACTATTAACCTCAAACCTACCATATGAAGGATCAAAACAATGGATCTCATTTATCTAAACATTTATGCTAGATACATTTGTTTGTATTTTTTATATATAAGGAAAAGCTTGAAATACAAGACCTAAATCTATGTTTTAAGGCTATCTCCCACCATGAAAGACTGCTCAGGTGTGCATCCTACAAGCTGACAGGATTTCAAAAATATGCTTTTATAGGGTTTTTCATGAATCTCCTTTGTAGATAAAAAATGAACGGTTCATTTTATGCTGATTTCAAAAGTCACATGTTCAAACTCATAGAGCTCCAGTAAATAAATAAGGGAATTCATCTACTTTTTTGGTTCAAATGTAGAATTAAAACATAGATTGAGAGTTATGAGTTAACAAAAAGGACTTAAGATAACTAGAGAAAGAAAAAATGAAAAAAGTTATAAAGCACAGTTTTTTATATCTAAGGTACCTCCACAAACCAAAATTGTGTTGAAAAGCTCATTTGCTCAGCAAGACAAAAGTTTTGCATGTTGAACCTGATAAATCAGCTAGATTATAAGAAAAATTGGTAAAAAACTATAATTATAGAAACCATTATCCATTGGGAGTTTCAAATCGTTACAAATAGGCAATGTTTTGATCTCACCTTCAGATGTCCATAGGTTATGATGCCAACTTTAATTCCATTGAGTAGTATTTTCTTGACCATCTACATATATAAATTTCAAATTTAGGAATCATCCCTTATTGAAGGCATCTCTCACAATTTCATGCTATGCAAATGTTATTAACTTAAAACTTAATTGTATGGTCTCCATAAATGAACTAAAAAATACTTCTAGGTTAGGCTCCCTAGAGGCTGAAGCACATAAACCAATTTAAAATCCTGTATTGATTCGGGATTTCAGATATATTGGATATTATCCTAAGATGGAAGTGGACATTTTAGCCAAGAAACTATCCCTTGCTTGGGGTTTCCATGGTATTTAGTAGTCATTCTCCTATGTTCTTAGATTAGCTCCTCCCAAATATATGCTCATGTAGCACAACCTATTCATAGTCTAAAGTATTCTGCAGCTTTTGTGCAGCCTTGGGATTTTTCATTTAGGTCATTTCCTTTGCCTGGTTCTAAAAACTGAATTATTGAAAGATAAAATGAAGCTAATGTTCCCCCAAGTTTCCGGGACATGGGAAATGCACATTGGGGATGTATGGAGACCACCACCAAATTTTTGGGAAATTTGAGGGGGGTGGGGGGTCATAAAAATTATAAAAAATATAAATCCCAACAATAACAATTCATCACATGTAAATACAAGTTAACCTACTCACTATAAATACAATCTAATTCTTCAATGATTCAATACACTTCAATATTGTGTGAATCCATGGCAGAGATTTTATAATGGGGAAATGTGACCCAAGGACCCTATTTCTTCATGATTCAAGAGGGCATCACTTTATTTGAGGATTTCAAGTCCAACATACAATTATGCAATAGTGAACTATTAATCCTATATTGGGATCCTATTCATCAATAACACCTTGTGTCCGCCTCCTCTAGGATTTTAGTCCATGACTCTACCTTGAATCTCGAAGTTGATCCTCAAAGGACGTTACTCAAGACCCTACAATTTTGATGAAACTTTCTAAACAAAGCATTAACATAAGGTAGAATTAGAAAAAACTCCCCATGCTTAATAAGTGGGTTTTCTTGACTAAAGGGTACAAATTGATTCAGGTCATGATAAAGGACTTTAACAATCAACACCATCAATATAAAGGTACATTGAGAGGTTGATGTGCTTGACTAAATGACAATCCCTTAACCTCATACATGATAAATTGTAGTGGAAACATTGTAATCCTAAAATCCTGAAAACTGTGAAGACTATTGAATTCTGAATGGGATCTAAAATACTACCTATTTCATATGAACTCCAATGAGGTTGGAACCACTCTCAAAAACTCCTACCGCAGATTTCCTTTTGGTATAATTTACTAAACTATGGATAAAAGTAAATAAACTAATGGTAATGTTAAAAATTTAAGTAAAATGATAGAAACTGAAAGATAAGGAAAATACTACTAAGAGTTTAACATTGCCATTTGTTTTCCCAAAAGTCTGCTACCTAGACTACGGGGTCAGTAGTGTTCAGGAACCTCAAGTAAAAGACTATTTTTTATAGGCTTTATTTGGATAACAATGCAAATAAAAGGTGTAGGGATAACAAGGAAGAAGACTATGTCTGAAAACTTCAGCAATACATATGTAAAAGGCAAGAATCTTGCATGAATGAATGACAAGTATAAAAGGTACATGAGATAAGCTTAACCGTATATAGAACTGCAAACAATAAACTAATAGTTCATGTCTATAGCACATATATAAGATTAATATTGGCTTTTGAAAACACTTTTCAAATAACAACAAGTATTTATAATTCACATTCATACATGAAATGAAACATAGAAAACATCTACACAACATTCATAGCATGAAGAGTTCAAACTAAAATGAAGAATATAAAAACATTTTAGATCAAAGGCCTAGCTCCATATAATGTATTAGCAGTCATTCACAAAGCATAAGAAGCTCTTACATAAGTAAACATAAATGTCTGCACAGTCTCCCAGGACCGAATTCCATGTGTCTCTTCCTCTATTATTATAATGCTTTACAATTTATAAGAATATTTAATCCTAGAAAAATGATTTCTGAAGTGACAAGTATTACTCCTAATCCAAATTGACTTTTAGCTTCTTATGAACTCTACCAAGCACCTTGGTAGTAGTTTCAAACAATTGGCACCAACAATTACCCTGTCATCTTTTAATATTCTATATGAAAAATAATTGCATCCTGTGGGAATCCTCATAGCGTTAAGTGATGAATAATATGCATATCTTAATGTCTTGATTTATTTTCAATATCATCTATACTTACTTCAATTTCCTCATCCATCCGATCAAACAACTCTAGTTCTTCTTTGCTTCTAGTAATTAAACGATTTACTTCCTGCATTGAAGGCATATTATTCACAGCTTCTCGTTACCTCTATTCATCATGTAAAAGAGTATCTAATGTCAAAACAGCCTACATTTATGACCTCATCTTCCATATCAATTTTATACTATTGGATGTTGTTATGAACAAGGATTTCCATAGAACCCATATATCGATCTTTACCAGCAATATCATCCTCACTATCTATTGTTCCTCCCATTCTGAGTTCATCTTTTTCCGGGTAGCTTGATATGGTTTCTACAATAGCTTCCAACTATATAAATTTGACTTCTCTCTTCTGACCAATTCTATGAGCCCCAGCTACAGCCTCCTCTTCATTTTTAGGGTTTGGATATGACCACTTGGTAAAAATATAATGATCGGGTATTATCACAATCTTTTCTCGATCCCAAACCTTATCCCGGGAGCCAAACTCTTTCTTGAAAATCCTGATAGTTCTAGGGCCATAGACATCATGGGTCATCAAATTATCTACTTTCACCCACACATTTTCCCTGGGGCTCACTTGAGATCTCTTTGCATCCTTGACTAGAGTGTTTCACGGAGCCAATTGAAGCAAGGGAATGTTGTTGCGACTGGGGAGGAGCCATTGCTGTTGCTATGAACTTCGTCATGCTCTTCTCATTCTTTAATGCTGCTGTGACCTTGGAGTTTAAGGGGGTCATACCAGTAACCAAGGTGTAATGGATTCCACTCTTTGTTTTAGGAGGTGGGAGGTTGAAGGTGTTTTCATAGGAGAGGCCATTAATGAAATAATGATATCTTAATGTGCCTGCATTCCCTTGCTAAAGCATGATTGTCATGCGAGTGAGGCTTTGCAACCAAAGGTTCTAGTTTAGAAACATCAAATCTATATTCCTGGAGATATATGGCTGCTTCATCACTTTAAAGTGCTTCAAAACTAGATGATATCTTCCTCTCAAGATAATTAAATGTTATCTAATCTGCAACGACAACACCATTCTTTGCTTCCGCTTCAACAACCATGTTACACAATGTCATTCTATCTTCTATCGTCAATCTTTTAACAGAGGATCCTAAAAATTCCATGGCTCGGTACATTCCACCAAAAATATATATTTCACCAATAATTTGCAGAATAAGATCCTTTGCAAGTAGGAACTGCGGCATTTCCCCATCCATTACAAATCTCAGTGTTGCTGACACCTTCACTAACAGTTTTCCAATGCCGATTATAAATCCTACATCAGTGTTTCCTATTCCACTTGCAAATTTTCCAATTGATCCAGCATTGTATGTATGGGATTCTGTACCAAACATAACCTCGCCTGGTCTACAATGACCTTCTTGGGCAAGAGAAATATGACAAACTCCTTTATAATCTAGATTTTCCCTGAAATCACTGCAATATGTGATGTCATTGATTGAAGATTCAAACCCCTTCTGAATCTGGATTGTCTGTTCTTCTTCATGCAAGTGAATAATAAGCCAATATTCGTGTTGGATTCCCTACAGATTCTACTTCCAACTCTTTAGAAAACTCATCCATTGCATCTTGGTGAGCTGGAGTAAATTCTATATTCCAAAATGGGTGCTCCATAGCTAGAAGATTAACTCCTGTTGGTGTTGCATTATAACCCTGTATAAACATTTGCTTGAACCACTTTCTTGCCGATCAGACACCATATAATCCTAAGAAGATTGAGTAAAGGCTGTAGGGTGAAAAATAATGAAGAAAAATGGTTCTATACAGGTGTTTTAACCGAGTACTGCAAACCTTTATCTCCTTGGAAAGCTAGTAGCATGCCTACATCTTGAGTATTTGTCATGTGCTTCCAGCTCATATTGATAACCATAAATAATGTTTTTAAATGAATAATTAATCATCTATTGGAGCTTGGCTAAAGAAACTTAATATATATGTAATGCATGAAATAAAAGGAAAACTATCCCAAATTTTTTAAAGAAAGATTTAAAAATCAAGAACAAGAGAGAACCTAAGATAAACATTCAACTATAGAAAAAGGATAGAAAAACCTAAGACAAACACTGGCTCCAACTGGGGGATGGAATTTCCCTATCATTTTCCAAGAACTGAAGACCAAGTGCCTTATTTTCTGTCAACAATACTAATCCATTGGGATATGGAATCTTATACCAAAACTCTAAAACTTTCTCAAACTCTGAGCATACACCTTTGAAATGACAAAATACAGCTGCAATCCAACACACTGAAAATAATATGCATGCTCATATGGCAAGCTTATTCCTCTACCTTCTCCTACTTTTACTGGTACAAACATCCCAATCAAGTGTAATCATAATTCTAGTGAAGCCATGATATCATCCATCCCACTGTAATAACTTCTTGCAGATAGATAAAAATCAAACAAGATTTTATCATTTGAAGCAGAAAATTAATTTGCAAATCATATTCTACTTTGATTTCAAATACTAGAACGATGAAACCTTTTGAAACCTCTGAGTCCATGTAGATGGCTACTGGGTCCTAAAAAACATGATAGATTTTTAATTGATATAGAAGACCATATGGCTGATCTACAATTTCTGTTTCATTCATAGTCCCATAATCCTCTTGAAACAACCCATGGACATTACTTGTTTTCTTATGATCAAAGACAACCTGAAATTCTTGAACAATGAGATCTGAGTTCTACTAAAATGTTTCTTTATGCATATGATTGGTATAGATATCTTCAGATTCATTCTCTTCTTGTAAATAATATCTTTTTTTATGTTCCTTGAACTCATCATAAGTAAAAAATGGGGACTAAATTCCTATATCACCATTAAGATGCCGAGGAGGAGCAAATCCTTTTTCATAAATATGATCATAAGATAATGGTGAAGCAATGTTTGGAACACATTGATTATCATCATCCAAGAATATGTAATTGTTTAAGCCATAATTGGTTATTGTATACTCAACATGGCTTGAATACTGATCATACATGTCCATAGAATCATCTGTCAATGCTGAAGAGCTCTTATCCAACTCTAAAATATTTTTACATCCATACTGTTGTTTTGGATCTGATCCATACTTACTATATTCCTTCTCTTTCCCATACATATATTCAAATTAAACTGGATCTTGCACCCTTATGGAAGCATGGATGTTCTCCTCCACTCCTTTTGCATCTTCAAAAAACTTCTTAAAGATGATGATTTCCTTTCTCACAGGAAAAGAACAATATTTGAATGATGAGCCATAACATAATATACCATGGCAGGGATCTCAGTGGGCCTAATATCCAAGGGAATACTATGATAAACAATATAAAACCTTCTATTGAAGACAACCAAAGCTTCTTCATCCCCTCTCTTAAAAGTGCAAAAATCAGTGACGTAATGATCAAGGGACTTGTTCTCACCCCAAGATCTTGAAAAATTATTTTATAAATCAGCCCATGAACCAATAGAACCATCTTCTATATTTTTAAACCATAAAGCAGCATCCCCCACCAATGATTCAGAGAACAACCTCAAAACAACATCCTCATGTACCATTTCAAAATTACCAATGAAATTGTGAAAAGATTCCAAGTGTTTTTTAGCTGAAACATGATCTTCTAAAGAAAACCGGGGAAGATATTCACAAAAATCAAGAGGATAAGGATTAATGTGATATGTCAGCCTCAAAGGTTTAAACAACTTGTTTCTGATTTGAGCTTGAAATGTAGTAGTCTAAAATGTGTGACCAGCCCTTGTTCACCATCAAAGACTGGATCTAATCATTGTCAAACCAAGGAAGAGCTTGTGCTTCCTCCCCAACAAAGTCACCAAAAGATGTTTTCCCTAAATTCTGCTGACCCCATAGTCTAGGTAGCAGACTTTAGGGAAAACACCATTACCACTAGAGTGCCTAAGATCCCCCCACTTCATCAGTGCATGCTTCAAAAAATGGGGGAGAGCTCCCCCCCTGAGTTTCTTCAAGTTTCACCAAATTGGGGGCAAGGAGAAACATTTCTCTAGCATCCCCCAAGTCCCCAGGACATGGGGAGTGAGGGGGGTGCATCCCTAACCTTGGGGAATGCATCCCCATGTAACATAGAATGAAACCCATGAAATTGTGATCTTCCCTTGCTCAAAATATGTAAATAGGATATTTGATTATTTTTTAACCATTCTTTATTCCACCTTAAAATCCATCCTGAAGTCTAAACTGGACTGCAATTTAATGATTTCTCTACTAGGTAATAAAATAGATAAATTATACACCAAGAGATTTGAGGTGGTCATACAGCTTGAGTGGAGATGAGAAACCTATCACTAGTTTATGTAACAGTACATTGAATCCATATGGTGCCTTGGGTGCATCGAATATGGACAATTCACAGACTAATATAAACCAAGAGCTAATGAAGGTCTAATATACAACATGAGGCCACAAAGTTCAAGGATGTATATCTCATATTCACACAAATGCCAACATATTAAGTATTGGAATTCATTTTATGCAACCTCAAGCTTTGCAACTTGGAGGGGAAACTAAGACTAGGTTTTAGATGAGTTTGTGTTGGTACATAAACTTCTCCAATTTTTCTCACTACAGGAATTATAAGTTTTAGCCGACCCCATTATTTCATGATATGAGAGTCATTCTAAACCATTTAACCTATAAAATTCCAAATATTGAAAATAAATTGTTTGACTAGATCATCTTCTAATAAGCCCAATTTTCCAAACATATAATCTTTCTGAGAGTATGGTGGGTTATGTCATTTCAAGGTTTAAATCTAGGGACATTGGCAAGGCAATATTTCTAATACTACTGCAATAATCCCGCATTACCCAAATGATGTTACAATGCATATCTAAGACCCACAGGGGTAAGGTATGTCTTTTCTTTATAGTACATAGAAGCAAATTAATGGGATTTTATCCCATTCACCCCACTTAGGGAGAGGTCATCTTGAGAATGGCTCTGGATACCTGGACTGTTGTGAGTGAAATTGTGAACTAGTAAACCATGACAATATAGAAATGTATAATTTGCATTAAACATAGACTTACATTTGAACCTAGAACTTCATGATAGCAAAATATAAATCACATATCAAGATAAATCATAACAAAGCAAAATTGAAGGAGGATAAATAAGGTATTTACATAGCATATGGAAAGTTACCACTTCAACTCCTAGGGACCATTGGAATGAAGTCATTTTGGTAGTGTCAAAGTAGTGCTGCATCTCCTGTGTGCAAGTTAACAACAATTAGAATCATATGATATCTACTCTGCCCATTTACCTAAATCTTTTAACTATATTCTAAATGAAGTACTCAATGTTTACTGAAATAAAGAAGATTCACTCTTGCAAGCTGGTTATCACTAATACCTTGGGATTCCAGAGCCCTGCACCAGATATGAGCACTCCATTCAGTCACATCAATCTGAAACTTGAACAAATTTGTTTCAAAAAATCTAAATTTATAAAGGATAGCCAACTTCCCTAACCAATACCCAATTACAAATTTAAATCCCCTACACAATATCCAATTGTGTTATTGCACATTGAGGTGCAATAGAATTGGAAAATTAATTACAAAGAAGAAATGGGGAAAGGGGTCACAAACCTGGTTATTGGGATCCCAAGGCAGAGCGATGAATCCCTTAATGAAGGTGTCTATGATGACATGCTGATCGAGAAAGGGGTGGTGCTGACTGAGTAGCTATATGACTTCCATGTAGGATGCCTTGTGCAGCATGGGTCAAGACCAACGTATCATGCATTTTTTGGGTTTTGTGCTTGCCCAATTTGAAGCTAGAAAGTTTAGGAGTCTTGGCTGAGATAATGATCCTAGACAGTGACCACCTATAACACCACAAAAGCATTAATAGTTACCACCTATAATAACACAGACTAATTATCTTTAAATCAAGTGATAAAAATTCTAAGAGCCAGACAGATGCAGAAACTTATTGCTAATGGAGACTCGATGATTATCATTTGCAAAATTAGAGAGTTGACTCCCTCTGCACCATAATGTCTTGCAAGAATGATCTCTAGACCTAGAATTCAAAGAATTGCAAGTATTTTGACTTGGAGAATACTATCAAATCCTATGATGAGTCTGATCATTAAACAAGGACACAGATTCAATGGAAAATAAAGGTATGCTATAGAATCAAGGATTTATGGAACAATATGCGGATATTATCACTAATTTTCCCTCATGAATATTGACAATATAAACATTAGGAATTGCATGCACATCAAATTGTAGGACAAGTTTCAAAGTTAACCATGCCACATGAAATGGAGTTTAACTTCTCCCTAATGTATTCTTGCTTGGGAAGAAGACTGAATTTATGGGAGATGAGATGGGTTATCATAGCATAGGTGGGATATATCAATCTTTTCTAGGGTGTTTCTTCATTCCGTCAACACCACTCTACATCCTAGTAGTTGATTATATATATGTAGAACTTCAAATAGCTTAGCATCAAGGGGGAGCAGTGGATGTATATGCATACTTGAGTAAATATGTGATGAGGTTTTGCAGTCTAGACTGGAAGAGAACACCAAAGCTCAGAACATACTAACAACAATTTGGGCTCTTCTTCATTACAATGGTCCAGCTTGTTGACCTAAAGCATTTGGGACATGGGAGAAGGTAATCCAACTTGATTTTCTATTTGTTTTTTTTTTAGAAACATTTGAGCCCTTGGGTATCCAATATTTTGAGACTGCATTTCCTCACTTCTCTAGGTGTAAACCCTCCTAACTTCACAAAGTTGTGAGACTACCTCTACTACAATGGATGGTCATAGGAATATAAGTCATATTTCATGTAAAATAGAAAATAATTGCATGGTAATAAGAAGGATGGTGCACAAGAATAAAGATATTTAAGTAGCAGTATCCCATTTCAACAATATATTGTTTTCACAATTACAATTTCAACTGGTTCAAAATTTAGTGCTTGAAGTCAAAGTGGCAATACAAGGTAAACACATTAAAAAAATTGTTGCAGTTTTAGACTTAGCCAAATGTTCAAATTCAAAGAATTCTCCCCATCAAGACTCAATCATCTCCACAAAGGAAGTGGCTATGGAGGAAGATACAGTCCAATAGAGACATGGAGATATGGAAAATGAAGAAACAACTCCAACGTTCGAAGTAGAGGATCAGCTGGAAGCCCACAGTGGGCAATATTTTCACTGAAACATTAAGGTTTTATCTATTATTACTTGATAATAGTATTAGGGAAGTTATATTGAAGTAAGGAATTCAGTTTTGTGAAGAAAAATGTAAGGGTAATGATCCTAGTAGACAGACATATGTCAATTTTCATATATTTTAATTTCTCATGACTACACTCCCTGAATAAATGTAGTAACTGATTTTATAGTGCATCTGCAGTTTTCTTTTAATACAAAATATATATATTTCAATTAAGAGAAATAGATCATACATCCCACAAGAGTGAAAATTTATGTCAGGCTCCCCACTTCAAAGTTGTTGATTCTCAAAAATTATCCTTCTAGTTAATGATACATAGCTTGAAAATGCCCCAAGATGAACCACTTGCTATGCTTGGATAAAATGTCCTTTCACCCACTTCATAGAGTTCCAGGTTTCACTTTTTTCTTTCCCACTTATTGTACTATAGAACTATATCCCATGCCCTGTCTGCTCCATGAGATGGGCCATTCCACAGCCACATGGTCTCTTCTAATAGGACTTGCAGCAACTGATCCTAGAATGAATCAATGAATAAGAGGTATTGAGAATATAGAGTGTAGCTTCCTCAAATATATTATAAAAACAATAATTAGATTACTATTTAGACCACCAAATAGTCTTGCAGTTGATGACGAAAATGAGAGATTACTTTAGACTCTTAACCTTTATATCATATTCCTTCAATGACCCAAAATGTATATAAGATAAGAGAACAAAACCACACTTTCAAATCTATGTAAGGATGGATAACAATATAACCATATGGATTGAATGTATTGGGGACATTATCTTAAATATGTAAATAAAACAATGCTTCCCCATTATACACAAAATAAGATAATGTTTCTAAACTAAAATAATGATTCTAAACTACTATATTAATGACAAAATGTTCTTGGATCTGTTAGCTTTTTGTAAGAACCAAGTATGTTAGAAGACTTTGCAAACCAAAATAGATAACATAAACACCAATATATCTACATTTTAATGATGGTGTTAGATATGGGGTCAAGCAATGCACAAAATAGAGTATTGAGACAAGAACTTGATACCTTAATGGAGTACTTGAACCATTACTTACAGATCTAGGTTATTACAATAGTTTCCATGTGGCAACAATAAGAAAAGATTTATCTAATATACCAACAGTATGGAACAACATCTTAGTGTTTTCACTAAAAGCACAAACATAGTACTTTTCATACTTGCAAAATGGGATGGACAACAATAAGAAATGAAAGTGATATCACTTTTTTGGAAAGGCATTTAATAGTGGTGTGGATTTGTTGTAGGAATTTTAAGGATGATATATGTCCTAAGGGATAAAACAGAGCATAAGTTCATCAATTGCACTAAGATCTAACACAAAACAATAAGCCACTATTTCATTCCTCTATAATATTAAATTCATTGGAATTTTTGTAGCAGATTTAGATCATGAAGGTGGGTGAAATAGTAAATCTAAAGCATCAAATGCCAGGGTATCCAACAAGGTGTTCCTCTACTACAAATAAGGCGCTAAGTAGGTTTTGATCTAATTGAATGTACTTACAAAGTAATTGACTAAATTGGTGTGAAAAGTTGTTAATTTTTGAAAAACCATAATCTAACCCAAAACTTTAACATATATCTCCACAACAAATTCATGTAATTTTTTTCATAAATAAGTTTAAATGTATCATATTTAAACCTGGAAACATGGAAGGTAGATACAACTTGAAATTCTTGGTCAAAAATTGAATGGCATAATAAAGAAGAATTACCTTAATACCCAGTGCATGACAAAAGAAAGCCTCTGGTGATTGTCAGTGATAGTTCCCACCATGGCCAACAACACCATAAGGAGCTCTTATAGTAAGTCCTATAGAGATACCAATTCAGAAAAAAGTTTTTAGGTTCATAGAATGCACCTAGAAACTCATTCCTAAACAACCAATCATATGCAGCTAACATAAGGGATGAATCATCTAACATACTCAAGAAGGAAACAATATACCTCCACGGTTAAATTGATTTCCACTTCGATATTGATACTTTGCAGCTTCATTCACAATCTACAGAAAGTAAGGGAAAGTGTTCAATGGAAACTATGCCCATATTCCCTTACAACAAATAGCATTAAAAAAATAGATAAATAGTACACTGTGCCTATAGGTGTTATTTTCTTTCCATTTCCTTTCCACAATAGTTGGTGAATGAAGTTGTATACTATTAGTCACGGTACATAACTTTATAGTCAAGTTGACGCACATGACATAGGAGGCGAATGTAAATGTTAAAAGGGAAACTAAACCTCTATAATGAAAGAAAATTGGGATTCATCACATGTTAATGGTCATACGACCCAAATCTGGATATTTCCATTGCCAATTTATATATAAAATTGATTGTAAATAGTTTCAAACATAAGAAATCAAAATAAACATCACTTCACTAGCATGCAAATGCTCAACCTCACTATTTCTGTAATAGGAGGTTGTGCCCCATTATATGGTGAGCCCAAAGGCTATGAAGAGTGGCTGAATAAAAGCACTTATTAGATTAAAACATAATCTCATATTCTTAACATCATTAGCTAAATTCACACAAATAACTAGAAAATAAATGGATCTATAATGGTATTTACTCTGCCATGAAAGGGAAGGAGAGAACCTATATCAAATGTCTTGATCTCATATTTTGGATAGAAATACATATTTCTTGAGCCATTCAGCTCCCGAGGGGGTTACTAGAAGAAATAAGGAGTAAAAAGGGATTTAAAGATAAAATTTCTACAGAAATGGGGTTCAAAGGGGTTTTAGATTGATTCCTGATGTACACGGAAGGACTTTAATAATTGTCTTTGCAAGCACATGTTTTGAGAAAATACATTTAGTAGAAACTCTGTGTTCAGATCCAGTATGGTAACATACTTTTCAATAGATTAGATTTTTCACATCTAATGAAGACACCTTGTGACATGACAATCTTCTCACATACTAACATCCTTCCATTTTGCACCATAATTCAGCTCATTTTTTATTTTGATATTTGTACAAGCAAAATATGAGGTTGTTTTCTCAGAAAACCAACATGATTGTTGGTACATATAAAAATCAGTGTTTAAAAATCAATGCTTGGATTAGAGATTCTCTAAGATTTAATCAGTGAAAGAAAAGAGAACATTGAATAGAAAATATTACCAATGACAATACTCACTTCTGTTTCGAATACTCTACAAACGCATTACAAGCCATCCAATGTAAATCTACTTGAATGAAAAAAACAAGTTTTGAGATGAAGGAAGACACCAAATGGTGGTTGATAGAAATTTATTTACACATTTCATCCCATTCCATATAATAGGATCAATTTCATCCTTGGGAAGGTTCAAACTTCCAATTGGAATTCTTGAGAAAGACATATTTCCACCATTTTAGTTAGTGACAACAAACAGGTAACCACTGCATATAAGAATATGGAATTCTTGAGAAAGACATATTTCCACCATTTTAGTTAGTGACAACAAACAGGTAACCACTGCATATAAGAATATATATATATATATATATATATATATATATATATATATGTGTGTGTGTGTGTGTGTGTGTGTATGTAAAAGAAGAAAATTTATATTAAATGAGGTCCCAATACAAGGTGAAAACATAACCCAACAACCATGTAGTTCGGCTTGCTGAAATAACATTCTAAGTTTCATTCTTTCAAATTATGGGGAACTTAGTTAAAGTCTAGCAACAGTGATTTAAACCTTTCACTCTTTTTTTGTGTGCCTTATTTAGTAATCCAAATGTACATGCACAAATTAATTATTTACCTGGTCAAATGCAGGGTATATGTAAAATTCAAGATGAATTTCCACTATTGCTCGATTTCCCTACACCAAAACACAAAAAGGGCAAAATCAGAAATCAACGTTCGCATAGCATATAGTTTAAAACATTGACAGCAACCAAAATCGGTATAGAAACTGATGACTAATCATCTATGTTCATTCCTAAATGTGACATCACGGTGACACCTGAGGAAATTAATTAGTTTAATGAAGTAATCAAATATTGATATTAATAATCGCTAATAAGTGCTCAAAGAAATTGAAAAGAATATGAATGTTTTAGATCTAGAAAATGCCAAGAGGTCATGTACTAGATCAATTATCAGGCATGAGAATATGATGAAAAAGATGTATCACTTTCCATTGCATCCAATCCAATTCCAAATCCAATAATGCCCTGCACATCAACTGTCACATAGTTAGATTTATGTACTTGTTTACATTATGTCCCTAGTACCTAGGAAAACTTAATGACACTCGATCAAAATATGTTAGTAAAGCATGAAAAAACCACATGTAACACAAACAAACAGAATAAATACCTTCTCACAAAGAGGAGTGTTGAAAACTCGATGTTTACCAAATAGTTCTGTTAATGGTTCTGTGTGGTTGAAATTTTATATATTTGTATTTGTTGTTCATAATTTCCAGCAATATATGTTTATAGATTAATGTATTTTGAAATTGTTGTTTTGATGGAGGTCTTTAGTTGTTAATATACCTCAGTTTAGATTAATCTTTATAAGTGCAAAATCTGCTAACCATGGTCTAAAATTTAATAGCTTTAATTGTCCTTCTTTTCACCATAATAACCCTCACAAATTCATTTCCAATTTTTTGTTTCCTGCAGTTAAAGGGAAAAGGGAGAAGTGATAAATAGGACCAGCTACTAACGTTCTAACAGTTATGATGGGGAATAATGGGTCCAGGTAACTCAAGAGAAGAATAAGGTATCTCTTTGGTAGAAGAAATGGTTAGAACAAAGACTACCCCTAGAAAAACAGGAAGGGGGCACCAAAGAAGAAGATGAGAATTAAAGATGAAGAAGTAAAAGAGAGAAATATTCCCCTCCTACCTAATTTCTTAATAATGAGAGGTAAAACAAACATTAGTTTTGCAAGGACAGGAAAAAACCAAAGGAGAAAGAGGTAGCAAAAGCAAAAAGCCTCAGTTGGAAAATAGATAGATTGATTCCTTTTGGAAGGGAAGAAATCGAGAAGGAAAAAGAGAAGGAAAGACTTAAAGAAGAATGTAGAGAAAAATTAGAGCATCTACATTGACAACCTAGGTATGTTTTTATCCAGAAAGATTGCATGTCTTGAACTTGGTGCTTAAAAGATAAGTTTGGGCTTCCTTTCAAGGACTGGGTATCCACTTGTAGGCATGCATATGGACGGATGAATATGCACCACAAATTGCAGGCTTTAATCCAGGGTAGTGTCTTGGAAAGTTCCAGACCTGTGAAAAGGAGAAACAAAAGATGAGGAAATGATTGATAGGCTCCAAGAACCTGAAGCAGAATGGCTATAAAATGAGAACTAGGTACTTTGGGAATTCTGTTGTCAGACTTCTAGCATATAAATGTTAAGATTATCACAACGAAGTCTGGCCCAAAAAATCAAATCGCAGTACTCCTTCCAAGTAGTTAAGGGGTGTGTCATGGAAATCACCCTGCCTCCACAAGGGGCTTTGAAGCCCTTTTGTCTTGTTCAAGGAAGGTCAAAGACTCGGTATAACTATTAGTCTTCTCTTTGTTTTGATTGTAAAAGGTAATGTACTTTTCTACAGCCTATGCTCTTGGTGTTTGTTACTTAAATAAGTTGTTTTTCAAGGGTTATTCCCATGTATTGTTTCTACTTCTCCATGTACATATCACAATCAACAATTCCAAGAAATAATGCACATATCATATTTTGTGTGTGTACATCCATGCACGTGATTTTCTTCCAAAACAGTTATGGCTATCAAATCAAAATCAAGGTGGGGATTTGGAAAAGCATCAAGTTGCAGCTATGTCACCTATACTGAGGATGATCAACCTTATTTCTTGTGAAAATATTAATTGTTCCATACATCAACAATAGTACTTTCTATGGAATAAATTTCCATCTTCCATTGTGAGATCCATTCCATCAGCATCCAAATAAATAGGGAAAACTTAAAATATAGGTATTTTCCAACAAGGCGCATTGGTTCATTGGTGTGGTTGATAGAGTGTCAAGTGTTCACCAGGTCTCCATTCTCGTAGTTGTATGCCCCACCCTTAGAGAGGAGTATTGAAGGGATGAAGCCAACTGTATGTCCTAGGAAATTTTGGTTGAATAGCTACCCCTCAGCCCTGGAACCCACTCTTTGTGGTGCAGCCATCCACGATGTGCTTCTAGAAGTGATTTCAATTTTATGTTGTCATTTAGTTTAGGCCTTTGTGATGTGCATTGGGGTCCAAACAATTTGACCAATCGACCGATGGGACCCTGGTTCATGGATGCGGTTCGTAAAATATTAAGCAATCCAGTAGGGTTTCATTCTTATTGTGAAATGTTCCACCCAAATAGTATTAATTCCAAAGGAATAAGTATTAGGGTCGAGAGCAAGTTCTGTACAAATTTACTAGAATAGTTACTTGTTTGACTTGGCACAAAGCTAGTGCAGTGTAGTGCAAATCCTCGAAACGTTTCCAATCAAGATAATAATAAAAATAAATTGGACATTCCAAATTGATATTAATGGTGATAATCAATGCTAAATGTTAAACTAAACGATGTCAAACTTGGCTCCCTAGGAAACTAGATACCCAATTCTTCCAAAAATGGTTATGGTCCACCAATAGCATTGGATTTGGCAGTATCCAGTCACAAGTGAAAAAAAATAAATGATTTTTTACTTGGGGATCTATGTGTGACAAATTGGAGAATGTCATTGAGTAATTGAGTAAATTCATGTGATAAACGTTTAATAAATCCACACCTAGCCAGAGTTCTTGGGATTAACTGCATATGATTTCCCTCCACAGCTTGTAACTCCATATTTGTAAACATGTTGTGAAGAATCCTACTGCTTTGACTTGACCTTCTAATTTATTGTCGCTCGCCACTACTTCACGCCTACT
This sequence comes from Pseudotsuga menziesii, assembly GCA_001517045.1. Lineage (NCBI taxonomy): Eukaryota > Viridiplantae > Streptophyta > Pinopsida > Pinales > Pinaceae > Pseudotsuga > Pseudotsuga menziesii. Next base: position 223,426 of record LPNX010031052.1, on the reverse strand, counting down.
TAATTCCAAAGAGGAACTTTCACATACCAAGCGAGTGTTTTCTCTGAATTTAAGTGGCCTGTATAATCTTAGTTTCAATGAATTTCAAAGTAGAAATCAAGAACTCAAGTCCTTTCCATGGATTTGTAAACGAGAACATTAATTTTTTTGGGGGTGTAAATATAATTATTGTTGTTCTATGATAATAAAAATACTAGTATTGAATGTAAAGTTCCTAGTAATTAATTATGTTTAAATTCATGTTAATCCTTCTAGTATCTTATGATTCAGACTCTGAAACTTATCTCCCAATCACTTGAGGTCTTGATCTCTTGAGAATAATATATGTTTTCGATTAGGTAAACCTAGTTTGCTAAAGGGACTTTTTGTGTACTTCCATTCCATTTGTGTTGAAGTTATTTCCTCATTTTCAAGAAATAATAATAATCTATTTTTAAGATCACAGTCAACCTAGACACCAATTTTGTTGTATAAGACCCCCTTATTTGTGGGACAAGGAACCTCCTCTGTGCAACTATTTAACTGCTAAAATCTACAGAGGTGTACATACCCTACCGCCCTCTATATATGAACATGTGACCTCCTAGGAGGAAACACATGTTCTTAAACATTAGACCCACTCAATCTATTACTCTAACAACTAAAGTTGGGGCTTAAAGATTGATCTATTCATTCATGATATTTAACTTTTATATTTTTTTCGAATAAAATATTGTGGGGAAATCCACTAGATGTGTCCCCACATTCATGAATGGCATCCCTAATAAACTTATTGACATATATTAGTGTGACTATTAACCCAAAAGGATTCAAATTACCAGCACATAAATAGAAAAATGCCCAACAACATTGACGACAATCAGTTGAACTAATTTTGAGTGTATAGGTTGACAACAATATTGCACTTAGAGAAGAGGCTTGATTCCAGTGAACACATCCACCAACATATGGAGTTGTAGAGACCTCACTGGATGTCTCTAATTGTGCACACCATGAATCAGGAGGGTGGTGACGTCAGATGCAAAATTTACCTTGCCAACAATGCATTAAGGAGGTTTAAATTGACCATGATAAGGAAAGGTCATCACTGCATTATACGTATCATATTCTGCGAGGTGAGGACTATTAGAGATCGAGGAATCAAAATATTTACCTAAAAATATGATATGGGGTTGGGCTTCTACCTTTACTGCATATGGATCTGAGACTGGTTCTGGGTTAGCACCGTAGTTTAATTATAATTGAGTCTTTGATTGGTTAAAGTATTGTTCTTGGTGCTTCCACTAGTTCAATTATTATTGGATCAACTGCTATGAAATTTAACTGAACTGATCTTGGTGAAGCTATGTCGATTGGTGTAGATATTTTCACGGTCACAAATCATGATAGTTATATTGAAGTTAGAAAAACACCTCAGTATGGGATTTGGGACTCTTGCATTGAAGGATCAACAACTAGCTATGATGCTTCCAGGTATCGATATGGTACTAGTTCTAGTACCTAATTTTCAATTGTAGGAACCTAATTTTCTTTCAGCACATGCTTAATGGTTTGCTTCAATGGTGCAGTAGGGATAAAGATGGTCAAGATAAAATTCGTTCAACTACTTTGTTGGATCTCTGAAGATCGAGGTGCATGGCACCAATATTACAAATAGAACGTAGACAATTTACAAAATTTAATAAATTGTAACACTTCATTGTCGCAATTGCAATTTTCCATGACACGATTAAAAATGACTAATTCATATTCTTCTAGTTAGTCATTTTTTATATCGTGACCAAATTACTCATTTATGTTAGTCATTTTTAACTCTGTCACTTATTGTCTAGTCATATTTATTAACTAGTGACTAACTTAGTCGTTAATTTTAGTTGTTTATAGTTGGGTCAATCAAAATTGCTCATATTTAGTAGTAAATCACTTGCAAAACCTATGGTGACTAGAATTTTTAGTCACGTAGTAGCTAATTCCTCATTTTGTACTAGTGTTCCCAAGAGAAGATTATAGTCCAACTATGTATTGACAAATTTTATGTCGATCAATACTGTTTTCCCAGCTAATGTTATGGAGACATGTGGAAGGATACCCTGTGATTTTGTGGGATGGACATCATAATCCCATGGAGTTGTGGTGGATGGTTGTAATATAGGAGACCCAAGTTTCTTCTAGACCAAGGTTGACATAACACAAGTTGATGCCCCCTCATAGACAATGCACTGGTGTATGACCAAATTCCAAGTGGACACCGAAATTTTGAAGGAAATGGTTGATGGCATCCAGGGTTCTCCGTTATCTGTATCGAAAGTGATCAATTTGGAGTCAAAGGGGTCTATGACACCGAGGGAATCTAGTAAATATTTTCGGTGTGTTGAACATGTTTTAAGAACCTCGAGAGTAGACATTGCCATAGGTGTTTGGGCTATGTTATCAACGATGTTGTAGCTCACTATATCTCTAGTCGTGGCATTGTTTGCAACCCGCCACATGGGGGAAAAGGGGGTAAGTGAAGATGTATGTTGGTTGTGTTGGATGTGGATGTCACTGATCGGTCAGTGCATTCAGTATTGGATCCATACTGTTTTTTCCTGGTCTATAAATTGACCTCTTCAATTATCAGGGATAGCAGGTGGTGAACACTTGTCTCTGTTAGTGGAGGTGTAGAAGGGCTTATGGAAGCAGGTTGGGGAGCAGGTGCGGTTTCTACCAATCCTTGGAGTGGTAATGGTTTTTGGATCACCATGGGTGGAGGGCCTGGTGGTGCTGGGTTGGGTTGAGCTGGGACTTCTGCATTGGTACCGTGCTGAAGTTCATTTTGAATGGCCTACTTAGCGCTACCGATGAAGGGGCATTCATGCATATAGTTCCCATAGACATCGCATAGTTTGCATGGCTGATTTTTGCATAATGGAGCATTGTGTCTACGTGGGTTTGGTTGCTGGGGATTTTGAGCTGGACAATTTTCCCCAGTTTTGTTGGGAGGATTGGGATGTTGGTTGCCTCCTTGTGGTTGGTTGTTTCCTCAATTCCTATCTCCGTTATTTCTGCATTTCCCTTGTTGGTTATTGGGGAAATGTTGGTTAAGATGATTTTTCTGAGCAAACACTTATCCCAAAGGTGCTGACAAAGCAAGGGTGGGGGTTGGGGTGGCTTGCGCTAATGGTGCATAGTATACGGGGGAAGTTGGTTCTACAAATCTAGTTATCTATCCTAGATATTGTTGTGCCAACCAAGTTGGTGCATGGGCATGTTGTTGTGGCATGGGTTGTGCGTAGGAGGTTGTGGCTCCGAATTGAGACATCATCCTTAAATAGTCAAGAGCTTGGCTTGGGTGGGAAATAGTAGGGGCATTTTTTGACACTAGGGGTGGTTTAACATGGTGGTGTGATTGATGGGAAACAAATCCTATGATTCCATATATGGCATGGGATTCCCTTGGTGGGTCACGACAGGAAGTGCCCACATGGGGAGTGTTTGGAATAATGGTATAAAGGTATTAAGACTGAGAGTAAATTAGGTCAAACTGTTGGGCCTTCAAGATGGACTCCTCTTTAGATTGGGGTTGTTCCGATGCGACTTCCTTTTTTATAGGTGGTAGCAAAGGTTTTAGGAACCAATCCAGGAAGATCCTGTCATCAAGATGAATCTTGCACAAACTAAGGCATTGTCACCACTCATGGATGTGGTCAGTTATGTGGGTCACAGTATTCTGGAGGAAAGATATAAATATCTCCACCCCTTCATCGTATTTGATGGGGAGTTGGAAATACTGCAGGAACATAAAATCCAAGGAGTTTAATTTTGGGTATTTGGATTGGGGTAGCTCGATGTACCATTTGGTTGCAGTACCTACAAGGGTGTGTTAGAAAAGCCTTAGTATGATTGAGTCATATACAGTGTTGTTTGATGAACACCATAGGTGAAACATCATTATGTGGTTTTGAGAGCATTCCCTTGCCTTCCCCTCAAACTTTGGAATGTCTGATGGGAGTTGTCGTGCACCCGATATGCAAGTAGATTAATACCTGTTAGAATATAATCTGTTAGGGATTATATATTGTAAATTAATAAATAAATATGAATAGTAGGAAGCCGAAAAGGCTGGGCAGAAGGTGAAACACAAGCGTCATATTATTTGTATAAGTATATGCATTAGCAAAGGAATAAAGTGAATTGAGAGTTATACCTATCAGTGGTATCAGAGCTTGGCTATTTTTCATAACTCCTGCCTGCTGCATTTCAGTCGTGGCATTCTGCTTGCCATTCCATTGCCAGACTGCCTACTCCATCGGTATGCCATTTGCATACGTTTCTCTTTGCCAGCCTATGCACATTCATTTATATGACTTATTCCTACCCTTTGTATTCCATCTTCCCCTACGAGCTGCTGAGTTTATTCGTCTCCAATTTCAAGGTTTATACCCTTCCCGCGGCCTCTCATAGCCTCCACATGAAACCCTAATCCCGCAAGAAGTCTGGTGATTATTCTGCGTGAAACCTAAAGTCTGGTGATGAGTATTATTTTGCATGAAACTTAAATTCTGGTGATGAGTATTATTCTACGTAGTGGTGATTATACTCCTCCATCTTTTATTGCTACCAGAAGCTTTTGAACTGCTTCCTTTAACCATTATTCACATCTAAGAGGCTGTTCTACAAAGCTTGAATGAGATTCCCAAAATAGTTACGCGTTACACTTGTGAGACCCACAAGCTTTGTACTGAAATCATTAAAATCCTTTGCAGGGCTTTCACCATCAGTATAACCTTGCACTTCTTTCTCGACGCACTGATGAAGTCATTCTAACCCAGATTCAGCTTCACCTTGCAAGTACTCAAAGAATTGTCATTTAGCTTGCTCATATTCTGGAAGATAATATCCATATGCATATTTTTGATATGTTGTTGATTGAAGCTGCATGAAGATTGTAAAGTGTGTTGTTGAAGGCTGCGTTAAAGACTGAAGTCACGTTGAAGGTTGCATTGAAGGATGTCTGTGTTGAAGATTGAAAGATGTCTATGTTGAAGACTGAGTGAAGACTGTGTGGAGGTAAATGCATAAACCCTAATTTTTTTGACCTAATTCCTATAGATTGACTGCGATCTCCCACATATAGGTTGCTATCAGTGGGACTAGGGGGCTGATAAATAATACGAATCGATTCCATTAGTTCTAGCTGGCACTTGGCTGCCCTCATCTCGCCTGGATTCCCCATTTTCTTTTTTGGCACAAAAAACACTAACACCCAGTTCCATATTTGGTTCTGTTGTAACGAGTTTCCATTTTGTCTCAAGATCATTGGAGCTTTGGGTTTGTTCTTACCTGGTTACTGACAGGCAGATTAGAGATTTCAAGTAGATATTTGTAGTGGGTTATTTGAAGGCTTGTGGTGTGCAATTTCTTTTGATTGACCGGGTTCTACGAGTTTGGTGGTTCTGTTGAAATTGGAGGAAGGAATTGGCTTGGCCTGTAAGTAGCAGGAGTTTCCAGCATAGACTGAAGGATTTCTACTCTCAATGGTCAAGGGTTTGCGGGTTATGGACAATTTAGTTTTGTTATGAAGAAATTGTCCACAAATTGGTATATATAAAAGAGGCTTCAGAATAGTTGTGAACTACTAGAAGTGTAGCGAACTCAATTGTTTGACTATTCTACAAGTCTGAAACAATATTTTGTACAGATGTATTATTGTAATTTTTCATAAAAGAATTTGTATTGTACTTGTAAACAACACTCTAGAATTATTACAATAGGGCTGCAGAATTATTTTTGTTGTAAAGCTTGAGAAAGGTGGCAGAGACTTAGACCTGCACCTTTACTCTTTCTTCTTGTTCTCTTATTGTTTCAGTTGCAAAATTCAATCATAGAAGATGCAATCTTTGGCATCAATAGTTGGTTCCACTCTCTCTGGCAAATATCATCCCAAAGGAGAAAGCAGGAAGAGAGGTAGAGGAAGAAGAAACTTTAGAGGCAGAGGGGGCAGAAACAACTCCAGCAAAAGATCAGATTTGCAGTGCAAGCATTGTGGAAATACTGGGCACACATCATATCAGTGTTGGGATTCATGGCACTCCATCAAAGACAAGCATAACCAGAAGAAAGATGACATTAAAAACCAATATGCTAGTAAATCTTCTGATTCTGCTCATTGTATTGTTGCACATTGTAATCTTGGAATTAATGAAATGACTTCACTTTCATCTTACAAAGATTGTTGGCTTCTTGATATTGGTGCAACATCACACATGACATTTAGAAAAGATAGTTTTGAAGAACTTAATGAAACAATAGATGGCATAGTTTACTTTGTAGATAAGTCAAGTCTTAAACCAAAGGGAATGGGCACCATTCGACTGAAGATGCATGGATTCCTTGATTTCTTGTTGAAGAATGTTCTTTATCTTCCAGAGTTGCAGAGAAGCCTGCTATCCTTGGTGGATATTTGATAGCGAGGCCATTCCATCCACATGTTTGATTGAATCATAGAAATAAGAAAGTCCTCTGACAACCAAGTCATTAT
>LPNX010031052.1:111749-214880 GCA_001517045.1 Pseudotsuga menziesii | reverse complement strand
GATCTTTGAAATGACAGATATGCGACATCTCCACTATTACTTAGGAATTGAAGTCACTCAACATCCTAAGTACATATTCCTATCTCAGAAAAAATATGTGGGAGAACTACTAAACAAATTTTGCATGACATAATGCAACCCTATATCTACTCCAATGGAACAAAAAATGAAGCTCACATCAAGCGAAGGAAAAGAATTTGAGGATGCGACCAAGTATCGACAACTTGTAGGAAGTCTTATCTAACTTACAACAACTAGACCAGATATTTCTTATGTTGTTGGCATACTTTCAAGGTTCATGCATAAAGCTTTTGAAGGACACTGGTCAGCTGCAAAAAGAGTTATAAGATACTTGAAGGGGACTCAAGACGTTGGACTCAAGTACTCTAAAGTGGATGACTTCAAACTTATTGGGTACTTAGACTCAGATTTTGATGGTGATAAGGAGACATGAGTATCAAATTTTGGATACACTATGATTCTTGGATCAGCAGCTGTCTCATGGAGATCATGCAAACAGTCAGTTTCGGCAGATTCAACAACAGAAGTAGAATATGTGGCTACAGCTAAAGCAACGAAAGAAATAGTATGGCTTAGGAAGATACTTGAATATTTGAAAGAAAAGCAAGAGAACTCCACTCCATTATTGGTTGAAAATACTTATGCAATCAAGCTGGCTAAGAATCCTAGATTCCATGATCGAACCAAACACATCAACACAAAGTATCATTTGATTCGACATCATGTAGAGGCCAAGACAGTCCATCTTCGACATTGTTCCACAAATGATCAAATTGTAGACATCTTCACCAAGGCACTTGGACGATAAAAGTTTGAAAGATTCAGAAACATGCTCGGACTTACGAACACCCCTTCGAATTAAGAGGGGGATTGTTAGAATATAATCCGTCAGGGATTATATATTGTAAATAAATAAATAAATCTAAATAGTAGGAAGCCGAAAAGGCTGGGCGGAAGGTGAAACACAACCATCATATGATTTGTATAAGTATATGCATTAGTAAAGGAATAAAGTGAATCAGGAGTTATACCTATCACTACCAACATACAAAGTGTACAATATTTATTGTCAACCCAGGAAAGTCTTTTTATTTGAAAGGATAAATGCACAGTATATGCTTAAACACAAAGTCGCTGCAATTAAACACTACTATCCTCTAGCAACTATGCTCATCCCAAGAATCTGCATAATCCCCTTTATCTTCTAAATACTACAATCTCAATTACTTTCTACCATGCATCAAGGAAAAAACATAAGATTCAAATTACAATTGCATATAAAAGGAAGTCCTATTCACATCCCTGAACAAGTAATTCACCTATTTAATTGGATTACTCTTGAAAGCCACAAGCATCAATCAAATCTTAATCTAGGAATTCAATTGCAAAGGATTGAGTTCAGCTACTCTAAGAAATTGAAATATAGGAATGAAATTCAACAATTGTAATAGTAAAGATAAGTTGCAAGGATTCATGGGATAACAGCTAAAAATGTAGGATGAACAAGGCTGCGTATAACTACCACATGAATTGCATTAAAGATAGTTACCTACTCAGTTGACTGTCACTCTGTACCACCCATAGATCTCAAGGAAATGCAATTACAATTATACTGTAAATCCACACTTACTAAAACTGTGTACAAAAGGAATAAAATTAACAAGACATCACACAACGAATGAATTAGAAAATCCTAAATTAACACAGCGATCTCTATGGAAGGCGGGCCCAGCCTTCACATAGAGATGCTGGCTGAACAACGTAAAGCTTCTTAAATTAGAGATAACTCCTTATATTAAAAAGAGAATGATTACACAAATTGCCTCCACTGCTAATACAATGAATGAATTATATGTTCAGCCACCCCCTGGGTCGAGACAACTCTCCATATTTATACATGTTGATCATAACATCCAACCCTATTAAAGGGCGGCCATGAAGATATCTGATCTTCATGCGCCCTAAATAACACTAGCTGTTACAAAAGTGGCATGGTAAAGACATAGAAAATACGGGAAAGCTGTTAATTGGCCCAGTAGTGGCGATCTTTTCTGATCACAACTATACTCGAGCAGCAGTGTACCCAGGATTTCCAATTATGGCGCATTCTGTTACAGCTGCCTTTTCACCGCTCCATCTAAGATGCCGCATTAGAATCACGTGCCTTAGGTAATGATAGAAGGGTTGAGGATCATATTGAGCGGCGAATATCCCTCCTTTCGAGACTTGTTCAGCCCCATCTTCCTGCAGTCCACTTATCTCAAACTACCTTCATAAATAATAACATGTTAGCACATTTGAGAGATACACAGCTTTAATTATCACAATCATAAGCATTAACAAGATAAAACAATGACCAGTCATACCTTGGCGGTTTGGGGAGTAAAGTGGGGACAATAGGTCTGATTAGCATGCTGAATGGTGTAAGACAGGGGAAGAAAAGGTGATTGAGGATGGTTAAAAAGGGACCAATTCTGGGCTCAACATCTCCCCCCAACTATCCTGTTGCATGTCCTCATGCAACAACCTGCATCATTCAGAATTTGAATCCTGTACTGAGCTCTGCTCGTGGAGGGAGGAAAATTTGTAAGGAAACTCAGGCACCTCATCTTTCTTTAAAAATCCTCTATGAGTAATCCAATACTTCCAGCATCGCTGCTCCTCTTCCCTAGTTAAGGATAAATCCACGTTATGCGGTTTTGCTGGCCACCAAATGAGGGGGAATTTGAATTTAAAACCCAACCAATTAACCCCACATGGCCCTTGACCCTGGAAAGTGCCTGCTTGAAATTATTGAAATAGTAGGGGTCTCAGCTTCTGAGTGCAGGGGAGGCAGCCTACCATCTGTGCTTACTCCCTTCCAATGCTGCTTGCTAGTGTCTGGAAATGTAGTTGGTGCAATTGGAGATCACTTCTTCCTAAAGTCTCATTATATGCTGCGCCTGGGGAGGACTTGAAAGGAAATTTCTGTACCGAGCCAAAAGAATACCAGGATTTTGGGGCTCACTTCGAATCCACAGGTTGGTGTGAGCTTCATTGTGAGAAAATGTTTGAAAATACCTTTCCCACTGAGCGTGATTTCTCACAAAAGAGGCAAAATCTCTCAGCTGAACATCCCCTGCAAATGGGATAGGATTTGAGTGGCGGTCCAGAGGGCAAGCCATCTCATGCAAGTATAGTTCACACAGCAAATTTTGATCCTCAAAATTTCTTCCAAAGAATGTCTCCAAGAACTTTGCTGAGGTTGTTATTTCAAATGACCTCCGTTTGTTCACAGCCTTCAATTTAAACCAGAAAAATTGTTCAAATAGGAATACTGGATAAGAGGAATAAGGCTTCATGGTGCCCAAGAGTTCTTGAGAAAGAGCATACATCTTCTCTTTCTCCTGCTACATGGATTGGAAATTTGTCAACTCTCTCAACTTGCTCTGCAGCTCTTCTTCCTGAACTTTGTGGGCCATACATTCTTCCACCCAATTCTCTTCCAATACTCTAATAATTTTTCTATGCTCACGAAGAGAAATCATGCCTCTCTGGTGTTCCTCCACCTGGCTTTTCCATTTGGTCACCTCCAGCCTCAGAGTTGAGACTTCTGTTGTGAGGTTCAAGATTTCCTTTTTATGATGCTCCTCTTGATCTGAGTCCAAATCAATGAAATTTATAAGGAGTAGAAGCACTGGTTCTTGTGGGATAGTGTCCTCCTTTTGGGAATCCTACACATCTAAGTTTACTATGAGAGTTGATGGTTCTTGTGTGACAGTAACTTCCTTTAGACTCTTTTCAACAGCTACATCCATTACTCCTAGAGACACTGGTTCTTGTGTAACATTGTCTTCTTCTTGGTTACCCTGCATTTCTGAAATTGGTTCAAGAGTTTCTAGTTCTTGTGTGACAGCAACTTTCCCTAGATTCTCCTCAACAACCACATCCATTGCTTCTAGAGACATTGGTTCTTGTGTGACAGTGTCTTCTTTTTGGCCATCCTGCATAGCTGAGGCTAAATTGAGAGTTACTGGTTCTTGTGTAACAACCACTCCTCCTGGACTTCCTTTAACAGCCACATCTGTTACTTCTAGAGACACTGGTTCTTGTGTGACAATGTCTTCTTTGTCCTTCCGCTACTGAGATTGGATGTCTTCCTCAGTGTGCAGTGGCTCCTCAAGGATTTCAGTGTCACCTGAGGATTGTGTCTGTACCTGTTCATCCTCACTCCAATATATTTCAGGAATGATATCCATTCCAGGGTTATCTTCTAGTTGCATTTCAGGAGTCCTTGTTGCAACCTCCAAGGATGTTGGTTCTTATGTAACAACATCTTGGCTTACTTCTTCATCATCCCGTTGTTGCAATTCTTCTCCTATGATTTTTGTATCATAGGAACATTCTGGGGTTATAGTGCATAATTCTTCATTAAGCTCTAGAGTGTCCTCCATTCCAGGTTCTTCTCCCATTTGCTTGGCCAATTGGACAAGTACACTCAGGGATGCTGGTTCTTGTGTTACAGCACCCTGTTCAAGTTCATCAATGTCTTGCCCTTGTGGCTCAACTTTTATAATTTCTGTGTCATAGGAGCATTCTGGGGTTATAGTGCAATATTTGTCCCCATCATCATACATGATTTCATCCTTTGGCTCCTATGTCATAGAATTGGTGGCAACTTCAGCAAGGATGGTTAAAGATGTTGGTTCTTGTGTAGCAGCATCTTCTTTTTCTGCAGCTTCCTCTATTGTAGGTGCAGACTGTTGTGCTGTACAGGTATGAATTATAATCATGTGGCCTACCTCCTTGAAGATTTCCCCACAGGTAGGACAGAACACTCGCTCATCTTCCTTGCCAGGCTCGGTAGAGTTCGATCCCTCCAGTTGGTCTGCAGCCTCCACCAATGTGTACATTTTCCTTTCACCTTGTTTCCTACAGGTTTCCTTCCAAGTTTCCAATTCCCTTTGAAGTATTTGGACTTCCTCTTTTAATAATGTATTTTCAGCCAAAAGTCCTTCAATTCGGGGTTCTTCCTCAACTGGCCTTTGTGGAGCATCCATTGGCCTCGGTACAAGGATAGGGAACTCAATCTGTGCCCCTAGGGTTGCCCATCTTTTCTTGCCTGCCTCTGCTGCTACAGCTAATCTAGTTCTTTTCCTTCTTATTGGTGAGGTTATTTTAAGTTCATCAATTGATCTCTTTCTTTTCCTTTGTGGTGTTTTTTTTGTGGAGCTGGGATGTCGGGATTCACAGATAAGGTCAAAGGAATATCCCCTGTTCTAGAATTTTCTTGCTCCTCAGGATGTTCTTCCTCAGTTAAAGTTCCTCCCCACTCAGGTGAGGATTCAATGGTTACTAGCTCGATATTTTCTTCTATTGCCATGGCTCTGTCACCTTCAGGTTCAATTGTAGCAGCATTTAGTGCTACTCCAATTTCACCTTCTGCTGTCAAAGCTGCCCTATTATCTGGGTTTTCCACAAGGTTTTTATCTACACCCTCCCCCAATTGCTCTGTTTGTGCCCCCAGTTGCTCTTCTTCTGATCCAGTTTCATCCCCCCCCCCCCAACTACATTGGAGGGACTCCAGTCCTCCTACTGTGGTTCGTGTCCCCCTTGCTGTGGATGAGCCTGTTCCTGTTCTATTGGGACACCCAGTAAAGGAGCAGGTGCCTGAGCCCTAGCTGTGAATTTCTCCCAGGTTATATTATACCGAGCAAGGGTTTTTATAATTACTAATTTGATAAGACCATGGTGGGTCAGGGAGGAAAATGGATGCTTAGCATCTTGGATGAATCCCACCATATGATGTAAATCATGAAGGAGATAATATGGAATATTCAACAAAGTCCTATGGTAGAGATGAGAGAGTAAAGGTAGTTTAGAATTATAAATAGTTTGGTACCTACCTTCATAAGTGGTGTACTTCTTGAGGAAGACGGTAACCTGGTCCCATGGCTGTGGCAATGAGTGCAATGCTATCCCTCTTCTTGATGATTGAACCTACTCTCCCTCTATTAAAAAGGATTTTAATGTTGTAGCAGTAGGGACTCGACGTCCAAACCAAGCCCTTCCCACCTGAGGGATGGCAGTCACCTCAAAGATAATGGCCTCAGAGAATTCGATGCGTAGCCCCCAAACCTTTGAGTAAGTTTCTATAAGGTGTAGAGTGAATTGTAAGGCTGCTTCATGATTAAATCCATCTAGACGTTCGAAAAATTCTGTCCACCTGGCGGCTTGAAAGATGGCAAAAACCACAACATTTTTCTTGAGCTCCTGTGTATTTGAAGGTTCATAATGAGCTGGAATCCCCATGGTCCTGGCTTCAGACTGAGGTTGCTATTCCACGGATTACAGAGTCTGAGAATGGAGGTTACAGCACAAAGGATGCATGAATCGCTAGGATGAGATGTTAGAGAATAGGCAAATTTGGAAAGTTCAGCACAAAAAAACATTTGAAATTTTATTCCGAATTGGGGAAGGTGGCGATTATTAGGTTTTACGTCGCACAGGGGAAAGGGTTAATTAGGCCATAATGGTGATACGAATAAAGGTACGATTGATATCATTAAATCATATCAATACTTAATCATGTGATAAATCAAATCCATACCTTGTGAAACTGTGCGTTGGATATCCTTCGGAGAATGGTGGAATGCGCGGTTGTTGACATTGCGAAGGCTGACTCTCGTGCGTAGTCATTAATTTAATCATGATAACCGGGATACTACCATAATTCTTTTTTCCCATGAAACACAAACCATCACGTCCACATGGTCGGAATTATGAAAAATACCGTCACCTTATGGACCAGCTTGCCAACACGAGGAGGAATTGGAGCCATATCTAGCACTTTGAACAGCGTAGGAAGCAATTTTCCAATAACACAGGAGTTACCGTTGTAGGTTTTGAAATAGAAAGGAAGCCCTTAATGCTGGAGACAGCGGCGAAATATAGTGGAATTGCAGCTCCCAGAAAAAATATCACGGCCGCGGAAAATATGTTGTAGCCACTGGAAAATATGTTGCAACCGTTGGAAAAGGGTTCACGGCTGCCGAAAAAATATGTTGCAGCCACCAGAAAAGTTTCACGGCTGCTGGAAAAAATATTTACGACCATCAAGAAAGATTTATCGCCACCGAGAAATATTTACGGCCGCCGGGAAAGATGTCGCAGCCGCCGGGAAAGGGTTCACGGCTGCCGGGAAAAAGGTTTTACGGTCATTGAGGAAAAATATTTACGGCCACCGAGAAATATGTCGCTTCCGCTAGGAAATTTATTTTAAGGAAAAGGAAATGCGGCATGGGAAGGCATAAGAAAATGACTCCCGCTCGACAGGCCCAATCTGGTCATTCCCCTGGCGCTTCCCTACAAATTTTGAAAAACAACAGCAAACGAGAAGATCAAATGCAAAAGGGAAAAAAAACAATATATAATGAAGTAGGAAAAAAAACCATTATTTATGTATAGTAATTCAAATGCAATTTACAGTTTCAGGATTGGCAAAGGCAGAGAGAAGTTCCTACCCTGGTGCCAGCTGATAATCTGGATCAGTGGCAATTTGTGAAATAAATGCATCTTTCGAAATAGGATTACGGTAGAGTCGCAGTCTGTGGGCATTAGCAAATAATGGTATGCAGTTTTCATCAATGGTCACCAGGCGGATAGTGTCGTTGTCAAATACCCTGTCAACCAAGTATGGACCTAGCCACCTTGTACGTAATTTACCTTTAAAATCCCTTTTCAACCTGGAGTCATATAGTAATGCCCAGTCTCCCTCATAGAAGATTTTCTTTTTAATAAATCGGTCATGCCAATTGGATCTCTGTTGCTAAAGCAACACAGTATGGTCCACTGCAGCTAACTGCTTCTCATCCAATTCATTTAGTTGATTCAATCTTCTCTTCTAGGCTTCTGTTACATCCAGATTCATTTCGGTGGTTGTCTTCAGGGTTTTGATTTCAAACTCAATTGGAAAGATGGCACTCTTTCCATACACTAAATCATAAGGAGAGAACCATGTGGTGTTACGCCAAGTCATGCGACATGCCCACAGTGCTTCTAGAAGCCTGTCAGCCCAATCTTTTCGATGTCTCTTAACTGTTTTGGTAAGGATGGGTTCAATAAATTTATTAGTACTCGCCACCTGACCATTGGCTTGGGGGTGGTACAGTGAAGCCACCCTATGCTGCACATGATACTTTCGGAGCAGGGATTCAAATTTATGTGACATGAATTGTGGTCCCCCATCGGTAACTACTTCCTTTGGTACCCCAAAGTGGGTAAAGATTTCACTGTACAGAAAATCAATCACCACCTGGTTGTTAGCCTTAGCCAAAGCTACAGGCTCTACCCACTTGGTCATATAATCAGTACAAACTAGAATGTAAGCTTTCTATCTGGAAAGAGGGATGATAGGGCCAACAAAATCCAGTGCCCATCTATCAAATGGTTCAACTACTACTTGAGGTTGTAGAGACATCTGATTTGTTTTATTGGGCTGGCCCATCCTTTGGCAGCTGTCATAGGACTAAACATACCTTTTAGCATCCCTGAAAAGATTCGGCCAATAGTAGCCCATTCTCAGTGCTTTGTGCCATGTTCTCCTGTCTGCAAAGTGTCCCCCACAAGTTTCATTGTGATAGGCCTTCAATATATGAAAGATTTCATCTTCCCTTACACATCTTCTAATTTCAAGATCAGGTCCTGTGTAGAAGAGATGACCGTTTATCCAACAATACCTGGCACATTGCTGGATGATTTTTCTCTTTTCTCGTTTAGACATATGTGACGGGAGCTTTCCTGCAACCAAATAATTAGCGACATCTGCATACCAGGGGGAATGAGCTGAAAGTGCGAATAGATGTTCATCTGGAAAAGAGTCCTCAACAGGCAAACTATCATCAATGTTAGTGAAACGAGATAAAAAATCAGCGACGACATTTTCTTTCCCAGGTTTATCTATAATGGTAATATCAAATTCCTGCAATAACAAGAGCCACCTGG
Organism: Pseudotsuga menziesii; assembly: GCA_001517045.1. Classification (NCBI taxonomy): domain Eukaryota; kingdom Viridiplantae; phylum Streptophyta; class Pinopsida; order Pinales; family Pinaceae; genus Pseudotsuga; species Pseudotsuga menziesii. Next base: position 205,877 of record LPNX010031052.1, on the reverse strand, counting down.
TCACTTTGGCATTGGTGACAGGTTTATTCATTAAATATTTAATGGCAGAGTGGTCAGTGTGCACAAATGTAGGATATCCAGTAATGTAATGTCGAAATTTATTAATGGAGTAAACAATAGCTAGGAATTCTTTTTCAGTGACAGTATAATTAAGTTTAGCAGGGGATAAATTTTTACTAACATAATATATGGAATAAGGTACTTGACCATCCTGCTGTCCTAAAACTACTCCAATGGCAATATCAGAGGCATCTGAAGAAATATGGAAGGGTAGGGTCCAATTAGGTCCCCTTAGGATAGGAGCTGTGGACAACTTCTCCTTAAGCTTATCAAACGCTGTATGGCATGCTTCACTCCACAAAAACTATGCATCCTTCATTAATAGAGAGAACAAAGGAGAAGCAAGTTTGGAGAAGTTCTCTATAAACCTTCGGTAATATCCAGCATGTCCCAGAAAACTTTGCACCTCTTTCTGAGTTGAAGGGGTAGGTATATTTTTTATCACCTTGATTTTTGAGGGGTCCACCTGAATGCCATTGATAGAGATGAAATTCCCCAATACCACCCCCTCACTCATCATCATATGGCATTTTTTAGTGATTAATGAGAGCTGATTCTGTTCACAGCAAATTAAAACCTTCTTTAAATTTTCCAGTGCTTCCTCAAAATCCTTGCCATAGGGAGTAAAATCGTCCATAAAGATTTCCATACTATCATTAACTAACTTAGAGAATATGCCAATTACAGCTCTTTGAAATGTTGCTGGTGCATTACATAAACAAAAGGGGAGCACTCTATAGGCAAACGTTCCCCAGGGACAAGTGAAGGTGGTTTTATCCTGGTCCTCAGGAGCAATCTGAATCTAATTGTACCTACTAAACCCATCTAGGAAGGAGAAGAACTTCTTCCTTGATAAGGTGTCAAGTACTTGGTCAATAAAGGGCAAAGGGAAGTGGTCCTTTTGTGTAGCTTTGTTTAGCTCCCTATAGTTGACACAGACCCTCCATTTACCATTTTTCTTGGGTACAATTACGAGTGGGGAAACCCATTCGCTATCTGAAATAGGATATATAAATCCTGCTTCCAAGAGTTTCTAGATTTCTTCCTTCACTATGTCCCTCAAATTGGGTTTCATTCGTCATTGAGGCTGGCACACAGGCCGGGAGTGACTTTTAATATAAATATGATGGGTGCATAGATTAGAGAGGATACCCCTCATGTCCGTATACTCCTAGGAAAATTCCCCCTTGTGTTCTTTCAAGAGACTAATCAGGCGGTTCTACTCATCTAAGGAGAGATTAGGATTAATATTCAAGGTTTTTCCAGGCTCTACCTCTATAGGAATACTTTTCAAATTTTTCATTACTGGGATTATGTGTGTGTCACCGACTAATGTTTCTTTTGTAATATTTTTGTTGTTCTTCCTTGCCGAGGGTAATGTTAAGGATTTGATAAACTTTTTTATCGACTGAAGTGGGTTCACTAATAAAATTATTAATAGCATCATCTTTCGTTTCATTTTTAAAAGTTAAGGCCTTCCCTATAGTTAATAGTGGCTGAACATCCTCCTCTTCCTTTGGTTCTATCCAGAGAGAAGTTTCATTCTCTAGACTTGGCCGAGCTGGAGGATAAAGGGTGAGGCTTTTAGTCTTAGTGCCATCAGATATAGTCATGGACCCTGATCGATAGCTAATGCAAGCATCAGCTGTGGCCAACCAAGGCCTCCCCAGGATCAATAGGTGTCCTCCCAACTGCGATTTTGGTTGTAACACCAAAAAGTCAACAGGGTACTCCCATGAATCCATTAAGATAACAAGGTCATCCAGAATTCCTTTGGGTCTAATGGTGGATATGCTCGCCAATTCCAAAACAGTGGGGTTTGGTATAAGATTAGTGAGCCCAAGCTTCTTTACAGTCTCAATTGTTATGACATTGATCGCTGCTCCTAAATCTACTAGCACGTTGGGTATCTGTGTATGTCCTACCTGTACAATGACAGTAGGATTGCCAGGGTCATCATACTTAGCCACCGGGGTCTTTCCTATTTTCTTGGTGCACAGGTCCCAAATGGTTCTAGCATAAATAGGTACGTCTTGAAGAGCTTGAAGAAGGGGGATCTTAACATAGAGATTCTTTAACTCTCCTAGGAGGTTAAACTGAGGTTGCCCCCCCGCCCTTGGTAGCATTAGTCTCTCGGGGTATGGTGGTTGCCTTATCAACTGGGTAGGCTGTGTATTATCATATTTATCGTTTGATGTTCCAGCCATCCCATCTAAGGGGTGCTCAGCATCTTCAATAATAGGAATTGTATTGGGCAGATGCTGTGGACTCACCCCTTCTTTATGCACAGAAGGTGGAGCATCTTCTGTAATTACAGGTTCTACTATTTTCCCCGATCATAAACGAATATCATTGCAAGGTACAGGGGAAAGAGAGTAGGCCGGCATGTTAGTAGTCTCTAATTGATGGACTGTTTTATTATTTGGGTTAGGATTGGGTTGAGCAGGCAGCTGAGGTCGCATCGGTACATTCGGGATAGAATTGTTCTGCAGCTGCAGCTGCGGCTGCTGAGGTGGGTATTGAGGATATTGAGGGAATTGAGGGTATTGAGGAGAATATGGTGACTATTGTGGTGGAGGTGGTTGAGGAAACTAGTTCCTGGGATGGAAATTCCTCCATCCAAGAGACCATGACATGGGTTGGTGTGGTGGCTGTGTCCAGGGACTCCATGAGTTATAATTTTGTATTGTGGGTTGGGAAGGATTCCACTGAGCATAATTTGAAGGGAATTGTGTGTTCACATTTTGCATATTATTCCAATTGCTTGTATTATTCAAAAATAGAAACGAGTCCAGGGACATACCTTGATTTCAAGGCTACCAAGGTCTCTTCTGTGCAATAAAATAGGCCGATTCCACCTCTGGAGTTGATGCCTACAAAACATCCTTTAGTTGGGGAAGCGAGGGACATTCTTTCATGTCATGGTTCAGCTCACATAACTGACATACTTCTAATTTATCAAGCAGGCATTCTCTCAGCAGATGATTCTTTCTACATTGGGGGCAGAACACACCTAGTGTGAGATCCTCCACTGCCTGTTTTTGTTTTTCCTTCAGGACATCGATCTCCAAGGAGATGGAGCTCATCATCTTTGTTTTAAAATTTTCAAGGAGATTGCCTATCTCTGCATGGGTAGCTCTTCCATTGGAAAACTTATGAGTTCTATCAAAGACATCACATTCTAGCTTATCCCGTTTGTCTCGCTTATTATTCCTAGAAGACCCCCTGGAGTATCTCTTACGTAATTCCACAATCTTTCCAAAAGGTTCTTTGGAGATGTCTCCATTTCCTAGTAGGTTTAACATGTCTAAACAATCATCCCTGATCCCACGAAGCAAGATTATCTTGAGCACGTCCAGCCCCATGTTCATCTGCCTAGCTCTTTGCACATTGTACAGCAACCTTTCCACAAAATCCTCCAGACTTTCATCCTCCTTCTGTACCATTTTGAATAATTCCTCTCTTTTGTCCTTGGTGTTGTAATATTCCTGATATTTCTCCAGGAACACCTATTTCATTCTATCCCAATTAGCAACAGTTCCTCCCCCAAGGCTCATGAACCAGCGCAATGCGTTGTCCTTCAAGGTGGCAGAGAAAAGTTTTAGCTTTTGTGCATCAGTGACATAATCATAGCTGCAACAGAGGATATCGAATTCAAAAAGGAATTCCTCTGGATCTTCTGCCGCCCTTCCATGGAAGCGAGGTAACACCGATGGTGAGATATTTTTCATAGGAGCTGTCCCCTCTAGCTGCTGAATCAGAAATTGCAGTGTAGCCATCGTTCCTTTAGGCAGGGAGTGATTTTCATGATGATAGTTTTCCCCCATTTCCTCTTCCTTTTCAGAATCATGTCTGTTACTCATCTCCTCTTCTATTTTCTCCTCTTTGTTTGTTCCTGCATTCGTTTTCTCATTCTTCTCTTTGTCCTTCCTCTGTTCCTCATTCTTTTCTTCATTCTTTTCCTTGTTCTTCCACTGATCAGTAATCTTTTGGTGGAACTGCATCCACTCTTCTTCAGTTACAACTTTCCCGTAAATGTGGTAGATCGGGCTTCTACCAGTAGGTCCAGTTGTAACAGATGTGTCCTCTCTTCCAAGGATATTTGTGGAAGTCATGGCTACTCATGTGTCCTCCACTGTGGATCTTGACACTGGCACCCCAGGATCGGCAGGGTCTCTTCTGATAGGATTTTCTTGATGGCGAGCCCTGGTGGATGAATCAGTTCTGTCAACAAGATTGTCGATGAATGTCCTTCTGCCCAGTGGTGGACCTTGACCGTGACCCGAACCACCTGCACTGTTAGTATTTTGTGGGGTTTTGGGGTCTAAAAGATGATCACACTTTACCCTTCTCATATTCATGCAACCCAAATCATTACAGCAAAGAAATTCGAAAAGATTGACTAGAAACAATTGCAAAAATTGCAACTAACAATGGTGTTTAATTTCTATCCTTCACTGGCAACGACGCCAAAATGTTGTGCACCCAATATGCAAGTAGATTAATACCAACATATAGAGTGTACAATATTTATTGTCAACCCGGGAAAGTCTTTGTATTTCAAAGGATAAATGCATAGTATATGCTTAAACACAAATTCACTGCAATTAAACACTACTATCCTCTAGCAACTATGCTCATCCAAAGAATCTGCGTAATCCACTTTATCTTCTAAATACTACAATCTCAATTACTTTCTACCATGCATCAAGGAAAATAACATAAGATTCAAATTACAATTGCAGATAAAAGGAAGTCCTATTCACATCCCTGAACAAGTAATTCACCTATTCAATCGGATTACTCTTGAAATCCACAACCATAAATCAAATGTTAATCTAGGAATTCAATTGCAAAGGATTGATTTCAGCTACTCTAAGAAATTGAAATACAGGAATGAAATTCAACAATCGTAACAGTAAAGATAAGTTGCAAGGATTCGTGGGATAACAGCTAAAACTATAGGATGAACAAGGCTGCATACAACTACCGCATGAATTGGATAAAATATAGTTACCTACTTAGTTGACTGTCACTTTGTACCACCCATAGATCTCAAGGAAATGCAACTACAATTATACTGTAAATCCACACTTACTACAACTGCGTACAAAAGGAATAAAATTAACAAGACATCACACAATGGATGAATTAGAAAATCCTAAATTAACACAGCGATCTCTGTGGAAGGTGGGCCTAGCCTTCACACAGAGATGCTAGCTGAACAACGTAAAGCTTCTTAAATCAGAGGTAACTCCTTATATTAAAAAGAGAATGATTACACAAATTGCCTCCACTGCTAATACAATGAATGAATTATATGTTCAGCCACCCCCTGGGTCGAGACAAATCTCCATATTTATACATGTAGATCATAACATCCAACCCTATTAAAGGGCATCCATGAAGATCTCTAATCTTCAAGCGCCCTAAATAACACTAGCTGTTACAAACGTGGCATGGTAAAGACATAGAAAATATGGGAAAGCTGTTAATTGGCCCAGGAGTGGCGATCTTTTCTGATACCAACTATACTCAAGCAGCAGTGTACCTAGGATTTCCAATTATGGCGCATTTTGTTACAGCTGCCTTGTCACCGCTTTGTCTAATATGTCGCATTAGAATAACGTGCCTTGGGTAATGATAGAAGGGTTGAGGATCATATTGAGCGGCGAATATCTCTCCTTTTGAGACTTGTTCAGCCCCATGTTCCTGCAATCCACTTATCTCAAACTACCTTCATAAATCATAACATGTTAGCACATTTGAAGATACACAGCTTTAATTATCACAATCATAAGCATTAACAAGATAAAACAATGACCAGTCATACCTTGGCAGTTTGGGGAGTAAATTGGGGACAACAGGTCTGATTATCATGCTGAATGGTGTAGGATAGGGGAAGAAAAGGTGATTGAGGATGGTTAAAAGGGGACCAATTCTGGGCTCAATAGGAGTTTGGTTGGCATGGGAGGTTAATGGGCTTAATGGTATATTGGGTCATTTGTTAACCTAGCCAAGTTAGGCAAGTTCAAGCGATTCATAAAAGGGAGGTTAGACCCAACATTAATGAAGGAGGGATCAGGAATGGTGTCCGGGTTTATAGAATTGTGATGGCCCTATGTGACTGGGGGCACCTACGGCTAACTTCCCATGATGGGGATAACCGACACAGTCGTGGAAGGGCCACTGTCCCTGGGTATGACTGGTAGGACGAAGGGAATGGTTGATATAGGTGTGGGTCCACTATTATTGGGTAGCTGACTTATAATGGTCTCCACAGTTGTGTTGGGACCATCAACATGGATGTTGGTGATGATTTGAGGGATCAACATGGGTCCACCGCCAATCAACCTTCTTGAGAAGGGATCCTAGTTTGCACCAACCATAGGGATAGATGGTGTAGTGTGCAAATTTGGCTCATATTGGTATGAATCCAAGTCTGGTTCAAAGGCAGTGTGGCCTTCTTACGATGTACAAGGTCATTGAAAATGGTCTCGATGGTGCTGGTTCAATGGAAAAAACTAAGGGGAATCCCCCCTGATACAAGAGGAGGAACGTGATGGATCAATGGTGTCTTTTGATGAATCAAACAATGTAATTGCTAATGAATATTTGGACCCTAGTTAAATGGATTCCTCATGGCTTGCAGGTGGTCGCTCGGCCACCAATTTTGCCAGAATATAGCGCTTGGCTTTTTCCTCACAGGATTTACTAGTCAATCGGTAGGGGCCATTCCCCATTTTTCTTGGAAATTCCTCATGTTGGCCAGATACTTTGGGGTTCCCATGGTACTAATTCCAATGAGTTTTAGGGAATCTCCCAAGCACTTCCCATAATTAAGGAAATCAGGGACTTATGTCCTCAAACTTCAAAACTTTGAATTAATGTAAACTGATTGATTTTAAGAAGTTTGCTCGGTGTCATGAACCGAGTTTGGTTGGCTTAAGTGGTGTGGTTGTGTGAATTTTAAGTTCATGAGTATTGTTCATTTTAAATTATTTTCTGCAATCATATTTCATATTTATGAATTTTCAATCCTTTGGTGTATGAGTATGGTTAGCAGATGTTTCTGGTTTTTTGTATAATTTGAACAATGGGAAACCTATAATATATGAAAAAACTAGTGAAATTAAACATAACTGAAAATGAAACTATGAAATAACAACCATGTACATTTTTACAATGACTACCCTATTCTTGTATCCCTCTTAGGCCAACAGAGGGTGTTGGGATCTGATCAAAGTGGGAACAATCCCACTCGTAGATCCACAGGTCACCCTTCAAGTGCAAGGTCGGTCAATAGGGAGGACGCAAACGCCCTGAGACCCTCAATGGTATCCACCTCCTTTACCTTCCAAGTCACATATTTTTAATGGCTTAGAGAAATAACACTGACAGGTTCCTATTACTATACTTTCTCAACCCTCCATCTTATCTCAAAATATCCCGGAGGGTGATGACTAAGTCAAGGAGGAAAGGTTGTACAAGGGGGTTTATTTCCAATGATTCTTTCAAATTGAGAAAATAATTGTGCAGAAATAAAACTAAGAATTTAGAAATATTTGTATCTGTTAATGGTTAACCACATACTGAGCTGAACTGAAAAATTACTTATAGGAAAAAACAAACTACTGGATAGTGGCAACAGAGCCACACTAACGGTTCGAACAGCTGAAACAGATGACCTGAGATCCAGATCTCTCTTTTCCGGGTCAATGTGGCAAGGGGGTCACCTTTGTTAGCCCAGAATAGGCGAGGGGGTGATACTATTAAGCCTGAAATAGGTGACTCATCCTACAGAGGAAGGTTGCTCCTGTCGGGGGAAATGTGGCGAGGGGGTCGCTCTTATAGGCTCAATTTGAATAATGGGGTCGCCCTTTCAGACCCAAAAGCAGCGACATGGCTCGAGAATGGAATTTTTTTTTAAATTAGAGCTAGGAACGACCAAAACTAACTGGTAATGTGGCCGAACGGGCTTAGGTCGGCCTCAAGGGGGCTTGACTAGTAACATAAATGGAAAGAAATGGACAGAAACTTCTTAGATGACTACTTAAAAATTTAAAAAAACTAATCAAATCCAGGGATCCTATGGGATCAAGCTGGTATGGTTGCCAATCTGTAATAGGGATTTTTCCCTAGCTACCTGTAGAAGCACCTTCCCTTCCATCTATAGGACGAAAGGGTAGAACCTCTATGAATAAAGCAAAAGAAGAACCCTAGAACACACTGTTAGAAACGAACAGATGTAACCCTGCAACAAACCATTAGAGCTAAGCTAATAATGAGCATGTATAAATTGAAAATATAAATAAACAGAACACAAACTAGTATACCTATCAATGTAGTTTGAAGGAGGGGCATGATGCCCTAACTCTGAAGCTTCCTCTCCACATGCTAGGAATGGGTGCAGCTATGGGTGTGTTTACCAAGGAAATGGGAATGAGTAAATGGAGGAAGGGAGCTATGAGGGATGCATATCTTGAGAGTGAAAGGGCTCTCAAGGTACCCATGTGGGAATTACAACGACAGGGTGAAATCGAATTTGTTTGATGGTGACCCCCACCCCTCCTTTTATAGCTTTTTTCTCTACTTAAGGATTTTATCCCTTGGTTAGGGTTTTGGGCCGTACCTAGGGTTTTAAGCCCTTTTTCTTTATTTTGTAGCTCCTTTTGGGGATTTAAGCCCATTTTTGGGCATTTTAGCCCCTTTGTGAGCCTTTTGGCTCCTTGGTAAGCTATTTTGACTATTTTGGGGTATTTTAAGCCCCATTTTAATTATTTTTGAGCCTTTGGGAGAAAAACATAGGCTAAAAATCGGTGTGGGGGTCAAATGGTTTAGGAGATGGATTTTTGCAAATGGTGTAGGCTAGACAGAGCATGTTGAGCAAATTTTTGTGTTAACAGGTAGATGCAACAAGTTGTATGAGTTTATGGTTTGATAAATTGTTTACATTCTCATTTACTGCTACTGCTATCATTATCAAAGTCATGATGCACTTAGACATATAGTCTGCTAATATTAACACATATCCACATTTACTCTGTACTTTATTGTTGGTAAGTTAAGGCACACATTTGTATGCAATATGATATCTTATAAACTTTTTAATGCTGCTACAAATGTGGTAATTAATGACTGAATTTATATTGCTGATATACTGACACCTATTGTGGTGCATACAACACTATTTCAAGTTTGGACGTTAAGTTATCTATTTCAACTAAGTCAACATGACTTCATGAATGCGAATTGCACAACCGATACATTGGATATAGTGTTGCTCATTCTTTTGTTTCAAGTGCACAATGATGTTGTAAGTAATTTATTAAATGACTAATGCATGCATTTTGTACAAATTGGCTAATTTAATCATTAAAGTTTGTTGCATGCACCATTGTACTTATGTTTTTAGACTATGATATATGTTTATTCTTGATGAATAATTGCAATTATGTTTTTTTGCTTATAATGTGGGATAAGTATAACATTTGGGAGGAAATATTGTTGTTATAAAAACTATACAAAACATATAACCCCTTTACTCACCTTTTGGACTCCAACAGGCAGTAGTTGCTAAATTAATTTGTTTGTAAGATACATTTTTGTGTCTAAGTGTTTTTTACAGGATTATATAGTTCTCTCACCTAGGAGGTTTTGAATTCAGAAGTAGTTGGGGATAAGTGACTAAGGTGAAAATGGTTACTTTTCCCACATATGCTTACTGATGGAAAGGCCTTCCATTTCAACTGATAACATTTGCGTGCCATTGTCAAGGACCTCAAATTCATTGAGGTGACTTATCTGGGAAATAATGACATAGTTGCACTAATACATTTGGGTGGATTTTTCCATGAAATACTACTTGACTCATTCATTTTTGGCACATTTTATATAGTTGAAATTGATCGAGAGTGGATTGAGCCTAGATTTATTTATCAACCATATACAAAACTATAGAGATCAGTCATACTCTGCAACAATCATCTTGCCGTAAATTCATAAAAGGTAAGCATGCATCCTTTTTTGGGGGATACAAACTGACATTGAGGCTCAAAATAACAATTGTATTCTTCGAGTCATTACCTTAGGAATGAATTTAACAACCCTACAACTCCCTCCTTTTATTTAAACCAAAGTAATTGCAATAAGAGGGTCCAGTCAACAACGACTCTAGCCAATTCATTTTTTTATAAACCTGATGCTCCACTAAGCTACTATTCATTAACACAGTGTTAATCGCTTTCCAAAGTAGAAGGAAAACTTTCATTTGGACCATTTGGGCCACCTAGTGTTCCAATGCCCAAACTATCAAGGCCTCCTTGTGATTAAATCAAAGGCCACTGCACAACACTTGTTGGCAGCAATGAAAATTTTAGTTTGTTAGACAAAATGCTCACTGAGGGGGGGGGGGGTGAATCAATGAGCTAAGGATTCAAATAAATTTCAATTTTTTCTACCAATCTTATATCATTATTTCACAATTTCTTCAACAACATATTTATTAAGGAACAATATCAACTGGGCACATGTCATTCATCAATTAAACACATCACTATCAAGACATTACAAAAGGGACACAAGATATAGTTTTGTAATCTTTATATAAGTGGAGACTTGAATCTCCAATATGGTCTAGAACCCATGAGATGGAACCACCCACTAGAATGGTTCATTCAGCTACAACTAACTGAAATGCTACAACATCCAAACAAGAATTAACTTGTCAAAAGACCAATAATTATTTCCCCAGCTCCACCCAACCTCCCTATACAAATTTTAGATTACAAATTACAATTGATACATCACACTCTTCCAAAGTTTTCCACAAGAACACACATCAAAAATACCAATCAACAAGTCTTCATTCTATACTCAGCAAGTCATTCAACATACAACATACTACATCCCTATCTCAACTATGTCCATACACCATTAGTATCTTGTCTTTAGTACTGTCCACATTAGCATATAGGCTTCCAAACTGTTTAATTCAACACTTAGACAAAATTATTTTTAACTTGTAAAAAAAAAAATTCTTCTTCTTTGGAAGATTGATTTCTTCCTCATGTGATCACCATAAGGAAACCTACAAGCATGGCTAGATAGCCATTTCAACAATGAAAAAGACCATATCACAAGATAAATCTGTTGACACACACAAAACCTCTGGCAAGCATTTCAAAATAGATTCTCAACCTCTTTTGAACATCAAAACATATTTCATCCTATTTTGGTAGACTCCTATTTATTGATGTATTTGTAACTTCAGAATGCATTCATCTATGTATCTTATGTCTTGTAACCCAATGTTTATTCTGGGATGTATCTATTATGTAATTGAGTCATGTTGTCATGCCCCGATGTCCCGATCGGGAGAATCAATAATGTAAATAAGTCATGTCAATTCATAGTGGGTAACCCTCCGATTATCTAAGGGTTAAAGTCCCCACAGTTCTAGGGAACTAGGGTTATTAGACTCTCCTAGTAGAGGTCAGCCCTAGTATGTTTTTAGTCATGTCAGGATTAGTATAAATAGAGAGCTGGGGTCTCTATTTAGAACACATCACTCACACACTCAAGTGTAGTGCATAGTTGAGGAAGGAGAAGACACTGGGGATAGACAAGAATAAGATTAATGTTGTCGGCAGTGCATCTTACTATTTTGGGGTTTTACATCTTGTGCTAATTCTATCTCTAAGGAAGTTGTGGGGTTTTCTCCATTTATGGTTTCCCCAATGAAAAACACTGTGTTCATTGTCTCTTGTGTTTGATTGATGTACTTGTTTTTCTCTCAGTAAAGATCCTAACATAATGCTAGCTTAATGTTGAAAAACTAACATGGTATTAGAGCTAACCTGAGAAGAACACACTGTGCAGCTGCGAGAACCAGGGATTCCTAGTTTGTGGATCTTCCTCCATAGATTTTCAGCAAAATTAAGGTGGAATAACTCTCCTCCTTAGGGTGCATCTTTTTGTCAAAGCAGAATCCAGTTTTGAGGTTTTTCAGTTTTGGACCTGTCACTGCTATCGAAAATTAGGGATTTTCACAGAAGAGGAATTTTTCAGTGAGCCCAGGCCTGGATTGATATTCTCCCCAAAATAAAAGTTAGGGACAAATTTCAAGGAATTTGGGTGGACAAAAATCTGGAAAAGCAAAACCCTAATTTGCTCCTGAACCAGCTCTGCAGGATTTTAGCTCAAGTTTTAGATTCAACATCTTGAACCTGGTAAGATCTAAAATATTTTGTATTTCCATTTGAGGTTCTTAGTTAAGATGTCTCATCATACCAAGCTTGATAAAAATCTTGAGGGAGCTGATAACTTCTGAGCCTAGAAGTATAGGATCTCCCGGGTTCTGGAAGAAAATGAGTTAGACTCCTACATCCATGGGGAGGTTCCAGTTCCAGAGGGAGATGAGGCAAAGGAATTACATAAGAAGAATATGGTTATGTCAAATAGTATCATTACTGATTCTATCAGGGATTAGCTTATCCCATAGGTGTCCTCTCTGAAGACACCTAAAGGTATGTTTGATGCCCTAACCAAATTGTTTGAAGGGAAGAACATAAACCGAAAGATGAACTTGAGAAACCAAATGAAGAATGTGAAAATTCAGAATGAAAAAACAATCCGGTCTTACATCACAAGAGTTTCTCAGATCAAAGAGCAACTAGAAGCAGTTGATGAAGAATTGGAAAATGCAGAGATTGTAATGACTACCTTGAATGGCCTTTCTAGGTCATGGGATTCTTTCATCCAAGGAATCTGTGCTAGAAAGAAGTTAGTCAAGTTCAGCAGACTATGGGAAGAGTTCTCTCAAGAAGAAGCTCAGATAGCAACTTGAGAAGAGAAGATGGGAAGTGAATACCAAGCTCTCATGGTACACTCCAAGTCTCACTCCAAGTCAAACAAAAGAATACCTCATAGCTCCAGAGGTAAGCACTCTCACAAAGATAACACTAGGAAAGATGTATCTAGGGTCATATGCTATACATGTGATGAAGTAGGACACTGTGCAAGGAATTGTTCTAACAAGCAGAAGATAATGAAGAAGAGAAACAAAATAAGACATCATGCTCATGTTGTAGAGGGCGATAAACCATCCAAGAAGAGATCCAGATATGAAAGTGAAGATTCTTCAAGAAAGGATGAATATGTTCTGATATCTACTCTCACAGGTAACATTACTCATGGAAGTGCATATTAGCTTATAGAATGTGGGGCTTCCAAACATATGACTGGATTCAAGGAATCCTTTGTGAGACTGTTAGAACATGAATCACCTCACAAGGTAAATCTAGGAGATGACTACAAATATCCAATAAAAGGTAGTGGGGAATCTTCCTATAAATTAGACTGTGGAAAATCTCTAACAATGAAATAATTATTGTTTGTGCCAGGACTCAAGAAGAACCTTGTCTGCATATCAGCATTAGATGCAAAAGGAATGTGGGTTGCATTGATAGATGGTCAAGTCATCATGTCGCCAAAAGGAAATACTATCAATGATGTGGTAGTGATTGGAGAACAATAAGGAGGATTGTACAAATTAAAGGGCCATCCAGAACAAGCCTTGGTCCATGACACAGTAGAGCCAAGTGAACTTTGGCATAGAAGGCTTGCACATGTGCATTATAGAGCACTACCTATTGCAATAAAAGTTGTCGAAGGTCTTCCAGAAATCCAAGAAAAACATGATGGGGTCTACAAAGGATGTGCAAAAGGAAAGAATACAAAGAAGAAATTTCCAAGTAGTGAAAGCAAAGCAAAAGGAATCTTGGAAATCATCCACTCCGATGTATGCGGTCCTATGTCATCAAACTCTCTAAGTGGGCATGCATATTATGTTTATTTTATTTATGACTTTTCTAGGAAGACATGGGTTTAATTCATGAAGAACAAAGACAAAATATTCAGTAAGTTCAAGGAATTAAAAGCCTTGATTGAGAACTGTACTGAAAAGAAGATCAAGACCATTCGATCAGATAATGGTGGAGAATTCACTTCAAATGAATTCAAAGAGATATGCAAAGAATCAGGGATTGAGAGGGAGTTGTCCACTCCTTATAATCCACTATAGAATGGGATTGCAGAATGGAAGAACAGAACTATCATGGAAGCTACAAAGGCAATGCTTCATGATCAAGACCTTCCTATGCATCTTTGGGCAGAAGCTTCCAAAACAATGGTGTCCATATAGAACCGTACTCCACATAGAGTACTTGAGAACAAGACTCCTGAAGAACTCTTCTTTGGCAAGAAACTAGAAGTCAGCCATCTCAGAATATTCAGCTGTCCTGTGTACATCCACATTCCAAAAGAGAAGAGGACTAAATTAGATCCTTCAGGAAAGAAGGGTATATTTGTGGGATATTTTGAAAGCTCGAAGGCTTACAGAATATATTTCCCAGGATACAAGAAGATTGACATTAGCAAGGATGTGACATTTGATGAAGACACAGATTACAAAAAATCCAGAAAGAGACATGCTGAAGAACCTGAAGAAGCAAAACCACCCAGAATTCATGATACAACCATGAATGAAGAAACTCAAGAAGAAGATTGAGAATTCAAAGAACCCCAAAGACCTGTAGATCCACCTCTGGAGAAGAATCCTCATAAGAGTAAACTTGATTGGGTACAAGAACTTATCCAAGGTGCAGAAATATATAGGGCTCCAAAAGAGAATCATAGAGAAAGAAAGAGGACCAGATCTTGTTCCAGGTATGTAGCCTTACTATGTGATTTCATTGATAAAGAACCTTCCAGTTATGAAGAAGCGGTAGAATGGAAAGAATGGAAGAATGCTATGATCAAAGAGTACCAATCGATCATGAAGAATGATGTTTTGGATGCTATCCCAAGACCACATGGGAAGTCAGTTGTAACTTCCAAATGGATCTACAAGATCAAACATGCTGCAGATAGTAGCATTGAAAAATATAACGCAAGATTTGTAGCTTGGGATTTCTCTCAGAAAGAGGGAATAGACTATGAAGAAACCTTTGCACCTATAGCTAGATACACTTCCATCACATCAGTAATTTCCCTGGCTATAGTGATGAAATGGAAGATACACCAGATGGATGTCAAGACTGCTTTCTTAAATGGTGTAGTGGAAGAGGAAGTGTATGTAGAACATCCACTCGAATTTGAGACACATGACAGGGAGTCTCATGTATGTAGATTGAAGAAAGCCCTGTACGGTTTGAAACAGGAACCCAGGACATGATATAGCAGAATTGATAGATTTCTATCCAGTTTGGGGATTACGAAGAGTAAAGAAGATTCCAACATTTACTACAAGGTTGAAGATGGAAACCCAGTGATGCTTCTACTATATGTAGATGATCTGTTTGTGATAGGTATGGATGGGTTGATTACTGATACGAAGAGAAAGATTGCTTCCAAGTTCAAGATGAAGGAATTGGGTATGATGCATTATTTGCTAGGTATGGATGTGTGGCAGAGTGTGGATGGAATCTTCCTTGGAAAAGAGAAGTATGCAGTAGAGATCCTAAAGAGGTTTGGGATGATGGACTGCAAGACTATGGCCACACCTATGGCATCAAACCTGAAGCTATTGAGTGATGCTTCATTAGAGTCGGTTGATGCTATGATCTATCGTCAGATGATTGGATCATTGATGTACCTAACAAACACGAGACCAGATATTTGCTTTGCTGTGAAGACCTTGAGCCATTTCTTGACAGATCCAAGAAATGTTCACTTGATTGTTGCAAAGCATATTCTGAGGCACCTAAGGGGTATAGTTGATTATGGGCTCAAGTACGATGTGAATCAAAAGATTAACCTGGAGGGTTATGTTGATTTAGATTGGGTAGGCAGTGCCATCGATAGGAAGAGCACTTTAGGGTGTTGCTTCAGTATGGGATCAGGTGTGATCTCTTGGTTTAGAAGGAAGCAATCGTATGTGGCACTGAGTACAGCTGAAGTAGAGTATGTCGCAGCTTGTTTATCTAGTTGTGAGGTAGTATGGCTGTGGAAGCTACTATCTGATTTATTTGATCTCCATATGGATGCTACTTGTATACATTGTGACAACTAGATTTGTGTGAAGTTGTCAGAGAATCCATTGTTCTATGACAAATCGAAGCACATCGAGATCAAGTATCACTATATCAAGGATATGGTGCAGAGAGGAGCAGTGAAGCTCCAGTACGTTGCGATGGAGGAATAGATAGCTGATGTGTTGATAAATCCATTGGCCAAAATGAAGTTCGAGTACTTCAGGGAGAATCTTGGTGTTCTCTAGATCGAGGTTTCCTCCAAGGGAAAGTGATTCTTCCCAAAGCCATTCTGACGAGCAGGTCAGATGTAAGGGTTGAGCCATTCTGTCATGGTGAGAGGATTCAGTTCCTTCCATGTCAAATATGAGTGCTAAGATCCAAAGCCATTCTGATGAGCAGTTCAGATGTAAGGGCTGAGCCATTCTGTCATGGTGAGAGGATTCAATTCCTTCCATGTCAAATATGAGTGCTAAGATCCAAAGCCATTCTGATGAGCAGTTCAGATGTAAGGGCTGAGCCATTCTGTCATGGTGAGAGGATTGAGTTCCTTCCATGTCAGATATGAGTGATGGCCATTCTATCAAGTAGGACAGATGTAAGGGAAACTGCCACTCTTTATGAGAGTGGAGGCACGTCATCCATTACCGGGTAGCTCAGTCTGGGACTGGGGGCCATTCTATCATGGTGAGAGGATTCGGTTTCTTCCATGTCAGATGTGAGTGCAGGCCATTCTGGTGAGGGTGTAGGACTTGTTTCCTACCAGGTCAGATATAAGGGAAACTACCATTCTGTGGGAAAATGGAGGCACCTGGTCCATTACCAGGTAGCTAAGTCTGGGATTGGGGGCCATTCTATCATGGTGAGAGGATTCAGTTCCTTCCAAGTCAGATGTGAGTGCAATCCTTTTTGGCGAGGGTGGAAGACTTGTTTCCTTCTAGGTCAGATATAAGTGCTGAAGCCTTTTCACAGATGTTAATGATGTGATGTTCTATCATGCTGGTCAATGTCAGTGTTGGGCCTTTCTGATGTGATTGTAGGTTACTACATGATCAGATGTGAGTGTTGGGCATGCCTTTCTGATCAGTAGGTTAGATGTAAGTGCTGGGAGAAGACCTACCTGATGGCTAGGCCTACAACCGGCATGAAAGAAGGTTGGCTCTGTAGAACTTCCAATGACGAGATAGCACACATGATGCTGACTAGATGAGATCCAAATCGAGCTATGATCTAGATCCAGTTATGATGACTCCAAGAGATCTAGATCGAGTGATGTTCTAGATCCATCAGTGATGATCCAGATCCAGTCGAGTGATGATGATATAGATTGAGTGATGACCCAAATCCAGTGATGTTGATCCAGATCAAGAGATGATTCAGATCCAGTGATGATACCCATGATGATCCAGATTGAGGAATGATCTATATCTAGTGATGATGATCCAAATTGAGAGATGATCCAAATTTGAAGAATGAATATGACTTGAAGACTCAGAAGACTCAAGATGCAGATGACGAGATGATCCAGTTGATATAGAGAAGAAGACCAGTGCTGAAAATTGTGTTGAAAGAATGCCTTCCTAGTTAAGAGGGAGTGTTGATGTATTTGTAACTTCAGAATGTATTCATCTATGTATCTTATGTATTGTAACCCGATGTTTATTCCGAGATGTATCTATTATGTAATTGAGTCATGTTGCCATGCCCTGATGTTCCAATCGGAAGAATCAATAATGTAAACAAGTCATGTCAAGTCATAGTGGGTAACCCTCTGATTGTCTAAGGGTTAAAGTCCTCGTAGTTCTGAGGCATTAGGGTTATTAGAATCTCCTAGTAGAGGTCGACCCTAGCAGGGTTTTAGTCATGTCACTATTAGTATAAATAGAGAGCTAGGGTCTCTATTTAGAACACATCACTCACACACTCAAGTGTAGTGCATAGTTGAGGAAGGAGAAGACACTTGGGCTAGACAAGAAGAAGATTACTGCTCTCAGGATTGCATCTTACTATTTTAGGGTTTTACAGCTTGTGTTGATTCTATCTCTGAGGAAGTTGCGGGGTTTTCTCCATTTATGGTTTCCCCAATGAAAAACACTGTGTTCATTGTCTCTTGTGTTTGATTGCTATACTTTTTGTTCTCTTAGTAAATATCCTAACATAATGCTAGCTTAATGTTGAAAAACTAACACTATTTCACACATCTGAACACTTTATGGAGACCTGAAGTCATTAGCAGAAGGAAAACTTACCAAAGAATGGATCGATGAAATTTGATAAATTTACTTACACAAAGAAATCCCTTGGAGGGCATTTCCAACTGACCTCTCAAACCCCTGTTTTTAACACTTGGCCAAATTTATTTTGTTCTCACTACGCAAAATATTATTTTTCCTATTTTTGGCAGATTGATATTTTGGATATGAGACCATGATAAGACAACCTGAAGGTATGGATGGATAGTCAGTTCACCAAGGAACATTCTTATGCTACCTGATGAATTTTATCATCAAAATAACCCCTCCTTGCGGGAATTTCAAAAATACTTTTCAATTTCCTGAATCTAACACTGGACCAATTTTCTTGTGTTTTAAAAATGCAAAATAATATTTTTCATACTTTTGGCAGATTTATATCTTTGTCATAAAATAGTCCAGGGATAACTGAGACCATGGTTAGATGAACCCATTCAGAATTTATAGCCTAACACTTTCATATTATTTTTCTCATCATCCTATGAGATAGGGTGAGCATTTCCCTCAGGCCACTAAGGCAGTTTTTCCAGTACTGGAATAGTGCAAAATAGGTTAAAACTCTATTTTGGCAGACCATTATCTTTGTCATAAAACACCTGCTTTGATAACTGATACCATGGTGGTATATCCTCTTCAAGAAGCTGTAGGATGATAGATTCATATAATTTTTATCATAAACCTATAAGGTATGGCGAGCATTTTCCCAAGGCCACATGAGCTAGTTTTTCCAACACTTAGACAATTTTCCTATTCTGGTCCAATATACCTAAAAAACTATTTTTGCAGGTTCATAACTTCTTCCTCATATACTTCCAAGACAATCTGAAGACATGGTCAGGTAGGACAAATATCAATCTACAAGACCCCCATATGGTGCAGGCATTTTCTTCAACACATAATTTATGGCGAGAATTTTCTTAAGGATACCTGAGCCAGTTTTCCAACACTCAGTCATTTTCATGTTTTTCACAAAATTACCATATTTTTCCAAAATGATTGTCATTAATGTTGTCATCAATGAAAATCCTATTCATCACGGTATTCATGTTTTTCTTTATAGAAATTGGTATATAATATACTACATTTATAAATATAACTATATCTAATGTATTTGACAAGTTACTATTTGGTATGGTGTAGGTAAGCCAATTACCTATCATTACAAGTATTTTTCACTATGAATGAAAGTGCAAGGAAGCTTGCTCAGTTTAGAGTGGCATTAGAGGCGAGGGGAGATGGAAAATGTTATTTCCCTTGCTCTGATTGAAAGGGCTTGCAAAGAAGAAGAATTTTAAGAACAACAGCTAAAAGGCATTGTAGGGAGAAGGGGCACGTCGAAGGGGGTTATGATTTGAGTCCCTCGGTAAGAGGTTATTCAATTTTTAATGTATTATTTGTAATATTCATCATGTCATGAATTTCAGTAAAATTTATTATCGTTTTATTATATGTTCTATACACACTAATTCTGCTATGTTGTTTGTAAATATATAGACAATGCC
This sequence comes from Pseudotsuga menziesii, assembly GCA_001517045.1. Taxonomy (NCBI): domain Eukaryota; kingdom Viridiplantae; phylum Streptophyta; class Pinopsida; order Pinales; family Pinaceae; genus Pseudotsuga; species Pseudotsuga menziesii. Next base: position 186,032 of record LPNX010031052.1, on the reverse strand, counting down.
CCCAAAATGTCCCCTTCCAAAGAGTTATTTGCCAAGTACTAGCAGAAATACTCATTTACAGGGTGACGAACATCTAGATCAGAATATTGAAGCTGATCAAGTTCTTAATGATGATATGGATGTAGATAACATTAGTGATTCAAATTAGGAAGATGAGATACATAGATTGATCCAAGACACATTTGCTCTAATGGATGAGGAGAACTAGGATGATAGTTGTGATGTTGATCCTCTACTCGAGAAGGCACGTCAAACTCTTTATGAAGGCTCAAAAACAAATCTTCTATCTTCTATATTGTTTTTAGTGAACTTCAAGGTTTTGAATGGTTTATCAAACACTTGTCTCACACAGATACTAAGGTATGTAATTTGTTAATTATTTATGTCTGCATGTTCACATGTACATAAAGGGTTTCCTTTTTTTCCTATATTCCTAGTGTTATCTAATTTGTAAAGTATGGACGCGATATTGATGATTAATATTGTTTACATTGACTTATTCTTTTTAATTTTGTAGATTGTTAGGTGAATTTCTTTTACCAATGTCAAATATTTTACCACACACATATAGAGAAATATATGTGATTATGAAAGATTTTGGAATGGAGTAATCAAGCCGTTGATGCATGTCCTAATGATCATATCATATACTATGGATAATATGCATTAGAAAAAGAATTCCCACAATGTCAAAGCAAGTAGGTATCGAACAAATAAAGTGACAAAAAATGTGCTTCAGAAAGCTCTTCGTTATATTTCGATAATTCCACGTCTCCAACAGTTGTTCAGGTGTCAAAGTATAGCACAATTTATGGATTTCCATGTAAAGAACATAAGTTAGGATGATGTTCTTTGAATTCCCGCAGATGGGTCTGCATTTAGGTGCATCGAAGAAAATTGGCCAATTTTCAAAGAAGAACCTCATAATGTTAAACTTTCATTGGAAGCTGATGGTGTCAATCCATTTGGAGAGCCTCATTCCACCTACTCAGTGTGGCCTATTTTTTTTATAAACAACAGCCTTCCTCCTTGGATGTCGGTCAAGAGAGAGCACACAATGTTGGCAATGATTGTTCCAGGTTTTTAATTAATTTGTATTTTTTTACTTGAAAGTCTAATCACTAAATATTTCATTTCTTTGTTTCGTGCATGATAATTATGTCTTTTATATATAACGACATATAGATAAATATAATTAATCATGTATGTTGGACCAATTAGGTAAGTACCAATTTAAAGATATGAACGTATATATTGAGCCTCTTATCGATGAGTTGTTGAAGTTATGGGCTGGAGTCACTATGTATGACATCTTTAGACGAATAGGGAAAAGACGATTTCAATTCCATGGAATACTTGGATGGACAATTCATGATGCTCCCAGGTTAACACATTTTTGTGGTATATTGTTACATTCTTTTGTTCTTTAATATTATATATATCTATTGAAAATATCATGCATTATTTTAAATGGTAATTCTAATTCACTACACTAATTCATATATCTTGTAGGTCTTCAAACAAAGGGTAAATTTGCAAGTCTAGCTTGCAGTCCCAGGATAAAATCTCGTTGTTCAAGGAATTTAGCAAAGGAAGCGTTTGATGAGTATAGGCACTTTCTACCTAAGAACCATAGTTATCAAACTAAAGACAAAGAAAACTTCAATGGTAAAAAAGAGAATGGAAAAAACCATGAAGAATGAACTCTCACCTATGGAATTTGGAATATAATAGAAATTGTCAAGGTATGCCAAATTATTTATGTATTGTTGGACACTGTTCAGTATGGTTGTCATTGATATGAAAGGAGGTCATTAATGAAAAAAGAAGTGTTGATATGCCATGTGTGATGAGGTTGAAAAAAACATGTTGGTGTCCTAATGTCTCATGATGTCAATGTTACATTTTGGTAGTAGTTGGTAATGGTATGATAATTTGTGGATTTTGACTAAGTGTTGAAAGACTGCCCTAAAGAAGTTTCCTTATGAAAATGAAGACCTGTTGAGGCCTGGAAAATTGTAGGCAACAACAGTAAGGGATTCTTCCTAGTAAATGTTCCCAACTAGCTCGTTACTTTTTGATATGGGGAATCCATCTAGTTTGTGGTCCGGCTACCGTAGGTCAAGTACAAAAATAAAGGGTTTTACTGGTTGCGGCCCGGTCCACCGTGTATATTTTTGTGTTTTAGTTTTAAGTATGAGATGCAAGTGCCTATTTAAGAATGCAGATTGATAGAGAATATGAGGAGTGGTCACAATGTGATGTGCAGGTTCTTACCTCTCATCTTAGACTCTCTCACATCTAAATCACATACAACAAGAAATTAAAACTAACTACCTGACCTATCCCTAGGGAGCAAGATTATCATTCATTAATGAGTAATGTATTTTGTACATGCATTACGAAAAATCACAGATAGCTGATACTTCTTTCAAAACACACAAACATTTAAAGATATTTGAACAACCAGATAGCCAATTGTTTATGAACACCATTCATTACTCATAGTGGAAAATACATAGAATAAACTAGAGAGCATTCATACAAGAACATAGTTTCAAAGAGTTAGAATGATCTCACAGTTCATGGACACAAAACTAAAAAAAAAATACTTCACATTCAGAAAATCCATGGCACAGCATTGAAAAGTTCCACAAAGCTTTCTCCAATAGGAAACTTGTAATTTCTTTATGCAAAAGGAAATTGTTCTTCTTACATCAGATTTTCACAAATCTATTTGGGAAATAGTCCCATTCCTATCTAATTCTCCTATACTTATACTACGAGAAAACTCTTGGGATGCACCTCAGTGACCTTTGGGCTCCTCAACCGTTTAATCTCACAATTTTGTCCTTTTGTGAGTGCTTAGGATTTAGACAATACATTACATTTCATTAAAAGTTAATAGCACTTTTATAATGAGGGATCAACTTGATCAGTGGTAAACTTTTTCTAAGCCTCTGCTGCTATCAAATCCGTTGGTCCTATTTTTATCTTGCGTTTCTATGCTTCAACCTCTTCTTTCCTTGCTTCCTCCCTTCTGCTTTGACTTCTAGACATATCTTGTTTGTAGTAGTCACCCTGTCATGAACATAGCAGATTTTAGATCATCAAAGTAAGACAAATTGCACTAGTACATGCATTCTGTAAAATGAACTATAAATAATATTAATACATGAAAATAAAATGATAAGCCAAAGAAAACATTGCAAGCTAGGTCTACAAAACTTCTAAGCCCGCTATCCCACTTCAAACCACAATCCTAACAAAACAGAATCCTTATCTAAAACTAAACTGCATCTTAACTAACTCAGAACCCTGCAAAGACAGCATGAATCTAGACAATGTAACCACCAGCTCTTAGACACCAAAACCCCAAACTGCGCTCTTCACTTCATAAAAGCCTTGACTCAACCAGAACCCATGGGAGAACCCCACCATCCCATAAAATAGAGTAATAGCACAAAAAATGGTGTGAAAACCCTATCGACAGTCGGAAGCAAAAACACTAAGCATCAGATGATAAGTTCACTGAGAAGCTGCAACTACAGGTGACGGACAGAGTATGGGCTCCATGGTAAATAAAACATAGGCAAAGATTAGAACAAAATATCACTGGATGAAACAACTAAGCTAAAGGTCAGAGCTCATAACCTCTAAACATCAGCAAGATAGTTTACTAGAAATATGCAATGGCGAAAAGTGGAGCGACAATGGGTTCCACAACCAAAGGCTTAATGTTTCCACCGTGTTAGCAACACAACATATTAGTACTCCAATCAATCATCAACATCATTCCAATGGTGAAACAGAAACATCGCAAAGTGAAAGTTTGAAAAAAAACGAAGGCATCGGTGAAAAAATAGAATCATCCATCAGCACGTTCTCTATTTGCCTTCTGCAATAGCGGTTGCGTAGAGAGATCATACCCTAATTCACTCATAAAACAACTTCCAATAGTGTTAAAACAAATCAGTGCAAATTAAACAGTTGATCAATAAAACCAAGGAATTCGGCGTAAATCAAAACTATCCATCGGGGAATGGAAAAACTACATGTCAGATGGTTAATCCGGCGCTCCAGAGCCGTAAAGGGATTCAAATATACTACTTCTTCAGCAACCCAATGAAAACTTCGACAAGTGGAAAAATTATAGGTCATGCATTGGTGAAGCAAAAGACTAATCCCTTGATCAAATGTCCAACACAATTTCGATGGAAAAAATATTTAGAAACCAAAACCTCAAGTTCGATTCAATAGCAATAGCAAATAAGAAATAATCATTCAACTTCCACAAGTGATCAACAATTTACCTTAAACCAACCTCAAAAAGTTCAAACTTACAGTAAAGGAACAACAAAGTTTAGCAATCTGAACAAATCTAAGCAAGACAAAATTTAAAAGGAGGGTGCAAAATTTTAAAAAAATTGGGAAAACATTGCAGCTGCAACAATTGGCGACTACCTGGCGAACGCAAATCTCCAGGACAACTTCTTCCTTAAGTAACAGACCATTTAAGAATAAAACCAACATGTTAAATTCTTCTAGATATCTGGATTTCCCAAATGGAAAATATATGTACTTTTAATCATTGATGATGGTCCAATTTAGGAAAGTGGAATCCAAGATTTCAAAGTCAAGATAACTCTTTAGAGGATGGGAAGATGAGTTTCATTTTTTACCTCTGTCTTCAGGTAGCTTCTAGCTTGGACACCATAGGATTGTAACATATGGTAAATATAAATATTCATTTGTTCCTCATTCTCGTTGCATTTTGCACTTTTTGTGCTTTTGGGATTTTGTCCTTTTCATATGAGTCATCCTACATGCCTTTCTTTCTAAATTTTTATTCAGGCTCCTCTATCCATAGTGTCCTTTTGTGTGAGAGATGTATTTAACTTTCAGCTCACAGATGGAGAAGAACTTTGGCAATTTTGTACTTATATGGTTTAGTACTTTGTTTTGATACATATTGCTTTGATAGGAGTTTTTGACTCTTATCTGCCTTTTGGATTTCAATTCTTGGCATGGGATCATTTTTATATAATATATTGTTTAGCTTGCTTCCTTTCCATGGGTCTTTTTCTATCACTCCCTAGGACATTTTTAAATGTGAGATGGATGGAGCCTCGAAATAGTATTCTAGACCTTTTGATCTTTAAGTTAATTTACAAGGATTAAGTAGGTCTTCAATGTGTTCATAGCCATTCAGGAAAACTATTAAACTAGAATAAATTCTTTCAGATAACAAAATAGTACACAGTCTTATAATCAAGGATTTTAGTTAATCCATAATTCCGATGCTTTCCATGCGACCAAAAGCTTGCCTCTTTTCATTGAAATCAATCAAAATATAAACTAAAACAAAACAGAACTAAAGAAAATCAAAATAAACAACCAAAGCAATTTATTTATGTACAAAACACAAACAAAAAACAAAAAATCAGGAAAAATAAGGTTTGAGAGATAAACCATTTACTGGTAAGTTCTCTTCCCACCCCTATAAAACTTACAATTTATAGGTTGAAGGGCCAAGTTTTGCTGCAATATGAAAAATGACCTACCCATAACTGTTGAAACTTCGTGTGCTTCCCTTTTTCATCATGCGAGTGATCCCACTTAAGAACCAGGTCTCCCACTTCCAATTCCTTTGTTCCATCTTTGTGCTTATCAAACCACCTTTTCACTACTTCCTGCTGTTGCTTAAAACATTCTTTGGCCCTGGATCTAGACTCTTTTGCCTTCAATAGATTATAGATTCTAAGTTGCAGGATTTCATTATCTGTGCCTCTAGACTCTGGAGCTATTATGGAAGATGGTAGCATAATGTTAGGAGGAAGTATAGCCTCTTTTCCATAAACAAGGGTATACGGTGACACACCTAAGGAATTCTTGGGTGTGACCCTATCAACCCAAAGAGAATTTAGTAATGCTAAATGCCAACTTCTCTGGTTCTCTATCATAGTCTTTTTTAAGATCCTAAATAGATTATTGTTTATAGATTCTACCAAACCATTCCCTTGTGGGTAGTAGTTGGTAGAATAATGCAACTTAATTCCCTTTTCATGAGCAAACGCAGTTAATCTAATGGAAGAAAAATAAGTAGCATTATCAAAAACCAGGGAAATTGGAACCACAAACCTATTCATAATATGATCTTGCAAGAAATCCATGACCGCATCTTCATTGACTTTATGTAATGGAATAGCCTCGACCCATGTAGTGAAGTAGTTAGTTGTCGTTAAGATATATTTATACTGCAAGGAATATTTTGGTTTTATCTCTCCAATAATATCAATCCCCCATTGCTCAAATGGTTCCGTTATCATCACAGGATTCAATGGTCCTACTTCTTTGGCATGTCTTCCCCCAAACCTCTGGCAAATATCACACTTTCTAACATGGGCATGAGCATCCTTAAATAGCGTGGGCCACTAGTATCCGACTCTGATAATCTTGCGGGCTGTCGTATCTCCCAAAAAATGGCCTCCAGCAGGCCCTTCATGTAACTCTGTTGTGACCTTTCATGTATCTTCTTTCTCTAAGAATCTGAGAAGGACTCCATCATAATTCTTCCTGAATAAAATTCCATCAATGATCTAATATGCAGCTGATTTAAGGTGCAACGCTCTTCGCTGTTTGGAATTCCAATGTTCTGGCAACAATACTTCCTAAAGGTAATGAACAAGGTCTTGGTACCAGGAATCTGGAGCTGTGAAAAGAGGGCATACATCCATCATATGTAATTCAGCTTCATTTTCCCAATCATTTTCCTCATTGTTTTTACCTTCAGACATTAATTTGCACAATCCTTTCCCTTTAACTATGCAAGCTAGTTTGAATTCAAGGTCATATTCTTGTAACGATGTTACCCAGTTGCCTCTTCTTTCTCCTAACTATTTTTGCATGAAAAGAGACCTCACAGTTGGGTGTGGAACTATTACCTTTGTCCAGTTCTTAAGTATGTACGACTTGAATTGTTTTACTGCTTTGAAGACTGCATAAGCTTGTTTATCCATAGCTAGGTAATTCAATGTGTCCCCCTATAGACCAGTGCTCATAAATGATATGGGGAACTCATCTTCCCCATCTTCCTTCTGAGTAAGCATTGCTGCTAATGAATCGTCAGATGCAAAAGTGTACAAAATAAAATCCTTCTCAAAATTTGGACTTTTGAGAGAGGCTGCATGAGCAATAGATGTCTTTATTTTAATAAATGCATTCTTATCTACATCAGTCCACTTGAATTGCACACTTCGTTTCACCATTTCTTGCAAATGTTTAACAATTTGAGCGAAATCTGGCACAAACCTTCGCACGAAATTTACTGTCCCCATAAATGATTGCGTACCTTTCTTATTATGGGGTAAGGGGATCTGTTCAATATATTTGATCCTTTCTGGGTCTATGGATATCCCCTTTTTAGAAACCACGTGACCCAGTATCTTTCCTTCTATAACAACAAACACACACTTCCTTGGATTGAGTGAGATGCCATATTTTTGACAACGCTCAAAAATTTGTTTTAAATGGAATGCGTGTTCTTCTTTATTCTTTGAAAATATCGTTACATCATCGAGATATTCTACAACACTACGACCAATTAGACTGTGGAAATCTATATCCATAGCCCTCTAGAAAGTAGCTCCAACATTGATGAGTCCAAAGGGCATCCATCTGTAAGCAAAAGTTCCCCATTTTGTTCTGAATGTAGTTTTAAGTCTATCTTCTTCAGCTACTAACACTTGATTGTAGCCAGAGAATCCATCTAATAATGAAAATAACTCAGAACCTGAAACCATCTGTAATATCTGTTCCATGGGCGGGACTGGATAGTTGTCTTTGTCTGAAGCATGATTTAAGTTTCTGAAATCCACACATAGCCTGATTTCTCCAGATTTCTTCCTTACTGGTACCAAATTTGAAACCCATTCTGAGTGTCTGAATTTGAATATAATTTTGGCATCCAATAAATTTTTCACTTCATTCTGAATTAAAGGATACAATTTTGGATGCATCTTCCTCAAAGGTTGTTGATAAGGCTTGACTCCCGATATAATAGGGATGACATGCTGTATAATATTCATGTCATATGTTTTTAGCTCTTCATATGTCAAGGAAAACACATCTCTATACTGTTTGAACAAAATGATGAACTTATTTCTTTCACCCGGAGAGCAACACTTTCCCAAATTTACATATTTGGGTTTAACTTTAGTTCCCAAATTTATCAGCTCGAATTGCAAAGATGAGCTATGAGTTTTGACATTTGTTGGTCTTCTCAATTTGCTATTTAAATCAAACATCATCTCTAAGGTCCCGACCCCTTTAGGAATGAAGTTTTGAATTTTAACTCAGCTTGGTGTTTTTCATCATCGATAATTGCCCCTTTGAAAGTTTCATCATTAATCAAACATTCCAAGATTTGTTGATCATCATCAAAAACTTTTAGATTAGTAATCATGTCTGGAACCAAAGGCCTAAAAAGTAATTCAATAGAACATTTGTTATTTGCAGGTACATGCCTTGCAGCTGAGGTAGCTAACAAGTCAGTTGCTGCATTTTTAAGTCTAGGAATAGATACAATATTAAATGCAAAAAAATTTGTCAGCAAATCCCACACTTCATTCTGATAAGCTTTTAAATGAGGTGAGATGCAATGTATCTGTTTTCGAATTTGATTTACAATTATTTCAGAATCCCCATACACTTTCATATTTTATACCTTTAATTCAATTGCTTTTCTTAGTCCCTGAATTACTGCTTCATATTTGGCTGTGTTATTGGTACATTCAAACTCTAACCTACATGAAAGAAAATGTTTATTTTTGTTTGGATCAATTAGGACATAGCCAACTCCTGACCCTTCCAAAGTTTTAGATCCATCAAAGAAAAGTGTCCAAAAACTATCTACTTATACTGTACATGAATCAACAACTACATCTAAAACTAAGTCTACTATTTTATAGTCAAATTCATCAGCCTGTGAAAACCAAAGGAGATTGGGCTTTGTGTCTAGTGTACCGCTGGCTTCTTCTGCTTGGTAATTTCCCGGTTCAAGTTCAATGAAGTAATTCCTCAATACAAATTCACTAGTTCATTCTTACCCTCCAACTGAGTAACATTGTGCTTCATGTGGGGCTCTCTTAATACTTTAATTTGATTGGGACTTCCCTGAAAAGGAAACCAAAGATGTGACCAATCAGAAGCAAAATATCCATTTAGCTTTGCTGACCAATCCTGACTCAAAACAAGTCCATAAGCCTCAGGTATGTCTGCTGCTATGATATCTATGAAATGACATACCTTTTCATTTGAACATAGTCGAATCAAAACATCCTCCATTTCCCCAATTACCTTCACATTTTTTCTGTCTAACTGAATAACCTACCAGGTAGATGGTTTAGGCTATCCATTTATCTTTTTACAGACTGAAAGTGGCATAACATTTACTGATGCCCCTGAGTCTACTAAACAGTTGTGCACGTTATGGTTGAAAATTTCAAAGGTCAAGAGAAATAGTGGGGTTTTTAATTTAGGCTTACCTCCCACACTTGCTTCACCAATTTCTTCTTCTTGGGGTTGATTATTGATGGGAAGCTTTTCTTCAGGTATTTCAAGTGATTTTAACAATATTTCTTTTTGCTAAGGTATATTGCACATTTCAAATAATGAAATATTTTCTTTATCCCTTTTAATACCTTCCACAACATCATACTCCATCTTATGTTCTTCTAGATTCTTTTTTACATTGTCACTTTTCTCTACAAATAGCTTAACAAGCATGTAGATTTGCTTAGGATCTTGACTAGTAATGGTAAACTCGGGAATTTTATTAGCTGTGTTGTTCTTCTAAAACTTCTTTACATTCTTTTGGAGTCTCTTAATTTTCAGGAGTACTAATCTATCCTCTTTTATCAAAACTTGACTTCTTGTTGTCACGTTTGTTTCTGATATTTCGTCCTATCTCATAGTATCCTCGTTCTCTGTATCAAAAAGTGAGACATAGTCCCATAAAAGAATGGTATCCTCTCCCCTTTTTTGTATGGATTTATTACCCTTTTCCTCCTCCTCATCAACTTCTGTTAGTTTAGAATCCATTAGCTGATTCATAACTAATGTCATTGAATTTATCCATTAAGGGCAAATTTTTTAAGAATGAGGTTGTTGATGAAAGGTGCAAAAGTTATCCATTCCTACCTCTATTAAGTTCGTTGATGCAGGACTATGTGGAGGAGGTTTAGATTGAGTGTTTCCTTCTCTCCTTTTATAGTAAGGCTTATATGCTTTCTGAGTCTCCTTCTCTTTTTCCAGATCTATCATTCTGCTAGATAGCTTCTGCATCATTTTTAGCATACCTTCAAAGTCATGTAACTATTCCTCTTTAGGCTTAGCAAATGATAATGTTTTCTTACCAAATTTTTTTTCTCCCGACTGCTCAGGATAATCTTCTATGCTCTCTCTTTCAGCTTCTGCGCTCTTAGCTTCTTCATAAGTTTTTGATAACGTAGGTTTGGCTTTCATCTTAGCGAACATGGCGAAGTCAGGCCCTAAAGCTGAAGTATAATATTCAATCAGAACTTTATCAAAGGGCTTATTAGCTACAGAAAAATTATTAAGATAATCAACAAACCTTTGAGTGAAACTATGCACCTTTTCTTTTCTTTCTCTCTTCAAAGCACACAACCATTTCTTGAGTGCTGCATGAGTTTTCTGGGCTGCATATTTATTTCTGAATATTCTTTCCAAAGTATCCTAGTCTGTGATTGAGTTTGCAGGCAGAGCAAAATACCATGAGGATGCTGCCCCTTTCAAGGTATGCTGAAAAAGTCTACAGACTACATCTTCGTGTTCTCCAACCCTTAGTCCTTCTATGGCCAAGTAAAAGCTTTGCAAGTGATCATCTACTAACATCTTTTCACTGGGATCAAACTTAGGTAGCATTTTCTCAAAATCCTAAGGTAAGTCATGCAAAGGGGGTGCTAGGTTTAAAGGTGATCTAGCTTTCCAAGCACGTGGTGGATTTGGTGGGTTGGGTGGCTGATTTGCGTTTACGCCTACCATGAGTCTAGGTGGAGAATGAGGTGGTGAATGAATAGGGGTATTAATAGGTGAACAGTAAGGGGTCTTAGGGTCTACTTGATTCAGAGGATGAACAACTTCCTGTACGGCTGTTTCTACCAGTTCTTCCAAATCTCCAACCAACACCGAGTCTTTCAATACAGGATGATCTTTCTTCTTGTATTCTCTTCTGGGTAAATTAGGGATAATCGCTAATCCTGCAATCTTCTTCACATAAGCCCTGGTATGTATTCTCAGATCATTAACAACTTCGTTATCGACAAAATACAAGTGTTCCTTCCACTTCTCTTCAGGAGTTGAATTGGGAAACAAATTGCTTTTAGAACTATCACTGGTGGAATAATTTTGAGGAAATGGGTCTCCTCGGCCAGCCATGCAATGGCAGCCCTCCTTCTAAAACCAAAAAATATCGAGGCATGAAAAATCATAGGCAACAACAACAAGGGATTCTCCCTAGTAAACATTCCTAACTAGCTCGTTACTGTTTGGTATGGTGATTCCATCTAGTTTGCGGTCCGGCTACCGTAGGTCAAGTAAGAAAAAAAAAGGGTTTTATCAGTTGCAGCCCTGTCCACCATGTATATTTTTGTGTTTTAGTTTTAATTATGAGATGCAAGTGCCTATATAATAATGGATATTGATAGAGAATATGAGGAGCGGTCACAATGTGATGCACAGGTTCTTACATCTCATCTTAAACTCTCTCGCATCTAAATCACACACAGCAATAAATTAAAACTAACTACCTAACCTATCCCTAGGGAGCAAGATTATCATTCATTAATGAGTAATGTATTGTGTACATGCATTACAAAAAATCACACATAGCTGATACTTCTTTCAAAACACATGAACATTTAAAGATATTTGAACAACTAGATAACCAATTGTTTATGAACAACATTCATTACTCATAGTGGAAAATTCATAGAATAAACTAGAGAGCATCCATACAAGAACATAGGTTCAAAGAGTTAGAATGATCTCACAGTTCATAGACACAAAACTAAAAATGGCATAGTTCACATTCAACAAATCCATGGCACAAAATTTGAAAAGTTCAACAAAGCTCCAACAAGAAACTTGTAATTTCTTTATGCAAAAGAAAATAGTTCTTTTTACATCAGATTCTCACAAATCTATCTAGGAAAAAGTCCCATTCCTATCTAATTCTCCTATACTTATACTATAAGCAAACTCTTGGGATGCCCCTCGGTGAACTTTGGGATCCTCAACCATTTAATCTCACAATTTTGTCCTTTTGTGAGTGCTCATGATTTAGACAATATGTTACATTTCATTAAAAGTTAATAGCACTTTTATAATGAGGATCAGCTTTATCAGTGACAAAAATTTTCTGAGCCTCTGCTGCTAACGAATCCATTGGTCCTATTTTTATCTTACATCTCTATGATTCAGCCTCTTCTTTCCTTGCTGCCTCCCTTATGCTTTGAATTCTAGACATATCTTGTTTGCAGTAGTCACCCTGTCATGAACATAGCATATTTTAGATCATCAAAGTAACACAAACTGCACTAGTACATGCATTCTATAAAATGAACTATAAATAATATTAATACATGAAAAGAAAATGATAAGACAAAGAAAACCCTGCAAGCTAGGCCTGCAAAACTTCTAAGCCCGTTGTCCCACTTCAAAGCACAATCCTAACAGAACAAAATCCTTTTCTAAAAGCAAACCACATCTTAACTAACTTGGAACCCTACAAAGACAGCATGAATCTAGACAATGTAACCGCCACCTCTTAGACATGAAAATCCCAAACTGTGCTCTTCACTTCAAAAAAACCTTGACTTGACCCCCATGGGAGAACCCTGCCATCCCATAAAATAGAGTAACAGCACAACAAACTGTGGGAAAACCCTACTGACAGTCGGAAGCAAAAACACTATGCATCAGATGATCAGTTCACTCAGAAGCCACAACGGTGGGTGATAGATAGACTATGGGCTCCATGGTAAATAAAACATAGGCAAATAGTAGAACAAATTATCGGTGGATAGAAAAACTAAGCTAAAGGTTAGAGCTCATACCCTCTAAACATCAGCGAGATAGTTTATTAGAAAGATGCAACAACAGAAAGTGGAGTGACAACAGGTTCAACAACCAAAGGATCAATGTTTTCACTGTGTCAGTAACACCACAGATTAGTACTCCGATCAATCATCAACATCGTTCTGATGGCGAAACAAAAACATCGCGAAGTGAAAGTTTGAAAAAAAAAAGGCATCGGCGAAAAATAAAATCATCCATTGACATGTTCTCTGTTTGCCTTCCGCAACAGTGGCTGCGTAGAGAGCTCATACCTTGTTTCACTCATCAAATGAATTTTGATAGTGTTAAAACAAATCATCAGAAATTAAACAGTTGATCAATAAAACCAAGGAATTCGGCGTAAATCAAAACTATCCATCGGGGAACAGAAAAACTACATGTCGGATGGTTAGTCCACTCCGAAGCCGCAATGGCGGGATTCAAATAGACTACGGCTTTTGCAACCCAATGAAAAATTCAGTGAGTGGAAAAATTAGAGGTCATGCATCGACAAAGCAAAATACTAAGCCCCCGATCAAATGTCCAACACAGTTCCGATGGCGAAAATATTGAGAACCCAAAACCTCAAGTTCGATTCAACAACAACAACAGACAAGACATAATCATTCAGCTTCCACAAGTGATCAACAATTTACCTTAAACCAACCTCAAAAAGATCAAACTCGCAATAGAGGAACAACAAAGTTTAGCAATCCCAACAAATCTAAGCAAGACCAAATTTAAAAGGAGGGTCCAAAATTTTAAAAAATTTGGGAAAACGTTGCAACTACAACAAGACCATAATTCATAAGAATATGAAAATTCTCACCATGACCTACCATCCCATAGTTTGTTGAAATATCTATCTCACCATGGCCCTGGTTCTACAAAAAACTCCTTGAAGAAGAAGATATAGGTCTCCCAAAAGAAGGATTTTTGGTCAAATCAGTCATAATTGCTCTAGGAAAATGCCTACCATAATTTGTGTGTTGAAGAAAATGACCGCACCACCTGGTAATCCCATAGGTGTATGTTTTGTCTACCTGACCATGTTCTCACATTTGTTTGATAATGCTTGAGGAATAAAATATGGATCTACCAAAACAGGGTTTTAGGCCATCTTACCCCAAAGTTCAGTAAAATGCCTGCCTAGGCCAAATGAAGATGAGGCTAGGAGTGAAAATAGCATAGGTGTTCTTAGTAAGGTGTAATAAATCATCTAGTAGCATTATTTCATGTTTTTGGTGAAGTGAAAAATCCACCTTAGGTTTTGGACAAATTGTCTAAGTATGGAATTATTGGTAAAATCTTCCTAAGTGGCCTCAAGGAAATGTGTGCCACCTCTCATAGGATGATGAGAAAAATTATATGAAAGTGATAGGATCTATTATGTTGGTTTTTTCATCCAACCATGGTTTCATATTTCCCAAAGAGACTTTGAGGAGGAAGATATCAATCTGCCAAAAGTGCCTCTCACCTTCATTTGCACTATCCCAGTAAAATGCCCACCAAGGTTAGATGATGAGGTTGTAGGAGAGAATATTGACATGGTTGAGTTAGTATGATGTTCCTCACATTTTGGATGTATCAATCTCCAAGTTTGATGAAAGAAGTAAAATCACCTTGGTGACTTAGGGTTTGAAGAGATTTGTTTAAGTGTCAATAAGTAGTTTGGAAGACCACTTTCAAATGCCTGCTAGATGTTGGGTGTATGTCAATAGGTTCATCAATTGGCATTTATTTGTTCTTTGTTAAAATGTATATCTGCACATAATTTCAGGATGACTTACAATGGTCACATATGCAAAATATCAATCTGCCAAAAGTAGAAAAATACTATTTAGACTACTTTTTCATACTTAGTCAATTTCCAAAGTTTCACAAAGTTGCCATATTTTTCCAGAATGATGTCAGATTACAACACTGACTTCCTAATAGCACTAGAACACCATTATGTATCTTTCTAGCCTCACCATACATGCCATGCCATCATACTTTCCATGTCATTACTTCCTTTGTGATTCCTTTATCTTTCACTGAGTTTACCCTGCCATCATGTCTTTGGTTATCCTTTTGGCATTAACTGAAATCCTTTGACATCAATGAAAATCACATTCAACTTGTATCATATGTTATATAAATATTTGTTTTTTTTTTGTGAATTATGTTCAGTGCGGTATGTACCTATATTGATTAATTAGTGTTAATTTGATTTTGTTGATGTTTCATGAATGCCGTTAAGGCACAAATGGGCTTCCACGAGGAATGAAATTTACCCAATGCAATTTAGTAGGTTTCCATACTACGAGCACCTACAAATAGTTCATTTGTTTGATACAATTCATATTGGGAAGAACATAACATAATTTTTATGGTGAATATTAGATGGAAGGGCTGGCAAAGAAACAATTGGAAAGATTTGTAGTGACATCCAAGAAGCTAATCACACATTGCAAAGTGTGATCATTAATTTTAATGGTCATGGCCATCAACAGAATATTAGTCTTCCTTGGTGCTTGATGGAGCAACATAGCAATATTTTAAACGAGGTTATCATAAAAATCAGGTTTTCGATGGGGGTTTCATCTAACATAAAGAATATCTTAACGAAAAAATGTGATTTTGGTTGGGTTAAAACACATGATCGGAATACATTCATTAAGGTAATTGTGATTTTTTAATATATTTCCTTATTGGTATGCACTATTTTATTAATTTTATTCTCTTATTTGGAAATAAATAATAATTATGTGTGTTTTTTGATACAGTATTTTCTACCTTTATCTCTCCCAGATGACTTTGACAAAAACATAAAACAAATTAGTTATGTTCTTGGAAAATACATGAGGTAAGTAATTAATGTTTTATATGGAAAAAGAACTTGGTCCGTGATTTGTAGCGGAACTTATTGACATATTATGTTTTTCCTGCAAATTTTATATATGGCTTGATATTATTTTATTGCATCATTTGTAGGTGCCTTTCCTCAAAAGAAATCCATAAAGAAGATATAAGGTATCAAAAGAGAGAAATTCCCCAATTAATGTGTGAAATGCAATAGTATCTACCTCCAACATTTTTCAATGCACAAGAACACTACCTCGTACACCAATTTGAGGATATTGAATTATGTGGACCGGTACACAAAAGGTCGATGTGGATGGTGGAGAGGAAGTTGAAGTAATTGAAGGATCTTGTTAGACAAAGAGAACATCTTGAGGGTTTTATGGTTGAGGGATATATGGTATATCAATGCATGGTGTATATTAGTGAATATTTACCTAAATTAGCAGAAAATATGAATGTGCCTCGCATTTGGCATCTCAACTCCATCATCAAATTTAAAGGGGAGGTCCTATTGGGGAAAGGTACAATGAGGACTATGAAAGGTAATTATTAGATTTTGTGGAATCAATATATCATGTATTTTTCCAATTTTATTTTATCATACTTATTTGTTATTTTTTTATTAATCCTGCATATTCAACTGTATTAAACTACGCATGTAATGATATCTAATTAATGATAGTGATGATTTACATTTATACATTGCAAAACACCTTGATTGGATGGAGCATTGGATAGAAGATTGTGAATAATGCTTCAGTAGGTTATCATGGGAAGGGGTCGGTGAGATGATTAAAATAGCTTATCATCATCGACATCAATTTCCTGATCTTACGTCACCAAAGGGAAGTTGATTTGGCCTATAGTTTAAAAGATAAAAAGGCAAGTAAATTGTTTACCCTTATTTTTCTAGTTACTTCCCATTTTTTCAATGTATTTTGTTTGTTTAAGTTTACAACTATATTTTCTAAGTTCTATATGACGTTTATTAATTCACAATGTATTTTTTACTTGTTGTCAATGTTGCAGTTGAAACATCGCAAGGCTATGTGGTGTAATGGTTTTAAATTTCGTATCAAAATATTGGATGATAAGATGAAAACCTCGGATTGTGGGATAAGTACAGTGTTTAAGGTCACCAATGTTTCCTCTAGAAGTGACAGACATCCAGGAGAAACTAAGAATAGGTACTATGGGCATTTGGAGGACATAATTGAGTGTGATTTTAATTCAATTAAAATAGTTTTACTCGAGGTGAAGTATTACATGATACAGATGCATGAATATGATCCTAAAAGAACTATTATTGAGAATGCTAATGGATTTACCATGATTGATACAAGGGCATTTGAACCGTCTACAGAGCCTGATGTTATTCCAAGTCAATGTGAGCAAGTCTTTTACTTAGAGGTACCAGGTAAAGCAGGTTGGTCATATGTTGTTAGATAAGATCCAAGAGGAAGACCGGTAAAGTATAATCATGTAGACGATGAAGATAATTGCAAAGAAGAAGATGACAATGATGATTCAGATCTGGAGCAGGTGGCTACAATCGATGTGTTCGATGAAGAAGTTGAAGAGGTTGATCGTCAAAATGTAGTAGACTATGATCTCATTGACGATGCAAATGACTATATTAGTGAAGATTTCATTAATGATGATGCTAATGTGAATGACACTTTCAGGAATATGTATTCTGAACCAGATCCTGATACAGATGTTGAGTTGGATGAAGAAGAAGATCACGAATGATATTTAATTGTTGAAGAGTAGAGGTACATGTTTATATCTTTTATGTCATGATGATCTCTATCTGTTTTTATTTCCAAATTCCTTTTTTATACATTTTTATTTCCAAAGTGCATACCCAATCAAAGTGCTGATTTGTTGCTGGAAACCTCTTTGTGGGAAGAATTTGTGAGCCTGAAAATTAGTCTACGGGGAGAATTTGTGAGCGTGAAACATAGTATGCATGCATCACCTCAACTCTGCCTCAAACCTAGATAACCATGGGCAAACTTCAAATAGGGGCTTCCATCATGATGAGTGCAGCTGAAATGCGGGCATCCTCCTCTACAACCCCAATTGAAACATAGTTGTCCACAGATGACAGGGTAATAGTAAAAAAATTCCAGAAGAAATATGATGCATGGAGAGATCCAAAGATGTGGCCACTAGGTATGCAAACTATCCTAAGGAAAGAAGAAGGTTTTGAATATTTGTGGGGAATGTTTAGTTATGTTGATGAGGAGATAGATGAGGCAATTTTGAAATATGATGCTGGGAATATGGAACTCATATTTTTATGGAAGTGGGTATACCTTGACCCTCATTTGGTTGTCTGAGCTACAAATATTCCACACAGAGGGGGAGCGATTTTAAGCTCAGGGAAAACCCCTAGATAGGTGAAGAACCAAATGGCCAGTAAAATTTGTGGGCGAGAAGTAAATGTTCCAATGAACGGTTTAAAAATGCAATATGTCGCTCCCGAAATATACAAAACTTTGATTCAGATTTCCATTAGGAAAATTCTAAATCATCGCGAGGTTGACATAACGCATGAATATATGTGTGTAGTGATACATTGGGTGGAAGATATACCTGTAGATATTCCTTATCTACTGGCTAAGAAACTCCACTCTGCCCTGCAAGAGAGACAATTCAAGAAAGTTAAATTTAGTTTCTCGGGCACACTTCAAAAAATTATTGATTCATGTCGACCCCATGCTACTGAAATAGAGATTGGTGATATCAACCAGCATCGAAAAATATCTTTTCGAAAACCACATGTTCATAAAACATACATTAAGAAATGTAAAATAAGGGAACATAATGAGGAATTTCTAGTATAGTCTCCTCAATAGAACGAGGAATTAGTACAATATCGTGACCACCTTGGGGAATTACCATTACACCTTGCTGAACAAAAGGAGGAATCTCCAGTACAAAGTCTTGAGCACCATGGTGAATTACAAGTGCAATATCTTGATTTGGTCGCAAATGATGAGAGTCGTGCTTCCATAACTTTAAAAGAGTTTAAGGGTCATGTAGTTAGAGTTCATTGGGAGGAGGTGACAAGCAATGAAATGGAACAAACTACTGCTCAATTTTTCATTCCTCAAGACATTCTTGATAGAATTCCTCCTAAAAAGTTTGCAATTGAGTATGATTCTTCTTCCAAATCATAACTAGGGGCTTCTGCTATGCATTTAGACATTGAATCATATAAGTTTGATAGTAGGTACGTGTTCAGCCTATATGATAAAATGGAGCATTTCAAGGAACAAGATTCGTTTATATGCAATTGGGTAGAAGAGTGCTTGATAAAATATGATAATATGTTACATTGCCTAAAACAGATATCATCATTGCAGAAGACAGTTGTGGATAATCATTTCAGAGCAAACAGATTTATAAAAGGGAAAGAAGAAATGGTTAAATTATTATCTGAAGAAGTAGATAAACACATTGATGTTGCTCAAAAAGAAACTCAGTATGTGAGGGTTGCGTATGAATAGGTTTTCGAAAAAGATAATGCTGAAGTGAGTGAACTCAAAGAAGAGTAGAAAAAAAGACCAGCTGTTCTCAATGTACCACCAGTGAGGATAGAAATCGGTCCTCTACAGGTAATGGAGAATAAAATTAAATAATATGAACAAGTAGTACAAGAATATCAGTTGAATTTGAAAGAGTGGGAGGGAAGCCATGGAAAAAAAGTTGGAGAATTAGAATCAATAATTTCTAATTTGAGAAAAACCATTTCTAGGCAAGCTGATAAGCTGAAAGGAACAAGGTTAGCAAGGATCCATGAAACTTAAAACTTCAAAAACAAAATAGAGGAAAAAACAATTCCAGTGAAGAAGGTGGTAAGGGTGAAGGTAATGGTACCAAAGGATACGATGGTAAGGGTAAGGGTAAGGGTAAGGGAAGGAGGAAAAATACACCTAGAGGTACAATGTCCTTAGAAGAGCGAGAGAAGTCCTTAGCAAGACGATATAAGATTCTACAAGAAAGCTTCTCAGTGAGCCTTGCACTAGGTGATTTGTATGGCTCATCACCATTCCATACATAAATGAAAGAGAATATGGCTGAGAGAGATGAAAAAATAAGAGAGCTAGAATCAAAACTCTTAGAAGGTAGAAAAGTTACATATTTTAGATGTGGTATGGAAATTCAAACACTTAAATCCAGAATTGCTGATTTGGAGAAGGAATTAAAAGGGCCCACTGCTGCGATGAGTGCAATTCCTGTCCTTCCCAACAAGACAAAGTTCAGGGAAAAAGAGAATGAGAAATGAATACATAATATGAAACGTGAATTGACAGAAGTTAGAAACTAGTTGAAACATATTGGAGACAAATTGAAGGTCAAGGAAGAACATGAATCAACGAAGTATAAGGATAATGTGGAAATGTTGAACAAACTGATGGCGAAAATTTTTTTTTCTCAAAAATTTAAAAAACATTTTGCAGATAGTTAAAGAGCTTGAAAATAAATCGCAATAAGTGCCTTGTCCAACTCTAGTACAATTACAGTCTTCTACGAAAGGCAAGAGAGACAATTCAGATTTGTCTTCTGCTTAAGAGGATGGATTGCAGCCATCTTTGAAACTTGCTAGAAATGTCTAAATCAATGTATATATGTATTTATCGACAGTTAATGAAAAAAATATTTTTATGATGGATTTTTGTATTTATCAGCATATAATGAAAAATGCTTTTTAGTTGGCATATCACTGTATACATGTATTTATCGAAAGTTAATGATTTTTTTTTTGGTATGATGGAGTTTTGTATTTATCGGCATACAAGATAACATTATAGATAATTCATCTCTGAATCCAATGTTTTCAGTGATCAATACGAGACTGCTTATAGGTTGTGAAAGAAAGCATCAATCTCTTTGAAATAAATTAAATTTATGTATGTTAATTAAATAATAAACTCTGTTTTGTTTATGTCTCTTATTTATTTCATTTTTTTTTTAAATTAATTGGTTGAGTGATCTCTATTTAAATCTTTGGCTTGTGTGGGCATTTGAATTTTTTTATTATTATATATTTTTAAGCTATGTGCAGGCAAACTCATACGATGTGTGAACATGATTTTTTTTCAACATGGAAGGTTAATTTTTCACTAATGTGACATCCATAGGGAAAACAGAAACCATGAATGGATAAACACTTCAACAAGGAACACATACATGTAATTTGATGAATTAATTGACACACACACATCATCTGGTGGGCATTTGAAAATAGCATTTTAAACTATAGATTTACCACTTGAACAAAATTATTAGACCCTAACTCAACATGAGGGATTTTTAATTTCACCAACTTCTAAACCAATGATACCAAATGATGTAGTACATCCCATCCAACAATACCAAACTGATTTCCTCTTCATACTCATATTCTTCTGAGTTGGGCAAGCATTTAACTAGACTGGAGCAAAATAAGCCAGAGGGAACTTTTTGCATACTTGTAACTTCATATTCAGAGAGTTTTTGGAAAAATTAATGACATGGTTAGATGCACCAATCAAAACTCTAGAGACTCATACCCTCATAACAGTTTAATCCATCAACTATTGGAAATGGAGAGCATTTTACTGAGGTCACTTACACAGTTTTACCAAAATTATTATCAAACCCCAGGTCAACGTGATGAGATTTTTATTTTCCTCCAACATCAGGTGTGAGACACCCAATCCATAGAGGCAAACATGGTGATTCCATTAGCACCACTTTCATCCTCTGAAGCTTCTTTGTCTCTCCTCAGAGGGAATTTTCTTCTTCTAATGAATTCTTGTGGACATTTTCATAACGCAACTACTTTAGGGCAGTTTTTCATCACTTAGTCAAATTCCCAAAATTATCATACTCTTGCAAAACACTATCAAAATGTAACAAAGACATCATGAGACATTAGGACACTATCATTTGTCTTTTCAACCTTGTCACATCATCAGACTCATATTTTTTTCATTTTTCCATTGTTAAGCAAGCTGAAGGTATGGCCGGATAGCTAGTCCACTATGCAACAAGACCATGTCATCCTTAGAATTTACTGAGACAAACTAAGCCTCTGGAGGGCATATCAAAATAGATTCTTAAATTCTTTTGAGCATCAAAACATATTTCTTCCTATTTTGGCAGACTCCTATTTCACATGTGTGAACACCCTATGGAGACCCGAAGTCATGAGAAGATGGAAAACTTACCAAAGAATGGATCCATTACATTCAATGAATTTACTTGAAAAAATAAATCCCTTGGAGGTCATTTACAGCTTACCTCTCAAACTCATGTTCTTAACACTTAGTCAATTTTTTCATACTTTTGAATATGCAAAAAAAAAATATTCTATTTTGGCAGATTATTATTTTCCTCATGTGGTCACCATAACAAAAACTAAGAACATGGAAAGGTAGCCACTTCATCAAAGAAAAACCTCATTCCCTTAGATATTTTTATCATCATCAATACAATCTCTGGTGAGCATTTTTGTGAAGACACTTAGGCCATTTTTCTAGTAATGGAATAGTGCAAATATGGTTGGGAGGCACTTTTGGCAGGTTGACATCTTCCTCCTTAGAGACTCTCTAGTGAGGCAAGTGACATCGTTGTATGCTCCATACAATAATCTAGAGACTCATATTCTCAATACATTTTTCACATCATCCTATGAGGCATGGCGAGCATCTCCTTAAGGCCACTTGGGTAGATTTAACACCAATTCCATACCTGGACAAATTTCTCAATTTGGTCTAATATGCCTAAAACACCCTTTTGGCAGGCACGTAACTATTTCTTCATCCACTTCCAATACAATATGAAGACATGGTTGGGTATGTCAAAGACCAATCTACAAGACCGCCATGTGTTGCAGGCATTTACTCTAACCCATAATTTAGGGCGGGCATATTTCTGAGGCTACTTAGCCATTTTTGAAACCACCAGTGAAACACCCTATTTTGGCAGGCATGTATCTTTATCCTCAAGAAAAAATAAAGCAAAATCAAATCATGAATAGGTATCCAAACAAATTAGCCATAGGATGGTACCATGGTGCACGCATTCTTCTCAAACCATGAATTGTGGCGGGAATTCTCTTAAGGCTCCTGGGACCAATTCTTCCTTAAATATATGATGTAGTTTGGTGAGGCAAGTTCCATGGTTGTATGATCCATACAACACTCTATAGATTCACATTCTCAATACATTTTTCACATCATCCTATGAGGCATGGAGGGCATTTCCTTAAGACCACTTGGCCAGATTTAACACCAATTCCATACTTAGACAAATTTCTCAATTTGGTCTAATCCGCCTAAAACACCCTTTTGGTAGGTCCATAACTGTTTCTTCATCCACTTCAAATACAATATGAAGACATGGTCAGGTATGCCAAAGACCAATCTACAATATCCCCATGTGCTGCGGGCATTTACTCGAACCCATAATTTAGGGCAGGCATCTTTTTGAGGATACTTAGCCATTTTTGCATCCACTGGTGAAAAACCCTGTTTTGGCAAGCATGTATCTTTCTCCTAAAGAATGATTAAAGTAAACTCAAATCATGAATACGTATTCAAACCAACTAGCTATAGGATGGTACCATGGTGCGGACATTCTTCTTAAACCATGAATTGTGGTAGGCATTCTCTTAAGGCTATTAATTTTGACAAATTTTATTAAATGTTTCCTCATGTAAGGGTGGATTTTGTATGGTTGGGTGGTCTCATTATTTTTTGCATGGAAACCTTGGTAATTTCAGCATGGAAACTCGAGGTAAACTCTATTGTTGTATTTTTTCTTCAAGAGTTTTTTACCTTGGACAATTTAGTGTTTGGTCTAACTTGGGCATTTGCATGTATGGTTGCTGCTAAAGAGATGGTCCATTCTTGTTCACAGGGTGGTGTCTACTCTATCTTTCTTCCACAACTACAGTTGGATCAAGTAAGTGATTTTATTTTCCTTATGACAATTGTAAATTGTAATGTGTAACCCTGATATA
This sequence comes from Pseudotsuga menziesii, assembly GCA_001517045.1. Taxonomy (NCBI): domain Eukaryota; kingdom Viridiplantae; phylum Streptophyta; class Pinopsida; order Pinales; family Pinaceae; genus Pseudotsuga; species Pseudotsuga menziesii. The sequence continues at coordinate 162,028 of LPNX010031052.1, read as the reverse complement.
TTTTCTTTGGCTTTTGGATTTTATGAATTTATCTATGAAAATGAGGGTTGTTGTTATGCATCCCCAAGTTCTATTTTTCATCCTTAAATCCATGAGATATACACTGAGCAATGCTAATTGAATATATGCATATCAACAACAACCACACGACCCATTATCATGATAAAGATGAGGGAAACTCAATGTATGAAAATGGAAACCGCTTGTAACTCAATAGGCATGCAGTAAGATAATTGGTGTCTAATATAGAGAGGGATGTCTCACTATTTACAGAGATTTAATATGCAAGATATTCAATAAAAGATAAGTTAGAAGGTCATATTTCTAAATAGAATAATTTTGTTTTTTATAAATTCTGGTGGGACGATCATGGAGGGGACCATTGGGAAATGGAATCAACAATCTGATCTGAAATATGTTGCAGGAGGTAAGGAATCATGAAAGTTTACAGATAGAGGCAATATAGTCATCCATCCTTCAATCTGGAGATATTTTAGCAGGTGATTAGCAGATAGGAGAAAACAGTCCATCACGCAGAGCACCTAACCAGGGGGAATTCTACATGACTTTAGAAGAAAATGTTCGAAAATGCTTGAACAATGAGCCGAGAGAATACAACACAAATTCTGAACCATATACACTAATGCTCAAACATGAAAATAAAATACAAACTGGAATGAAAAATAGGATAAACATTCACGTAAAGAAGTTACTTATTGAAGAAAAAGACGACACATGAGGATTCTCTGCCATGAAAGGATTATCATTCCTCTGCAATTTTATTAATATCTGGAAATATTGAAACACATTACAATGGACAGCCTCTGCTCTTAACAATTCCCAACCCTTCTCCCCTCTGTGGGGAGCAATTTATACTATCTATGTCCCCGAGGCTAATCCTCAAAATAGGACATGAAACTGTTTACTGTCATAATCAACTACTAACAAATTAGAGCATGGTACTACTAAAAATTTACATATATTAAAACAAAAATTATATATGGACCACTGGGCTCAACCACTTGTCTGTCTATCGAATAAAAAATATGCCCTTCCCTGGGTGTGTGTTTCATGCTCAAAGGCACCTTTCTGCATGGTTTTCGGACTGCAAAAGGAGTTTATATCCTTTCCATGCTTTTCCTTTTCTACAACCCCCCTCTGTCTTGGTAATACTGTTGTATGAGGGGACATGGAGAAGGGAATATTTGTACTCCCCACCTCCCATGGCATAGTTTCTCCTATAGGTCATACAATGGGGGGTGTCTTCCACCTCCTCACCACCCTAGAAAAAGTTGACAACTGGAGTTCACAAATGAGGCGATGAATAATTTGGACACCTACCACCCCAGCATGAGCATTCTCTCCCATTGGTTTCTGCTAAACACATTCACCATGTACTGGGACTTTGGAAACCATGATTTCTTCCAGGGTCTCTGGGGAGACACTCCTAGGATAGGAAAACCTCGGCACCACGCAGCCGGAGGTACAACTATCCAAAAATATTTAAAGTGCTTCACATCCAAGCCTGGATGGTTGGCGCTTTCTTCATGTGAAAAACCAACGGGACAGATGAGCATGGAATCAATCTCACCAACCATCAACACCCCAAGACTAACAAGCTTCTCAAATCATATCACCATTTCAACTCTTTCATAATTTGCAGATACTCTTAGTAGAATAACACTTTGAGCATTGTCTCGAATTACTGGTTCATCTTATGCATCTTAATCGGCCTGGGAAGGTGGTGTTTATGTAGGGTGATGAAGATGAATATGGATACAGAGATGACTGGTCATCATAATGGTAGCATGAGTGGACACGTGGGTAGGGATATCTATTTTCTGTTGAGAATCTAGTCATGTTGCCTCCTTTGATGTTGCGTTGTTGTCCACATGGATCGCAGTGTTTGGACGTGACATTATTTTCCTTTTCACTTATGCTAATAGTGGTGTTCGAAATAGTTTCTGCTAGACGCATCCCTTTGCTTCATGTAGAGGCTAGGTTCATCGCTTCAAAGATCTGAACTTCATGATCTCCCACTATTTTCTATGCAATCCATGTGCTGGATCTCTAGAGTCGAGAAGGCTAGTGAATCAGTGATTCTTTGGACATGATCTTCACCTAAGGAGTGTCACAAATGGTGTTGAGGGATATGATTATTGGTCATCTCATATGTGAGGACATCCTTTCTATACCAGACTTAACAAGGACACCACTTTTCTAGAGAAACAATTGTTATTAATAGAATTAAAAAAACAATTGTTTGCTCAAGAATAGTCTTTAGTTTGATGAGTGGCATGATCGTGATGTTATCTCCCTCCGTCCTTCCAAACATTTGTGGTTTCTCATGACATTTGTCCTCAGGGCTACCAAAATACTTATAAAAATTACTTGTATTTACATCCTCTTCTCTTTAAATCCTCATCTCATATTCATAAGTAAGGATTATTATGTCTGTACATTCTCACCTTATAATACGAGTTGGGTCAAGGAGCAAAGACAATGATAAAATATTAAATTGCCAAGATGCAAAAAGTAAGAGATAACTATAAGTAAGTCTTATATTAAATTTACCTTACGAGTCTTTAATTAACATATCAATTGACATTTGACAAGTTGGATTGTTCTAATCTTCTTATCACTCCTTATCAATGTGATTGCAATGCATTCATTGAAGGTGAAGTCCATAATTTTAGGTCTTCTTCCTTATTATCATGCCTTTTGGTAAGACAATAAAAAGGGTAGTGGCAAGCATCAGCATGGTAAAAGGTATTGACATAGAGGTTATACACATTAATTGTGTTCATTAAATAATTTAAATTCCTACTCGTGACTATGGATTCAGTGAATCGTGGACTAGTACAAAACACAACAAATTTTAGAGCCACAAGCACTTAACTACTCACACCTATAAATTTATGAAATCAGCCATTAATAAACTTCTTTTGGTATTTTGGTTCAATTTTAAAGGCATATTTTTAGACTCAGACATGCAATGAGTTGCAAGGATTCAATTGACTTAGGCCCCTCCATCACATACATGTATGCTTTCACAACAAGCGCTGAAAGAAAAATATTTGTTTTTTGCATTTTTTTGTGTGAAAGGGTTTGGTTAATTTACACTTGTAAATTAAAGTACAATTATTTATATTTCCCTTCATCTCTGAAGGGATGAGAGAATAAATGCCCTCCCAATTGAAATTAACACCCACCCTTCAAATTTGATCGTTGGTCACTAGGGATCAAATTTGAAGGGCAAGTCTCATTTTACTTTGAAGGGCTGCGAGAAATTGAACCCTTCAATGTTGACATTTAAAAATAAATGATTCTTTTCATTAGAAAATTTAAGTGTTAATAAAAACCATTATTTATTAAAAACATTGTATAGAAAAAAAAATGACAATAAGAAGAAATCCCAAGTGATTCAACATTTACATGGAATTAGTGACGTAAACCATGTACATATGATTTATCACTTCTAGATTCTTTTTATCAGGATTACTCAATATTTAGTATAGAGCAGAAGAGACTAAAATAAAGGTTGATAATGAAGAACATGTAACGGTGATGGATGATGAGATTGGGAAAAATCCCATTTAGAAAGAGATTGATGCACTTGTTTTGTTGATGTGAACATAGCCATAACCATTAGGAGTATTGGTTTTTTGTATTGCATGTTCTTTTGCCTATTTAATTTTTGAAGGGAAATGTTTGTTTCCTATCATGCTAAAGTGATTAGAGTAGTTGAGAACTACTCGCAACCTTATTTGAATGCATAATATGAAATTATGGGTGAAAGTAGGCTCATGGGGTACTAAAGCTTATTTCTGTCTAGAATTGTTTTGACAAGAGCTCCACTATTAGAACTGCTATGTTACAAGGCCAAAAGAAATCAGGCATCAAATCCCTAACATTAATAATAAAAACTAAAAAATTAGAGGAAATTTCAACTCAAAATGGGCTTCCTAAGGAAAATTAATAAAATAATAGTTAAAATAATAAAATAACATTTATTAATTTTGGAGGAAGAAAAGAAAAAACTACTTTTTGTTCGTATTTTCAACATATATCCCTGTGTTTTTACTCAAATTTTGATCAAGAGAGCTCATTGGATGCAAAATTAAATTTCGCATCCAACGAATACCCACTCGGCATACTTTTGATGGGCCCCTCTACCCCAAAAACAAGAAATGCCTCAAAAAATGTGATGATGTCATCACATTTTTTCAAGTATTACTTGTTTTTGGGGTAGAGGGGCCCATAAAAAGTATGCTGAGTGGGTACTCGTTGGATGTAGAATTTAATTCTGCATCCAACAAGCTGTCCCGATTAAAATTTGAGTAAAAAAACAGGGAGATATGTCAAAAATACGAACAAAAAAAGTAGTTTATTTTATGATACCTATCCCCAAATTTATATTAAAAAATTGTTTTAGAGGTGCTCCCTTTTTGAATTTTAAATCATTTTGATTGGATAATACATGATTACATGGAATTTGTATTATTTTTGGAAGGCCATTTTCAATTGAAATTTCCTCTAATGCATGATCTTTGTCCAGTGTGAACATATCCACCTAAAACTAGTGTACTTCTAACATTGTACATCCCTGAGAGATTTAAAATTGTTGATCCTTGTTGTGACCACTTGATCAATGCCATAACCAATGGTTTAAGTAAACACCATAAAAGTCAAAAAAATTAGAAGAATTACTTTTCCACAACATGTTACCTTACCTGTTTTCAAATGAACTTTTCTACATGCTATTAAAAGCATTGTATTATTATCTTTCCAGCTAAATAAGTTTTTAAGGATCCACATTTCCATTAATGGAAAAAAATTACAAATACCATCACAAAGCTAATTGATATTTTTGTCCATATGGACACAGTTAATGAGTAACTAACCATTCAATTTCAAACTCCACCTAATCCCTAAGCATCGTCTTCACCATAGTAAACCTAAGTATTAAAAGACTTGAAAATTTATCTTACAAACTTTAGTCCTGAGTCTACTAACATCTAGATGTAAAATGAGAGGGATTGATAGGGATTCTCATTTCTCTTTTCAAAACTCAGTGCATATAATTATTATTCAAACACATTGTGAAAACTATCCTTCAAACTTCAATGTGGATCTTACTAGTATTTGGATCTCACATGAGAAGAAGTTTGAGAAGGATTCCACACTTATCTTTTCAAATTTTCATCTTATATTTATGTGAAAAGGTTAGACAAAAAACAAGGACTATGACATACTATAATATCTTTGTCAACCTTACAAATTCAATAGTGTTATTTTGACAAAAAACATATTTACAATCTCTTCTCTTAAATTATGGGTTCATAGGCTTGAGGAGTGGTATCCAAGGTAATTGTAGACTCCATTTGATATGTTGACATTATGAACCTTTATCAAGGTTCATCATAAATACAATGAGTCGATTTGAGTAATGGATAAATATTTATTAATATATATTTAACAAGACATTTCAAGAGAAAAGTAGGAAATTGATAATGTTGACTATATAACTAAGACCAAACCGAAAACCTAAAAATGTTAAGCTAGAAAATAAGGAAGTCTAAGTTGTGATTAAAATAAACACCCTAAATATAGAGACATGCACAAATACATCATTATTATTATTCTATATAATGAAATTCCATACATATATAAAGCGGTCTCTACTCTCTCGGTCCATGGAGAATATAGTTTATTGAACTTAGATAAGGGACAACTCTGTTGGGTCGGTGAAAAAGTTGGTCATTAGGTCATTGATAAAATAAGCCATTGGAATTCAGAAGGACGTTTGAATGTAGGATTGATTCCACTTGATGGTGTCTCTTTTGGTCAATGATGATTATGATGATGATGGCAAGGATGAGGACGATGATGACGAGGATGAGGATGGTAAGGATGGTGATGATGTCTAGGATGAGGATGGTGAAGATGATGAACATGATTATCATGATGATGATTAGGATGAGGATGATGATGATGATTATGATGATGATGATGATGATGATGATGATGATGATGAAGATGAAGATGATGATGGTGGTGACGATGATGATGATGAATATGTGATGACAAGATCTTTACCTTGGTCTTCACTAAATTGTTTTGATCTTCTCCAACATTATAATATAATGGTTATGAGTGATTATTCACTCCTATAAAGAATGCACTCTATGGAACTACCAAACTGTTCAGTTTGGATCTTCCTCTTTTAAGACATGGGAGTAGGTCCATAAGTCTTGATTCTTCATGTGCACAAATCTAAGAACAGGAGGCTTCAAAGGGCTCAAAAAGTTGTATTTTTTTTACTACTTCCTTTGATCATTTTGAATTGTCATATTAGTCCTTGGAATGGGTGTTAGGAGCAATCCTTAATTTTTTCAGTCAACTGGATACTCCCCCTGTCATGTAGACGTCTTCATTCATTGAGCTCCCCCTAAAATTGTGATGATGAAGATGATGAAGAAGATGATGATGATGAATATGATGATGATGATGATGATGATAATGAAATTGATGATGATTATGATGATGAAGATGATGACCATGATAATGGAGATGCTGATGAATTGGATGACGATGATGTTGATGATGAAGATGAAGATGCTGATGATGATGATGAAAAATATGATCATGATGATCAAGATGATGATGGTGATAATGAAGATGTTAAGTGATGATGAAGATGATGATTATGTCGATGACGATGATAAGGAAGATGACGATGATGAAGAAGATCATGATGACGATGATGACAATGACGATGATTATGAAGATGATGATGATGATATTGATGAAGAAAATAAAGATGATGGTGATGACGATGATAAGGATGATGATGAGGATAATGATGATGATGGTCACCATCATTGTTTCCATCATCACCATCATCTTCCTCGTCTTCATCCTCATCATGATCATTGTCATCATCATCGTGTTCATCCTTGAAGGGACTTATGTATAGGATCTCACTATAAGCAATGCAACCAATACAAGTTATGACAAAATCCTAGTTAAATTAAATTAAATTAAATTAAACTACACTAAATTAAAAACATAGAGTTCTTTAACTATAATTAATTTAAAATGCAACAAAATATAAAATTTGGAAATAAAAAAACCCAAAATAAACTAAACAAAATTAAAATATGCAAAATAAAAAAAAACTAAACTAAAAAAAAATATAAAATATGCAAATAATCAAACAATAAACATAGAATTCAAAAACACCCACTCACTAGCTCATTAACAATAAAAAACAGAGACCCACATAGGATCTGCTCTGACTCCCATTTGGGGGTTTTTGATTTTGAACTTTCACTGAAGGATCTGGAACAAGCTATGATGTTTTTTTTATAGGAAGGGTGGGCAAAGGACTTTTCCTATTAGTGCATCATCCACTCCCTTCACAAGTGAGCCCATGATTCTAGAACCACCTACCCCACCTCCAAAATGGAAGCAATGTTTAGACCTTCACATTTGTTTCCTTCTATGTTTTTATTGATTACCTATTGTGTTTTTATTTTATTCATGGTTTTTTTCATTGTTGTGGACATGATATAGATGAAATGGATCAAATATCCTTGCATACATTAAGCACAAACTATCCAGGTGAACTTGGGAAATTCAATGTGGGACATAAAACCAATAGTTATTGAGGAAAAGGAGGAACAAAATGAGATATTTTAATGCTTCCATGCCTTTGTTTGCTTGTTGTGAGATATTTTGACAATATGCATGAATGGAATGTGTTGGTTTTGTGGAGATATATGATTGCAGGCTATGCTCTGAATGGGAAAGATGAAGAGGCTCTCAAGATGTGTTGGGAAGCGTTGATGATGGGGATGAGGCTTAATGATTTTACTTTCTTGATGTTGCTTCTGATTTGTGCAAAAATCATGGATTATGATTAGGGAAAGCAAGTTCATATCCTCACCATAAAATAAGGATTTGATTCATATGGTTTTGTGGGCATTTATCTAGTTGGCATGTCTCCAAAATGTGGATTTGTTTCTAGTTTTGTTCATTCCTTTTGGGAATCATGTCAACATTCCCATGAATTAACAGTTCAAAACTAGGCTGAGAGTGTTTTTAATAGGATATTTAATTTTCTATTGTGTTAATTATAATACAATAACTGGTGCTCTGTGGACTCGAAAACCCAATTCTCTTAGGTGCCAAGATAACTCCATGCCATGTTTTTTCTTTAAATGGCCACCAGGTATTCTATTTGAGAGGAATCTATGTTGGTTGTTACCATTTCAGCAACCATTTCAAAAACAAGGCTGTAACACCCATATATCAACATAGTTCCACGTGTTTCCTATAGTCTGCAATAAAATGCAAACTTTCAAAATTTGACATCCCTCCCTACCTGCAACCATAGTAAACATCAAACTGAATCAAAGGTTAACTATTAGTTGGATGGTGATATTGTTTAAGAGAGGTAAATAAAGTCTGAAAATTTAAATTATTTGCATAGCTACAAGTCTAGAATATACATTTGGTGGCTGTTTGATATTGCTAAGAATAGTGTTCAAGGTTTGGAGTGGTGTGGTTTACATTGAAGGCAAAACTAAAACTCTTATACACCTTACATTAGTAACCTTCAATGCTGTTATAAAATTCTCATAATTAGAAATTCCATACTATATTATTACTTCTATATTTATATGAGTCCTCATACTTGAATGGAAGGTTATTGGTTGGTTAAATACTGCAATTGAATTGTATATGGGTACACGACCAATGATCTCCTGTATGCTAAAGTGCTAGTGGATGACCTTGCTACTAATTCCATATATCTTATTGAATACATTGACTTGATATCATTTAAATTTTCATCTATAAGCACTAAATAAGCTTAGTATGTCTTCTTCATTCATAGAAGTGATTGATTGAAAGGCACTGGTCACTAATACAATTGTGTAGAAGTTATAGTTGTTTGTCCTTGTAATTAAATAGAAAGAAGGTTCCCTGGAACCAAATGCATTTTCCATGGCACTAGAGTCCATGGCTAAGTTGTCGGAAACACCATAAAGTGCCATGCCATGATCATTTTGGTACAAAAATGTGTGGTAGAGACAAGAAATGTGTTACCAGTTACCTATTTTGACTTGGTTTGACTCAATTCTTTACTAGGCTTGACAAAAAATGCTGGTAAAAGTTGACATTTCCTATATATTTCCTTTTCTATCCTTTTACTTGAATTTTTAACATTACCACTAACTATTCCAGTATGTTTGAGAAAGTTTCCAACCTCACCAGACTTCATATGGAGAAAGTAGAATTTCATACTCCATTCAAAATTCAATAGAATTAACAATTGAAAGGATTTCGGGATTGGAAAGATTACAATCATTTGATTGGATTCTATCATGTATCAAGGAATGGGATTGGCATTTAATAAAGAGCACCGATCCCTTTATGTAACCCAATGTTGGTGCCATTGATTATTGAATTCATGTATCATGGCCTTAGCAAAAATGTACCCTTCACTCAAGCCAAAATCATTGATTAGACATGAGATTTTTCTATGATATTTTAAGGACTGTATTAGGTAGTTTCATCAAAATTGGATGGTGTTAATCGATGTCCCTGGAGGATTGAGGTAGAGCCAAATGATAGATGAGGAAGCATAGGGTGATACTAATGGTGAGGATCCCAATATAAGCGATGGTGGAACTTTGCTTGTCATTTAAATGCTATTTCTCATTTATTCATAATCCTTTCATTGAAAGTTTCAATATAATGTTCTATTTATAAATGAGTGGTCACATTTCTAGTGTGTTTCAGTTTTGGAAACAAATACCTGTTTCCCTGTATCATGTAACTTAGGTTCACAACCGTAAATGGAATTGATTTAACTTCATTGCAATTAAATTTGTGCCACTGCTATGAAATTCCCTACCCATTATTTGACTAGATTTCAATAACCCATTTTTCAAATCTAATATTAAATGTCAAACTAGAAGAAAGGAAATACTCATTGTAAAGGGAAATGTGCATAATAGGAAGAAGGTAGAGATTACCAACAACGGACAGACCAAGGAATATTATAGTTAAACAAAACATATGTTGAGAGAGAAACCAACCTTGGTGAGTTCTTCTTGTGAGTGATCAACTGCAAGAAATGTAGATCTAGTAGGGGAAACATGACAATTTACAGCATGATTGATAACTGCATCTGCAAAAGGATCGGGTGTGTTTCCACCATCCTTGTTTTTTTCATTTTCGATAATCTCCACCTCCCCCTCTTCTATCAACTAAACCATAACAGGTTAGCATACACATATATGCCTACAAATTCATACATCTCAAATGCAGTGGCTTACTAATATAAATGCCTTCATAACAACCAACCAAAATATCTAATTGTGGTAAAAAACAAGCAGAAGTTGTGAAGATAATTCTTATACTATTGTTTAGTACTCTTATTTGATGCTTATGGATGGTTGATTGGATGTATTTGATACTTGATGCTTGGTCAATGGATATCATCTTCAATTTTCTCTTGATAATAAATTATAATTGGGTAAGACCTTTCTCTATTATATTGGATGATTGTCATTGAAACGTTTAATAGTGTGCATGTTTCTCAAATTTGTTTGTGTTTCTGTTAAATGCTTGTTATGTCACCACAAGCAATGATATATATGGATGGGTTATGTCTATTAATCCAACCAACCGTACATTTTTAAATTTTTTGTGGTTGTAAATTTTTTAAAAGTTTTTAAAATTTATGTTAAATAGAATTATTTTAATATTATCTATTTGATAGTTGATTGGGATATATTTCTATGATGTAGGTTTTGATATTGGCTCACCCAGCATTGACGACATATCATACGTCATAGGTGTCAGCTGGATGTGCTGCAATTCAATTAAACCCTGAGCATGGTTGTTATATATTTTTTATAATGGCAACTTTTTGGAGTTTGAAGCTTGAATATTCTATAGAAAACTGTTTTTGTTTTCTCAGCGTGGTTTTGAGGCTACTGAGCGGAGCTTTGTATCAATTATGGAACTCCAGAGCTTGTCTTAAGTTGTACATGCATAATTGCTTTGAGTGATTAGTGAGACAGCGACACTAGCCATATAATTCTCTGCATAAACTAATGAAATACCGATGCATGCATCAATTCTTGCAAATTCTAAGTGAAAGAAAGCGTTGCGATAGAAGAACATAATATCCCCATTGTGGTTTGTCGTTTCTTGTGTTCAAGATGGCAGAATATTCTACCAGGAGGAAAAGAAGTAGCAATGAGGGCTACCTTAGAGTTCTTCCTAAGAAGAAACCCAAGCCTGAACCCGAGGAGAACAAATTCATGTTGAGGTTTTTGCTTCTTAATGGTTTGAATTTGACTTTGTAGTTGGAGGATGTCATTGAAAAGATGTCGGTCGCTGAGTTTGTAAGGTCTGTTAGGAGAAAAGATGAGAAATAAATAATGGAAAAGGGGCCAAGAAATATCCACTGCGGTCCCCAAGTCTATTTGGAAGATGAAATGGGAGAAAAAATAAATATGAAAACATCATATGCAATGATTCTCATAACAAGCCCATGCTTGTAGCTCTGCAAGTTCATCCCTGAGCTTCCTCCCCTAAAATTTTATATTAAATAGAATTATTTTAATATTATTTATTTAATTTTTTATTGAGATATATTTCATGACATAGGTTTTGATATCAGCTCGTTCAGCATTGGCGGCATATCAGAGGTCATAGGTATCAGCTGGATGTGCTGCAATTCAATTTAACCCTGAGCATAGTTGTTAGTTTTTCTTTGATAATGGCAACTTTTTGGAGTTTGAAGCCCGATTGTTCTATAGAAAACTGTTTTTCTTTGCTTGGAGTGGTTTTGAGGCTACTGAGCAGGGATTTGTAGCAATTATGGAATGCTAGAGCTTGTCTTGAGTCGTACATGCATAATTGCTTTGAGTAAATAGTGAGACATTGACCCCGGCGATAGCATTCTCTGTATAAACTAACAAAATCCCGTTGCATGCATCAATTCTTGCAAATTCTAAGTGTCAGCAAGCATCACAATAGAAGAACACAATATTCCCTCTGTAGTTTGCCATTACTTGTGTCCAAGATGGAAGAATATTCTACCAAGACGAAAATAGGTAGCAATGAGGGCTAACAAAGTGCTTCCTAAGAAGAAACCCAAGCCTGAACTTGAGGAGAACAAATTCATGTTCAGGGATTTGCTTCTTAATGGTTTGAATTTGACTCTGTAGCTGGAGGATGCCATTGAAAATATGTCCATCGTTAATTTTGTTAGGACTGTTAGGAAAAAACCTGAGAAATAAATAATAGAAAAGGGGCCAAGAAAGATCCACTGTAGTCTCCAAGTCTATGTGAAAGATGCAATGGGAGAATGAATAAAGATGGAAACATCATATGCGATGATTCTCACAAAAATCCCATGCTCATAGCTCTGTGGGTTCATTCCTGAACTTCCTCCCCTAAAATTTATTATTAAATAGAATTATTTTAATATTATTTATTTGATCTTTGATTGGGCTATATTTCAATGAAGTAGGTTTTGATATTGGCTTCTTCAGCGTTGGCAGCATATCAGACGTCATAGGTGTCCATTGGATGTGGTGCAATTCAATTAAACCCTGAGCATGGTAGTTAATTTTCTTTGATAATGGCAATTTTTTGGAGTTTGAAGCCCGAATGTCTTATAGCGAACTATTTTTGTTTGCTCAAAGTGGTTTTGAGGCTACTGAGCAGGGCTTTGTAGCAATTGTGGAACGCAAAATCTTGTCTTCAGTTATACATGCATATTTGCTTTGAGTAATTAGTGAGACATTGACCCCATCCATACCATTCTCTATATAAACTAATGAAATCCAGTTGCATGCATCAATTCTTGCAAATTATATGTGTAGGAAAGCGTTGCAATAGAGTAACACAATATTCCCCTTGTGGTTTGTCATTTCTTATGTCCAAGATGGCAGGATCTTCTACCAGGAGGAAAAGAAGTAGTAGTGAGTGATAAATTGGAGTGCTTCCTAAGAAGAAGCCCAAGCCTGAACCTGAGGAGAACAAATTCAAGTTTAGGGTTTTGCTTCTTAATGGTTTGAATTTAACTTTGCAGTTGGTGGATGTCATTGAAAATATGTCAGTCGCCGAGTTTATAAGGACTATTAGGAGAAAAAATGAGAAGTACATAATAGAAAAGGGGCTAAGAAATATCCACTCCAGTCCCCAAGTCTATGTGGAAGATGCAATGGGAAAACGAATAAAGATGTAAATAGCATATGTGATGATTCTCACAACAAGCCCATGCTCGTAACTCTGCAGGTTCATCCCTGAACCTCCTCCCCTAGAATTTAATATTAAATAGAATTATTTTAATATTATTTATTTGATTGTTGATTACGCTATATTTCAATGACATAGGCTTTGATATCAGCTCCTTCAATGTTGGTGACGTATCTGACATCATAGGTGTCAGCTGGATGTGCTACAGCTCAATTAAAACCTCAGCATGGTTGTTAGTTTTTCATTGATAATGGCAACTTTTTGGAGTTTGAATCCTGAATGTTCTAGAGAAAACTATTTTTGTTTGCTCGAAGTGGTTTTGAGGCTACTGAGAGGGGATTTCTAGCTATTGTGGAATGCCAAATCTTGTCTTGAGTTGTACATGCATAATTTATTTGAGTAATTAGTGAGACATTGACCCTAGCCATAGCATTATGTGTATAAACTAACGAAATCCTATTGCATGCATCAGTTCTTGAAAATTATAAGTGTAGGAAAGCATTGCGATAGAAGAACACAATATTTCCTCTATGGTTTGTCATTTCTTATGTCCAAGATGGAAGAATCTTCTACCAGGAGGAAAAAAAAAGCAGCAATGAGGGCTACCTTGGAGTGCTTCCTAAGAAGAAACCCAAGCCTAGACCTAAGGAGAACAAATTTGTGTTCAAGGTTTTTCTTCTTAATGGTTTGAATTTGACTCTGCAGTTAGAAGATGCCGTTGAAAAGATGTCATTCCTCGAGCTTGTAAGGACTGTTAGGAGAAAAGCTAAGAAATAAATAATAAAAAAGAGGCCAAGAAAGATCCACTGCGGTCCCCAAGTCTATGTGGAAGATGCAATGGGAGAACGAATAAATATGGAAACATCATATGTGATGATTCTCACAACAAGCCCATGCTCGTAGCTCTGTAGGTTCATCCCTGAACTTCCTCCCCTAAAATTTTATATTAAATAGAATTATTTTAATATTATTTATTTGATTGTTGATCGGGCTATATTTATATGACATAGGTTTTGATATCGAATCCTTTAGTATTGGTGGCATATCAAACGTCATAGGTTTCAGCTGGAAGTGCTACAATTCAATTAAACCATGAGCATAGTTGTTAGTTTTTCTTTGATCATGGAAACTTTTTGGAGTTTGAAGCTTGAATGTTCTATAGGAAACCGTTATTGATTTCTCAGAGTGGTTTTGAGGCTACTGAGTGGAGCTTTGTAGTAGTTGTGGAATTCTAGATCTTGTCTTGAGATCTACATGCATAATTTATTTGAGTAAATAGTGAGACATCGACCCCAGCCATAGCATTCTCTATATAAACTAATGAAATCCCATTGCAAGCACCAATTCTTGCAAATTCTAAGTGTAGGCAAGCATTGCAATAGAAGAACACAATATTCCCTTTGCGGTTTTTCGTTTCTTATGTCCAAGATGGAAGAATCTTCTAGAAGGAAGAAAAGAAGCAACAATGAGGGCTACCTTGGAATGCTTCCTAAGAAGAAACCCAAGCCTAAACCTGAGGAGAACAAGTTCTTGTTCAGGGTTTTTCTTCCTAATGGTTTGAATTTGAATTTGGAATTGGAGGATGTCATTGAAAATATGTCGGTCACCGAGTTTGTAAGGACTATTAGGAGAAAATATGAAAAATAAATAATAGAAAAGGGGCTAAGAAATATCCACTGCGGTCCCCAAGTCTATGTGGAATATGCAATGGGAGAATCTAGAGTATTTAGTGACATTTTATTCATATAGTAAGAAAACTTGATTCTTTCCTTTGTTTTTTGGTTTATATTTTTTGAGAGGATGGTGATATTAGCAGTGTCCACACATTTCTAGTAAAAACATATTTATATGTGTATTTAATATATTTTTGTCTTAAACTTTAAAATTTAAATGCGAGTTGATATTCTGGTGGAAAATGTGCGATGGATAGATTGATTGTTTATTTCCTTCACAGGAAATGTGTAATGGAACTCCATAACCACACCTCTTGGTGGAATTACCCCAAGAACACATTTTCCAGACAGCATTAGCTTATTTAATTGTATGCCCATTTTTTATTTCATAGAGTATTTTGATATTTTCAATGCCTATAAAAATGACCACTTGTGTATAGGTCTAGGAATGGATTATTTATTTAATTTCTAAATTTCATTGAAATCCAACATAGTAGTTTTCCGTTTATTAGGACAACTCTTTGCAAGCAATATGGGCCAATGGACCTAGCAGAAGGTGATTGATAAGGTAAGGGTTCTTGCATTTCCTACATTCTCCCTAGGCATTAATATTTTATATTACTTGCTTGTACCTATCATGTAATATAACTTTTCTATTTTCATTTCTAGCCTCTTCATCATGCTTCCTATCCAATTTTTGTATAGAAACATAAGAATATCAAACTTAACTGTCTTTGTTGTGTTCTTACTGTACCATTCCCTGCTTTTACCACTCTTATGTTTTCTCTTTGCATTGCCCACCTCTATTTTTTAACCACTTTCCCTCTATCAAAGTTGTTTGTCTTCAGATTTTGGATGCATTTCTTCACCGTTTCTTTAAATTACTATTCAAAATTGTGTTTTATTTTTCATTTTATACCAAAAGCTTAGAAGTTTTTGTTCCTGTTTATTTTCTACAAAACCAAAATATTGCATGAGAAGCCTTTTTTGGGTGGAAATGGAGGTTCTTTTCATGTCATCCAAGCTTCTTCCAACCTTCTCATGGGGAAGAGGAATCTCAAGTTTTAAAACCTAGTAAGAGCAATTATCCTTTATCCTCCATATCTGAAGCTACCATTTGTAGTTATATTACAAGTGTATTATGATAGATTTATTGGTTTGGCATGGGAAGGTTTGTTGGGGTTGAAATAGAGGTATATTTCCATTCTATACCATTTGTATTGTAGTAATAATTTTTAGGAATTGCGATGAAATTTCCACCTCATGGCTCTTGTTTGACAAATATATAATGTCGAGCGTAGGATTTTCCTATTGAATATTTCTGAAATGGATCTAGTTATTAAGGAGCAAATTGGGTTTGAACCATTCAACCCTATCTACTCTTTAATCACTAAAACCTCCATTATATCCTCAATTGACGTCATCTGCTTAACTTGGATTTTTTAGGCACTAATCACAGCTTTTATGCCATTTTAAATATTAATTCATCTTTCATTTTCTGTTTTATAAGATCTGAAATTTTTGTCATTTACATGTATTAAACTCATCCCTAAAACATCAACTCACATGGTAGGCTTGCCCCAATTTGTGGCTTGGAATTAGCTTATGGAAATTAGCTTTGTACCATTGATTAAATATGGTCTAAAACAGAATTAAAAGGTCCATGAGACTGCACATCAATCGAAAGCACTTATTGAAGATCCAAAATCATGGAAAGGAATGTGCCTTTCCATGGTTTTTTATTTTTTTAAACCTCCAGGTTTGGTCTCAATATCGACGCACTTTCATTGTGGGTATTACAAAATCGTCGAAACCATGAGTTTCTTTCCAGGAATAACATCTCTATAGCGCACTATTTCATGGAACAATTACCGTTCAACTTGCAAATTTTGTCGATATAGATTAGTTTTCCACGGTTTTGCATGGAAGAATTTTTTGTTCAACTTCCATACTTCGTTGATAGAGAGACAAACATTCATCACAATAGATCCATGGTTTTGCATGGAAACAAAAATTTTCTTGGTAGTTTTTGGCCATATTTGCATTGTTATAGGGATGATACTTTTCTCGATAAAGAGACAAAACGTAGAAAATGAATTAAAAAAAAATCAATTTAAAGGTTGTTGTAGAGAAGACACGTGGAGGCTATTTTTTCTCTCTATATCGACAGTTTATATAGTTCATTGTTATAGAGACAAAAAAACTTCCACGAAACATCATGGCCATCATTGTAGCAATAGAGACGCCCAAACTTGGAAATAGCAACGAAACACCATCGCAAATTTTGACGATAGAGATTGGTTTTCCATGGTTTTGTGTGGAATAAATTTTTGTTCAAATTCCATATTTCGTTGCTAGAGAGACAAATATTTGTCAAAATTGATCCATATTTTTGCGTGGAAACTAGATTTTGTCGAGAATTTTTTGGCCATGTTTTCGTCATTATAGGGATGAAACCGTTGTCGATTGACCGATGAAACATAGAAAATCAATTATAGAAAATCAATTTCAAGGGCACTATATAGAAGACACGTGGTGACCCGTTTTCATATCTATATCGATGGTGTATAAATTTTGTCATTGTATCCACAAAATAAGTGCCACGAAACATCACAACCATTATTGTCGCAATTGAGATGACAAAACATGGAAAGAGCAACAAAAACCATCACAATTTTGATATTATGTATTAGTGTTGGTAAGGATTGAGTCATCATTGTACATGATTGCATATATATTTAGGACTAACCTGTAGGATTATCTGGCAGCTCCACAAAGAACTCAACCCATCCAATCTATTGGGTACACCCTTGGTTTATTTAGTACTTTGGTAATATTTTCTTAACTAAATTGGAAGTTCTCTCTTGGTGACCCCAATCAAAGAAAAATAAAAGAAGTAATCTATAAATATAGGGAATCCTAGAGATATGACATACAATTATGAATTATGGATGGACATATTGGAATTCTCATCATTCTATTTTTTCCGCAAAAGTATTCCATTCAAGATGGCGGGAAGGAACTTTTCCCATTATTCCAGCAGTATAAGTACCATGCAGCAACACATGTTCAAACATTCATGAAATTCATCCAGGAAAGTAACATCATGCACAAAGACATCAAGATGATGCTATTTATGATATCTCTTCACCTAGAAGACAACTTATGTGTCACAAATTGCTATGAGAGTTTTCGTCGTAAAAGGTTTTCTTAACATAGGCAGTTCATTGATACATTTAGCATCGATTGGTATTATAGTATCAAATAAAAAGAAAGAAAGGGTGTGATCGACAGAATATGGGAATAAATGCCGGGAAGAATCTAGACACAAGATGATTCAAGCAATAGAATCAAATATGATATTCCATTTGAATTCAAAGATCCTAATAATCTGACTACTACTGAAATGGAAATAGGTTTCTCTCCTCTTGATTTATTAGGCTTCCTAGGATATTCAGATGAGTTACAATAGGCATTATAGCATGCCTTCAAGGGTGACCATGATAATTTTTTGCATCATGTGGAATGGTTTATGACTTTGTCTTTAGAATATGGTATTAAAGAAAAATAAGATGTTTGCATGCGATCATTTTTCCTTCACCTCAAAGGAAAGGCCCTTTCTTGGTTTGTGGACCTAGATAAAGGAATGATATCATCCTTTGTAGAATTGGTGGAAACAATCTATAGCTACTGGGATTTAGAGCAACATGACAAATGGATACCTCATGTCAAGCATGCAACGGAAGTGTTCAGTAAGAAATCCCAAAACAAGGATTGGGTCGAAGAAACCATTGTTCAAGTTCTAACCAATATCTCTGTCATAGTAGATGAATATCCTCATCTAGATGAATATGATGATGGTCCTATATATGAATATATAGAATTCCTAGAAAATGAAGCTAAAGAACAAAAATATAGGATGAGTTCTCCCTTCCAACATACTAAAAATCCTTATGGAATACACAATCTATGGGAACATAATGAAAAGAATTATGAGGATGATGGTTATTAGACACTTATGGGTGCAATTTTGTATGATTCCTCAAGACCGGGTAGCATTGTCTCCATATGTTGCATCAAGGAAGAACAACTTGATGAAGTTACTCATGTTGAGACAGAATTTGACACTATTAAGGATAAAGAGATTTCAATCACCTTAAGTAGGGATGATGAGGACATGATTTATGAAGATTCTATGGAGCGAGATATGATTGTTCCTTCTCCTTAAAAGGATAATAATGAACAATGGCTCAACCATTTTTCCACCATAATTTAAGATGAAGCATCTCCAGACTTTGTAGATATTTTATGTATGCAAATGGCTCATTTCGATGAAATGTTTGAATATTTGGGACCTCATATGTCAGGTGACTCTTCCATGATGTCTCTGTCATACTCATCCTATAGCACGGAAGCATATTTCATAGAGGATTCTTTTGAAAATATTTGTGATGAACATAAATAAGAAAATAATTAAATAATTTATAAGTTAGGTTAGTATGAAACGAGGCGTCTCCTCATCATGAATTTCCAAGCCATATTTAAGGGCAAGACATCTTTGTAAATATTCATCATCTAATATAATATTATTATTTACCATTCAAAATGATAGTCAGATACGACTAGTAACCGACCAACTGGATCGGTCGCTCCATTTGGTATCAGAGCGGATTCGCTCATGCATTCTAAGCTTGGACTCGGCTCATAACTTTTTTATTCTTATGGTGCTCCATTTCACCTACTTGCACATCTTCTCCCTACACACCATCCAGTCCCATAATCCTTTCGTTCTCCCCTCCAATATCGCCAACCCTTTCATTCACCAACCCATCCTTCCATCCTCACCTATAATATTGCCTTGCTTTCACCCATCGATGACTTCCATCACACTAGCATTTCTTTCCTCATCTCACTGTTGTTCCATATTCATGCATCTGTTCAATTTCACACCTTGTCCCTCTGATAACACAACCTCCATCCATTCTCGTCCACTCCAGACCTGCGCGCCATCTCTAATCTACTCGTCATCCCTGCTCCACACACTTCCACTTGCAATGCACTTACACGTTGTTCCATGTTACCTCCTCCTCCCCTTGGTGCTCCTTTCCATTCCCTACTCTCCATCAGTGTGGAATGCAAACCCCAATGCACTCCTCCTCTATGCTCCCACCTCA
This sequence comes from Pseudotsuga menziesii, assembly GCA_001517045.1. Lineage (NCBI taxonomy): Eukaryota > Viridiplantae > Streptophyta > Pinopsida > Pinales > Pinaceae > Pseudotsuga > Pseudotsuga menziesii. The sequence continues at coordinate 141,891 of LPNX010031052.1, read as the reverse complement.
CTCCTTCTCCTTCCACTTATGCTCACCCCAACAGATGCCAACCCCTCCTCTTCCTTCCCTCCCTCTGTCCCTCCATGTGCTCCACTACCTTCTACTCCATCCCTCCATCCACCTCCAATTCAGCGACCTGCAATCAAATAAAAAACAAACAATATATTATAATATAATATATTATTTGAAATATATTGTAATATAATATATTTCAAAAAAAATCAAATATTATATTTATTATTATAATATTTGTTAAAAAAAACTATATACAAAATATTATATAGTTTATAATATATATATATATAATAATAATAATAATAATAATAATAATAATTAATATATTATTATTCAAAATTTTAATTTAAAAGGCCAAAATAGTGTTCTACAAACATCCATGGCATCTTATAGTAAGAGTGACGAATTCATAGATCTCCTTGAGGAAATCCTTAAGGACATAGATGAAATAAAGAATACTATGGATGAAACATTTAAAGTAAATGTAGATGGAGGTGAAAATCATGTATAAGACACCACCCAAGTTGATGAAAAAAAGGAAGATAGAGTATGCTAGTATGTCATCCCCGATGAGAGTAATGGCATCCATCAATATAACACACAATAAAAAGATATAACATACCCTAGTAATAAGGGAATTGACCATGAAATAATTGACAAGGAGAAGGATGATCCTGACCAAGATTGTGATAAGAGACAAGCCGATGTCGCTAACAATAAAGATCATCAATGCTGCAACAAAAATTTCATAATCACAAACATGTGAAGGATAGATATCATCACAAAGAAGACTATAAAGAACATCAAGGGAAGCAACCATAATATCTGTTAGAGACAAGATAAGACCGGTGTTCTGATGAGCATTATAATCACAGGGAGACCATTCAAGGGAACTGACACAAAATGTGTTGGGGATAACAACACAAAAATAGTTAAGGTCGTAATGTTTGTTGAACATATTCAATTGACGATAAACATAGTTAAAACAAGAAATCACACAAGTAGAAAAAACGTAAAAAAAACTTCACCAAGTTCATACTTATTGCAAATACCAAGACATAATAATCAAAATGAGACAATGGTCATAATAAAAATCACACCTCTCAAGTCTTCAGTGCGACATAGAGCCAGAATAAAAGATGAAATTAGGAAAGAGTTGATATTTGAGGACAAATATCCCTTAAAGGGAGTGGCAATGTAACGAACATAAATAAGAAAATAATTAAATAATTAAATAATTTATAAGTTAAGTTAGTCTGAAAGGATGCGTCTCCTCATCATGAATGTCCAAGCCATATTTAAGGCCAATAACTCTTTGTAAATATTCATCATCTAATATAATATTCTTATTTACCATTCAAAATGATAGTTGGATACAACTAATAACCAACCAATCGAATACGGTCGCTCCAATATTCAACATATGATGAGCCCAGGTTATCACTCTCAGTTGTGCTCCTCAAGAAGCAATGAAGAAGTTGTTCAACCCACTCTACCCTACATCGGTAATCCCTTAATGATACATCTCAAAAATACTGAGGAATTTAGGAGGAAATGTATGATTTTCATCTATCAGTTTCATAATATTTATTGTTTATATTTTCATTTGAAGCAGTAAGGTATGAATTACATTGCTGACAATTTCAAATTTTCAAGGATTATTGGGGTTACTAACATGATTGTGAAAATGATAACCAATGTACTTCTATGCCAAAGAAAATGTTTGAGTAAATGCATATGTAACATCCCTTTAGTACCATGACCCAAAAACACAAAATGTAAGTAAAATTGCACTCTGAGTACAGACTCTAACCTTATGAAAAATTATGGATGCAATTGATAGGATTAGGAGACTGAAAAATTCAGATGAATAAGAATGATTGGGGGCAAATCCACTAGGGGGGAAGGGAAAAAGGGAGTGAAACCTTGGGGTTTTAGTGAATATAGCTCAATTTTCTCAAGGTTTAGATGACATGAATAAAGGGAGAAAGTTACAAAATCCTTACCCTTATACTTAAAGTCAATAATACTATCAAATGTGAACTTTTTTGCCATGTAAAATTGTTGCTATAGCAACACTTCTCTGTCGATATAGCAACGTATTGAAGCGCAACTTTTCATCGAAAAATTATCATCGCATTAGCCACACTTCAAATATTATGTTGGTATAGCGACACCACTTTGATGAAACATGGTGATTGTGGCCTATGCTTCAAAAACCTATGGGTGTTTCTATAGCAACATTTACATGTCGCTAAAGCAAAGTCTTGGAGGCGCTATAACGATGGAGGACTGTGGAAAATTTATGCGTCGCTAAAGAGACAAATTTTTGTCACTATAGTAGGGCACATTTGTCAAAATTGAAACTTCTTTGAGTCGCTATAGCGATAGAGGACTGTGGCAAGTTTATGTGCCTAAGTCATAATGCATCGCTAGAGAGATGTCTTGTTGTCGCTATTGTGCTGCACATTTGTCGAAATAGAAACACCAAGGAATCTCTATAGTGATTATAGTTCATGGAAAATTATAAGTGACTAAGCACTTCTATGTCCGTATAGCACCGTCACTTTGTCGCTATAGCGATGTTTACTGTGTATGTTTAAAAATGTATACATAGAATTCATAACAAAGATTGTATTTCAAATATAGGCATATGTATACGAACTTACAATGATGTTGTTAAGAAATTAGTATTAGAGACTAAATTTCATACCTCATACAACTTAACAAGTGCAATATTTCATCTCTATGTTATGCTACCTTGGAATATGAAGTTTAAACCATTCCCGCCAGAGAAGAAATGCCATTATCGTGCTCAATAGTCTTAACATACCTTGATTGTGATGGAATATGGAACAATGATAGTGTTCTAATTGTGTAGTACACACTATATTTTATTTTTTTATCATAGCTATTCACAAATCCCACTAAAATACTTAGAGCATGTATTATGTTATTGATAGCATATTATGCTACAATTCTACAAGTCAGATAACTATTATACAATTATTACACATTCAACATACAAGATTACTAAAACCATTCACTATAGGAATAAGATAATATTGATATAAAAAATGTTGTTAATTCTTATAACCATGTTGATCTAATAACGTACCCATAAAATATTCGTCACTCAATGCCAAGAATAAGGCCCAATTGTCTAAAATAAAACAAGCATTCCTTCACAGTCACTACTCAAGCAATGTCATAATGGAATATCGTGATAGAAAATATAACTATTAAAATGACCATCAAAAATAAACTCAAAATGCAAGCATAGACAAACAACATAGAATACTTAGATTATCACAAATACAAGGAAGATGTTTTTGCAGAAAATAGCTTGTTTTTAAATTGATATAAGAAAATTATTGTAGATCAGATAGAATATTGATATAAATAATTATCCTTAATCATTCTTTATAGATATTATGCTCACACAATGAAAAAAAACAAGACTATCAGCGATACATGTAAAAATCAAGAATACCCTTGTCAGGAATTGCAAATACCTTCACTTGTGAGTTTTCATTTTATGGATTCTTCAAATGCCGAGTCCTATGAAATGTCAACTCATAAAGCTGCAAAAGGATTCAAAGTCACTAAAGTCAGTATTGGTGTCATTTATATGCATACAATTGGGTAATATAATATTAAGAAGGTAAAAAACCAAAATATCAACCATAAAAAATTTAAAGTTATCTTCATTGAAAACAAGTGACTAGCGAGAGAGAAAAATATGTACACTAAATATATTTCCATCCATAAATAGAAAAAAAGATAATTACTGAAACACTCTTCCTATGCATTATTTATTGGTCTCCTCTTCTTTTTTCTTATACACTATACTTGTAGAAACTAATGTAGAACATTATCTTCTCTCAATTAAGATTCCATGTGAGTATACAATAGATGATATATACCATACTTTTATTTTGAGCAATGTTTGTAATTTTTCTTTCACAAATTAAAACAACAAGAAGAATGTTGTAAATAAACATATATGTGTTCATTTTTTGGATATTCATGCTGCAAAATAGTAAACTCCTTGGAACTTATATTTAAAGCATTTCTATCCTATTTGACTAGAATTAGACCACAAACACAATTACACATTAGAACATGATGTAGTCATGGAAAGGTCAATAAGAGTGGCTTCTTAATGGAGAGAAATATGCCCCTTGATCTCTATTTGCTCAAATATAGTAAAAATTTGAATGTCTCAATCGTTAACATATATTAACATTTCTAAGGATGACCCATCACTATGATGTTTATTTGAATATCCACATGAACTTAAGAACTAACTAGAAAATATGCTACACATCATACAGTTGAGTTATATAGAATATTGGAAGTCAATGCTACTATTCACTCATACATCATAAAATTATCCAAAATTACTTACCTTGAGAAAAATGCACCATTAGTAGCACCCCATTCTACTCTTATACCAGGAGCAGGAACTTCTCTGTCTTTCACTTTACTAGACTGCACAAGGCACCACTCTAAAGATACAGTATCAATAAAAATGTTTAATGCGCACATTTCAGCTCATTTTGAGGAAAGCTGCAAACTCTCAGGTAGATTCATCTCACTTGTATTTTATAATTAATTTTCTTAAATATTCAAACTCAAAGATGAAATAATAAATGATGCAAGAGCATTGGCTCTCAAGACCAAGTTCAAAGTGTCTGGATTCTTTTTTAAATTCATTAGTGGATGAGTCATAGATAGGGATAAGTTTGGATTCCGAAGAATAGAAGTTGTTGAATTAATTTAGGAACATATTGTTGATTAGTAGGGGTCAATAGTTAGTGAACCAGGGTTAGTTAGAATTGAGGGGAATCTTATTGTAATCCAGGAGTAGTGGTAGGAGGCAGGACTTAGAGAGAGAGAGAGAGAAATTTCAAAGAAGATGGCCATTGAGAGATGATTCAGACCAAGGACAGAGCAGAATTAGGGTTTTGAAGTATATGTACAATTTACTCTTTTAATGAGAAGTAGATTCATCAAATGTTGTGTACCTTGTTATTTTGCATTTTGTGTGCATGATGCAATTGAGAAAGTTTGATGAATGATTAGTTAGTTGATAAACTAAGTCTATACATGCAAACCTAATACTAAATTGAGCAACAGTACTAGAAATAAATTCATGAAAGAAATTATATTCAATGAGACGTACCTGGGTAGAATTTATGTATGTGAAATTCCAGTTATTATGAGTTTAAAATTTGGTAGAACTAGAGAGGTTCCAGTCTTTGTAGAAGTCTTTTTATGACTTAAGTAAACACTCTGTGAATAGAGTAATTGTGCATTTTATTGCTGTTGATTTATGAGTGAGTTTGAATATATGGGATTACAGAGTAACCTTGCATTGTTGTGTCAATGAGGAAATAATTTTGTGTAGGTAGAAGAAGGAAATGGTGTAAATCCCTATTGAGGCTCAGTTTGAGTTAATGTTGAGGGAGTTAGTGTTGAGGAATCCCTGTAGTGGACCGAGGATTTGAAAATGTTTATTAGAGCTTATAGAGATCATGTATGATTAGATACGCAGTGTATGACTATGAATTATGATGGAGAAAATTTATGTGTAATGATGTTGATAATCGATGGAATTACCCTGAGAATGGTTGATATTTTTGACATAGAGAAGAAATTAGAGGCTTGATAGATGTGTAGTGATCATTCTAGGTCGAAAGGATGATATTGAATGAATCTTTTATTGTTTAACCTAATCATAATGTGGAATTCTTGATTGATGGTGTCCTTTAATAAGTTGTAGTCACATTGTAGAAATCGACGATTTTTGAGGGTTGAGATCATGTCAGAGAAATGAAGCTGGTTATTGAACTGTGTGGGTTTGAGCAGAGAAAATAGTACCAAGAATGGACAGTTGCTGAGTGTATTGGAAGGAATATTGATGGTAGAGATTGAGTTACATAAGGGAAAACATTTAATGAGGTTGAACAGAAGATATCACACCTTGGTTTGATCAATGGAGGAGAGTAGATATCGCAGTCAGAGAGGGAAGGTGGTTAATGAAGCTTGGAAGTGTGATGGGATGCAACGTGTCTATTTTTTATAGTCATCACACTCATCCATGGTCCAGGTTAAAAGCACACTATGGATATTGTGATTATATCCCAATAGTGAGATAATGGTAATGTGGATTTACACAATGTGTTAGATAAACCTCTCTAAACCAAATGCGATAAGCCCTAGAAAGCATAGGGTGGTGGTTGGATGCGCAAGTGTTTTTTTTAAGTTGTATTAAGTTTGTTAAATTCCAACATATATAAGGAGGAGCCAAGATTGGTTAAGAAACAAGAGATAGCAATAGAACATAGTAGTGGTTCTATAAGGCTTAAGTATGTATTTTAAGCTAGCAGAGTATGTGAGTGATTTCAACATACTAAGAGTATCCTCTGGTAAAGAAGGATTTAGGGATGGGCCTGCTATCAATAAAAAAACCATGTCCAGCATAGGAAAACCATACCTCAATATCCTTCATGTCCAGCATGTCCCAAAAACAATGAGTTACAATAACCATTCAAGTACTTAAAACAATAACACTAATAATAGTAGCGATCTATATAAGATCTAATTTTTTAATGAAATACACCAATATATAATAGTAGCATGATATATTAAATATGAACCAATTATAAACTCAAAATAAGATGTTAGGGCGGAGCTCCCTTATCCTCAGAAAAAATGCTTCTAAACATACTTCAAGCTCTTAGCATTAGTTTAATTGCATGAGACTCAACTAGACCAACATGCTTGTGAAAGGGGACCCAAAATTGGAAAAGACCATAAAATAGATCATCTAACCCTCACAAATAAAAATAGTAGCAACACAATAATACAACCAAATCACAATGAAAAACGACAACAAATTACTCCAAAAAAAGTCATATAGGGTAGCGATATGGTGGATGGCACCTAACAAGGGATCTTAAGGTGAACACAAGGGTGCAAAAATGCAGAAAGAATTTGATGTGGATAGGTCTTGCAAAGTACAAAACAAGTATTCAAAACAATTTTTGGCTCATCCTCCCAACTTATGTAAAGAATGCCCGCATATGGAAGGAAAATGCACGCAAAAATGCACAAAAGGTTGAAAATTTCCCTGTGGGCATGTTTAACTAGCTGTGGGAATTTCATCTTAGTCTTGCATGCATAATGCAATACTTGTGGGAAATATTCAGAAAAATGCATGCACAAAGAAGAAAAATGCTGGCATGAGTGAAGGATATGTCATTAAAATGCACGCAAGGTCCCCAATATGCTCACAAGTTGAGGAGACAAATGTCAGCCAGGCTTGAATAATATCCTCAAGCCTCAAATATGCCCACACTTGAGAGTAAAAATGACTGCAGCTAGTTAAAAACCCCCACAGGGAAATAGAGAAATGAAAATTCCCATGGGGAAATAGAGTAAAAATGCCTGCATCCTATCAAAATTCCCGCAACTAGTTAAATATTCCCACATTTAACTTGTAGAATACATTTACATCAATTCTCCAAATTAGATAAGTAGATGATTTGGAAAAATTCCAACAACCTTTTCGGAAATGCCCCGCATCCAGTTTGAAAATGCTCGTTGGACTGATAAAATTCCCACATGCATCAAACACATGCACATAGGTCCACAAAAATGCCCGCAAATATGAAACAAAAGGTTGAAAAATCCTAGCAGACAACCATAGCAATTGATGAAGTAAAATGTAGAAATAAATACCATGAGATGAACAAACCAACACGGTTTCAAGGGGAGAAATTAGTCTACATATTGATAGGGGGATCAGTATGGTTAGATAAAGAAAATAAAATAAAGTGAAGCAACATTGTGATGTTGTCATTGATGCATGCTTACCTTTTATGAATTTACTAGATGACTGTTGATACATTCATTATGCGAGCATGTACTTAGATGTCATGGGAATTTCAATGATAAATTTAAACACTTGAAAGGTACATCTGAAGTAATTTTGTTATATAGATCTTGAGCTTATAAAGATATTCTTAAACTATATTATACGACCACTTGGATGAACATGACAGGTACAACAATAAAGGAAAAAGGATGTTGATGACATTACTTATCACAATATAAATGTTGATTACAAAGGATGATGACATAGAAAAAGGACAAGAAATGGAAAAAAGGAATATAAAGGTTGATCACAAAGGATGATGACATGGAAAAAAGGACAAGAAAATATGGACATCAAGTCAATGTGAGGGTAGGTTACCCAAAATTATGAACTGTATGTGGTCATACATCTCTTGTGTCTCATACAAAGAGTGGAATCTCACAATGATCAGCTCTATATAAGGAAGCTCATGTGGCCATCTCATCTTCCTTAGGTTAACTTAGCAAGGTGTAGCCATCCCCTTGAGGATAATCATAGTCTTAAGAAGATGTCACACATTAAAAAATAAGCTATGCAACAAAGTGAATAAACATTTCTCATATAGTTTGGAAAAATCACAAATATAGGTATATTAATTGTTTTAATACTCATATCTCCTCCACAAAAAAATCCAAAAAAGAAAAAGAAACCACCCAAAAAGAAATAATAAACATTAAAGTAATAATAAACATTAAAATAATAATAAACATTAAAAATAATAAAAATAAATACTAAACATTAAAAAGAGAACAAAAATTTAAAACTTCTAAAGCTTGAACCTAAAATAAAATTGATCTTAAGAAACTACATACCCATACAATGTCACTTCTTCTCAAAGAACAAGTATTTCCAAGCTTTTCCCTGGATCAATATACTGCCGCCAATCTATCCAAGATTCTTGATTTATTCTTAGTGTATGCGCCAATATATGATCTTAGTGGACAATATTCATTTTCCTAGCAATATGGTAAAAAATTAATACAATATCACACAACCATAAATACTATACACTGTGAAAAATTTTCATGACATACACTGTATTTCACCACTTTCACACATATTCTTTCTTTGTACTGAGAGACCTCCACCAAATGATTTAACATACTCATATGGCGTCCATCTAACCATGATATACGACAATTCAATGTGTGCAGTATCCATAGGAAAATTTATGTGGAACAATATCATACTATCACATCCAAGGCATCTTATTCCACCTACACATATTTTATTGAAAAAACATTTTCATGATTCGTTTTACATAATATAGATGAAATAAAATCATGCACAATACAATAATCAATATGTTCATATAGATCTAGTTCATTCTACCCCATGGTATCCACGTGGAAATGGATTGGTTGAATCATCAAACAAAATCCTACTTAGGATAATAAAGAAGATGTTGTCAGTAAACAAAAAAAAATTGAGATGTAAATTTGAGGTGTGCTCTATGGGATGATAGAATAAGTGTCAAAATATCCATTAGAACATCTCCTTTTCAATTGGTTTATGGAAAAGAAGTAGATCTTCCCATCCAATTGGAACTACTTGTGCTCAAAATGATCCAAAATGAAATGAAGTCAAATGATTTGGTTAGGAGAATGTATGAATTGACATAAGTGCAACAAGAAAGGGAACAAGTCAGTTTGAAATCTCTAGTGAATCAGAAGAAAATGAAAAATAATCTTGATAAGAATGTCATAGCAATGGATTTCTAGCCAGGAGACTTGGTTCTCAAGTGGGATGCTAAAAGAGAAAATAAAGAAAAACATGGAAAGTTTGATAATCTTTGGATGGGTCCCTATCTCATCTCAGATGTACAAGAAAACAATACTTTCATTCTTGTAGAGATAAATGGTTAAATATTAGAGGCTACTATCAATGGGAGACTCCTCAAATGTTTCTTCTTGTATTGAACTTCTGAAAAAGCATCATAAAAAGATGATGTACATAACATAATATGAGTTGTTGAATTCTTCTTTTATTTTCATTTAAAGTCATTCAAAATTTTTAATTTTAATTTGTGTGTTTCTATGTCTCTAAATAATATTGCAAACTAAAAATAACTGAAGAAGAAATTGTCTAATGAGATATGACTCCATATCCCAATAGAGGAAACTAATCTACGGTTCTCAAAATTTTGCAGAGAAAACAACTATCCCTACTAGAGATAATGTAGGTACTAATAGTTTTGAAGAGATTATGGCCTTCCAACAGAACTTAATGATGAATTTTTCACTCCAAAAGGGATTTTTACTCAAATTCGTCAAGGACACGTGGTGATATTTATTAATAACTCCTCAAAAAATACTTTTGTGATACTGTTGATTTAGCATGGAGTTATCACTCATGGAAAAAACCCTAGTTTCTTCCTGAAACTACTGATCCAGAGGATAGCCACACCAAAAAATGGTTGACAACATGGATTGTATGTCAGTCCCTCCACAATGGACATGTGTTCTAGATGGGGTCCATACCTTATTCAATGTCATTTAAAGAGTGTCAACCTAAATTTTTCCAAGTGTCCTAAATGTTTAAATCGAAATTTGTTAAAAGGGAAATTTACATTTATAATATTATCCTGACTATCTGAAAAGAAGAGCGATTCCTGAACTTTTTTACCTATCTAGCAAATACTAGTGACCAAAATTCTCTGACCAGCACCAATTTTCACATGGGTACTTATAGTATCAACATTTTACCCGTTACTCATTTTAACCATTAATTAAATAGTAACTAACCCTAATTCACCCCGTCACACCCTACCGAACCAGTTGAGATACCAACTATAAATTTAACCCCAAAGTGGCCTAGAAATATAAATACAAGATCCATATCTATCTATAAGTACAAAACCTATCTATTATATTGGAAAGGATTGAGATTCCTCCACTTATTCAATCATCTATTTAAAAAATTAATAAAATTATAAGATACCCAACTCTCTTCTAGAAGATTCCAATAAACTTCGTGAAGTCATAAGTGGCTTCATCATTTGAGCCTATTCTCCTGCATCATTTAGCCATGAAACCTTGCTAAATTTATACTTATATGACTGAGTTTAACTACTATAAACTACCTCAAAGTATTTCTTAGGTTTTTCCCTCCAATGTTGTTATGAATTTACTATTTAGGGTTCTTTGGATTTCGCCAACGGTGGGCTTGTTGCTTATATTTCAGTCTTGATGTAGGATACCATAGGAGGGTGATTATTTCAAATAATTGGCTTATAGGGTCTCTCCCCATGCCACAAAAGTGACCAAAACATATCCTGAAAAATTCTACTCTCTCATCACTTGCTTCGGTGCACTTATACCTTCCATATTTAGTGAGTTTGTACCCTAGTGCCTAAAATATCACCAAGGAACATTAGGGAAATGTCTCATGGGGGAGGTAGACTGTGTGTTAGGGATCTTGTAACTGTTGTTATAATTTGGAAATCCAATTCCACAAATCCTTATCTCAACATTTCATATCTTTTTGGCATTAGTTATAAAAACAATACTGTCAAAACTTAGAATCAAAAGAAACCTATAGAAGATTTCTGGACATGAAAGAAATCTCTAGTAGTGTTCTAGGCATTAATTTCTCAATTATTAGCATCCCTATGTGTGTGAAATAGCAGAAAGAATTATGATCCATGAAGTATTCAAAAAACTGGGTTTGAAAGAAACCTTAGTTCTCCATGATTGTGTATCTAATCAGCAATGAAGAACACCATTTTTAAATATGGATTAATTTCAGCAGTAATAGGCGTAATTCAAAAATTTGGGTTCAATTTGAGGATTGATTTCCAATCCTGAGCACCCATGTAGAAGTGTGTAAAATTTTTGAGAACATTGGGAGGATATCTGAGCAGCAAAAAACATTAAAACACCTTGAATAAAAAATAAAAAAGAGGCATATCCAAATATAGGAAACTAAGGAAACCTATGGTAACTTTGTGTACATGTAATAGCATCTATAAATATACAAATTAAATGTTATTTTGTGAGGGCCGATTCATACCTTGGAGAATAGAATTTAATCCTTTGATGCCATCCAATGGAGATTCTACCATTATCAAACATTCTGAATCTATCCCATCTAACGAAATATCGAGTGTTCAAACTTAATTTATTGACTGCTGAGCATGATAATGGCATTTCTTATAGGTTGGGAATGGTTCAAACTACATATTCTGAGGTAGCATAACATAGAGCTGAAATATTTAGCTTGTTAAGTTTTATGAGGTAGGAAAATGGAGGTAATATATGATATATTTGGGTTTGATGGATGTTTCTCAATCCTTTGAGGATGCATGTGTGCCATTTTCTCATTTTTCTTCCTAATAATATTTCTCAAGACTTAAATAAATCCTATACTAATAAGTAATAATATGTGTGGTTGAAATATATATTCTATCCTATACAGTTTTGAGGAGGACATCAGTTTCAAGGAGGACATTTAGTCTCTAATACTAATTTCCTACCAACATCATTGTAAGATCCTAAAGGTATGCCTATATTTGAAGTACAATCTTTGCTACAAATTCTAGTGTAAAATAACTAGTCTCAAACATCTCACCAACATCCATATGTTACCCACCAACATTAATTCTTAGACTTGTGTGGAGCCTATATGGACACTTATATAGACCTACATGGAAGATATACACTATGCACACTTGATAAAGACTAGTGTCTCTCTTCTCTAGTGGTGCACACCTTTTGAAATGTGGTCTCTCTCACAATGATATCTACTTGACCTACTAGTATTTGGCACCATTGCTGAAACTACTAGATGCACCAAGTTCCTTATTAGTTGAGTGCATGGGAACATCTTGTGGATAGACATGGATTATCCAATTCATGTGAAGGATGTCCATGCCTTCATTGGCCTATTGATGGATGGATAGGATGTATCAGATTTCTTTTAGGGTACTAGTAATCACAACAAATCCAAAATTGAACCCATCCTATATGACCAATATGGTACCAAGAGAGGAGGATGGTGTTCCATCATTACTCTTATAAACATTGTATGGGTTCAAACCCTCTAGTTTGAATGAAATTTATCTGGGATATGACACGACTTCTCAGGCCTCCAAATTTTACATTCAATCCCTACATAATATATGTGTATTTCATGATGTCAAATTTGATAAGGATGCAAGGTCCCCTAAGCCTCAGGGGTCTCCAATAGACATTGACGAGGTAAAGAACCTTGCTGCCCCAAATATTGATCCATAGATTCCAAATAAATCATATACGAATAGTCAAATTCTAGCACAAGTACAGATACTATTTTTCCTTATAGTTCATTCAAAGGACCTAGATAGGTTAAATAAAGATTAAAAGAGGTACAATAGCAAGTAGGAGATCTCGAGTAATTTTTTGGGGGGGTTAGTCATCCTTTTAATAAGGTTCCTAATTATGTTGCATTGAAACCTTTATTGTTTAAATTGTTCCAATTATGAGGACATAGGACGTGATTTGCATATTCAATTACATACACTCGGTATGCAAGTAAATACATTTAAGTTGAGGAATAGATTTAAATCAATTTTCCAATTGGATAAGCAGTTGATTTGGAGAAATGCCTGAAGCCGGTTTGAAAATGCACGTTGGACTGATAAAATTCCTGCACTACCTTATAAAATTCCTACATGCCTCAAAAATATGCACGTACATCCATAAAAATGCTTGCATGCCGCAAACATATGCATGTACATCCAGAAAAATGCCCACAAAAATGCACAAAAAGTTGAAAAATGCCCGCAGGAAGCCATAACAATAGATGAAGTAAAATGCAGAAAGAAATTAGATACAATATTTTCTATTTCAGGAATTTTTGGGTTCATCGATTATTTATCTATTACCCTGTGGGAATGTTTAACTAGCTGTGGGAATTTTATCTTACTCTTGCATGAATAATGCAATACTTATAGCTCGGTTTTCACCCTTGCTACGTGCAAAAGAACCTCCCTTCTGTCAATGGGGTAGAAGGGTACATTTCATGTAAGAAAGATACAACAAATACAATATTTGTAAAACAAAAATCAGTAAGCAAAGACAGTTAAACTAGATTAAAAAAATGAAAATTATACCCTATTTTTTCTGAAAATGGGCCACCGTGCTTGATTTTGGAAATGGACCACCTCTCCACAGGATGGTTGGTATGGAGGATGCCTCAATGTACTAGATGGGAGATGGTGGGGCTATGGGATGATTGGAAAAAATGGTGTGAATACTTTGAGAATGATGGTTTCTCACCGTACTCATGGAATATAACAATGAAAACAGGATAAGAATATTGTTGATGGAGACATCCACACTATTTTTATAATAATTTTTTAGGGTTTTTGTCTTATTCTCTCTTTTAGGGTTTCGGAACCCTAGTTAGCGTGTTAAGCCTTGTTTAGGGTTTTAGGCCCCTTTTTGGGTTGTTAAGATTTTTTTGGGTATTTTAAGCCCTTTTTTTGTTTTTATCCCTTTTGCGAACTTCTTTGGCCTTTTTGTGGGTTTGTTTTCCCTTTTTTTGAGAGAGAATGAAGTTAACCCATAGTTGTGAAGGTCACAGGTAAGGGAAAAATGGTAGGAAAATGATGTATGTGTATGATTTTTACCATATAGAGCTAGGTTAGCAATTTTTTTACGTTAACATATTGTCCCTTGATGTGTGAGGGAAGTAGCTCATCGCATGGCCGATAGACATCATAGGATCATGGGGATAGTGGAGAGACTGGAGAGACCCGTGAAGAAGTGGTGCATCCTCGTTTGAACCACGATGGCTTCTGGTTTTTATATTAATATTGGTTGCCAAAAATGGGTGATATATAAAGAATGTATGACATGTATATGGATGAGGATGGCATACCCATGCTCGTAACAATGTCAAAATAATAAATAATGGGATCAAGGCTCAAAAATATGGAAACGAATCAATACATATACAACTAATGTTACATAATGGTGGCCTCAATGAGAGGCTGAAAATCCTACTGATCTGAAGAAATGATACATAGGAACAATGGAATTCTTTTGGAATGCAATATCTTCATAACTGATGCTCTGTTGAATCTGGAAGTGTACATAGCTGGAGGGATTCCATGACGGGGAATCAGAAACTCTATGATACAATATTCTGCATCAATATGGAATCTGCATAGAAGCATTATTTCCAATGCAACCCAGAAATAACAAAGGACATGAACATGTCTAGGTCCCATAATAGACTCACCAATGTGCTAGAGTCAGGTAACAACTGGGGTATTCAATCAAATAATGCACAGACCAATACTCTGTACGAATCTCAATGGTGTGATGATGTAGCTGAAGGAGAGCATGTGAGACAAAACCACCTCAAGAGGCACTAATGAATCCTATGAAGTGGTCCAAGTAACTCATCAATAAGGTGAATGAAACCAGGATACATGGACCTTTGGGTCTATCCTCTGAAATAATGTGTTGATGCTGACAGAGGGAGGCCTACAACTAATCGAGGAAATAATGTTTCCTTGAAGAGAAGAATGAGGAGGATAATCAAAGATGTGGGACAATCTGGGGACTAGCACATTGAATGGGGGAAACATGGGCAAGGGAGTACAGGGGATTCAAACTTCCTTTGTTAAGAGTATTACAGCAGGGTGGACCTGGCAGCAAATGAAAATGACTCATGGGATTGGGATCATAGCTGTAATACCAAGAATGTAACTACAGATGGGAAATACTAAGGGAGGTAACTGGACAAGTGGTATACAGGGGTACAAGGGAGACTCATCACAGAATACTCTAAACAAAGGTGACCCAATTGGGTGAAGATTCCAAACTGTAATATAGGGTGGCGTCGAAAGACACCTTTATGACAAGATCTCGTGGATTTTTAGTGAGCCTGAGAAAGTAAATGCTCGATGGTGTTTTCATTTTTAGAGAGTATGAAAATAAGAAGAAGACTCTAGTGGGGTATCTTTTTTGTATGTAGTCTCCTGAGCCCAAAAAAGGATAAAAGTTTGCACAGGAGATCTCTCCCAACCTTTGAGGAAGGAAGACTTCTTTACCATTTCTATTCCAATCAGGTTAGAAAATTTTAAACTAATACTGACTGGATGGTCATTAAAATAATTTTACAAGCATGAATGAAACCAAGTTTACTCACTAATCATTTCTTGATGACAAGGCTAGAAAAGAGCTTAAAGACAAGCCATGTTGATATTTTTTGTAAAGTTCGGTCCCAATGCTTGAGAAATCATAAAAGGATACAAAGGGAAACGTTCCTGGCTTGAGTGTGCCAAAGTGGTCATTTTCTTATGATAGTCTACATAGTCCAAAAAAGGAGGTAAATGAGTCTACATAGATGCTGTTATAGCAAATTTCACCACTCCAGGTGAATCACACCTTGTATGGCCTTCCCTTGTTTCGCTGCAGACTCCTTAGACCCCATGGACCATTTTTTGTCCTTTGATGTTTCCTTGATCATCATTAGAAACATATGAAAAATGATACATGAGACTTTTAAACCTATAAGCGTGTATATACATGGGTTTGACCACTAAAACCGCATACATTAGGATGTGTGCATAATCCAAATCCTTTTGGAGTTTTCCTTGACATGGATCCAACTCATATGAATCCTAGCCTTCCCTATGCCTTGAGATCGCTTGGATTAGACCTTTCATTATCCCTTTGAAAGATATATAAGGAACCCCTTGTCACATTGAAGGAAAGAAGAGAGAATTGAGAGCAAAGAAACTATAGTCCATTGTTGCCGGAACTTATGCTTGAGTCTGCATCCCTTTGTCCCTTGGAGCACTTTTGTGTTCTTCCCAAGCTTTTCTTTTACTTGTGAGATTGTTATCGAGAGATGGAGGATTGAGGTGGTGGAGGCCCAAGTGGGGGATTCAGTTTCTCCGGTTCACAGACGTGTCGTCAGAGGTTGTATCTTGTAATCTCTGATTTATATTAATAGAAATATATTTTCCTATCCAATAATGTGTATTTGAATGAATATTTTATCCATGGGATTATGTCAAATGCTTGTACATTATTGATTATATATGCTAGAATAGATCTAACACCATGATATATAGAATGCTTCTATTGTTTACTTGTTGTTGAGGAAGTAATATATCAATTCAAGTTGAAGATTGGAAAGCTCAACGGGGATCTACTTCAACCGTCCGGAATAAGGTACAAGGTCTGATCCTTTAGTGTTAGACATTTAATTTCTATTGCATATTGGAAAAGATTGATTTCTGGAGTCAAGCTGTCTGTTGTGGTACCCCAAGCCATAGGAATTTCTCTCTGTAACAAAATTGGTGACTCTGATGGGGATGTGCCTTGTTTTTATTTGGGGGTTTGCAGGCACAATGGGCTTGATATTATTGACTTGCTCTTGGTTTCTCCCTGTTTCTATGTCGCATTTTATAGTATGTTTGTCCATTGACACTCCCCTTTGTTGGTTTGGCCTTGGCCTACTTTTTACCACTTCCTTCTTTGTATTCGTGGGTTTTTGGCCAAAAGTCGCATACATACGCAGATTTTTGGCCAAAAGTCACGTACATACACAGCTATTCTTTAAACAGTCATGTACATCCTCCCTTTTGGTGAGTCTGATGTTGTGGGAAGTTGTTGGGTGGGTTGTGAGTGTGGTTGGGTCTTCCTTGGGTCTGATGTTGTCTATTGGATGCTTCTTTTGTGACTAGAGACCGCTTTTTCATTGATTTTTCTTTGAAAGTAGTTTTAGTCATTTATCCTTTTTGTTTTGCCATTAGTGCATTACTCTTTTTTGTCTCAGTGTCTTGCTGGGCTTGTATTTTATACTTGCTGCAGAGACTGAGAATTTTAGATGACTTTAATTTCTTTTTTCATTCTTTTAAATTGAAAAGTACAAAGTAGTTGCATCTTAGATATGGATTTGAGGAGGTACTTTCATTGGATTTCTTGGATGAGAGTTGTGTTTAGGATTTCATATAGGAAGGATTGCATTGGCATTCGGAAAGGAATATATATTTATGCATCTCATGTAGTGGCATACCCTATTTTTCATTTGACAAAGATTGCACTTAGCATTGTTTGTTATGGTGTGCATATTTATTTCACTGCTGAGTCTTCATATCATT
Source organism: Pseudotsuga menziesii (assembly GCA_001517045.1). NCBI lineage: Eukaryota > Viridiplantae > Streptophyta > Pinopsida > Pinales > Pinaceae > Pseudotsuga > Pseudotsuga menziesii. Next base: position 123,859 of record LPNX010031052.1, on the reverse strand, counting down.
AGTTGCACGACCATTTCCCTTTGAGTAATTACAGCCAATTAAAATCAACCCATAATAAAATGAATTATACTCTTTTCTTTTATAGGGTGCACCAACAAGATTATGTTTTAGGGTCTTGGAATAGTTCATTGAGAGTTAATTCTCCAAGACCACTAAACAACAATATGTATGTGTCTGTCCAGGTGAGTGTGTGAAATCCTTGGTATAACCAGTGTTTCTCAGGATCCTCCTCTCAAAATGGAGTTAAGCACGAGGCAGTGTGAGCAGTTATTGATTGGGATGACCCCTAGTCATAATTGAGTAGCTCCAGATATATTTCTAGGATTGTATTCGTATTTGGGGTCTCTTTTGAGAGTTTTGGGCTTTGCTACCCTGCCCATACGGTCAATCTCGCTTGCAACTGTCCACCTGAGCATTGATTATATTGGGGTGACCTTAGTGGCCTTACCTAGGATATCGAGGGGGTACTTGCAGAGGTTATTCTATGAGTGTCCTGGCCAAGTAGATCGGACAACACAATCGCTTTATGCGTTGAAGCTAAGGGCCACTATAATTGGTTACGTACCTTCGCTTGTAGTGTATGGGAGTTTCGAGCCTCTCCTAGGTGAGACATACATGTTGCATTTGGGAGCTCACATATCCTCCCCTTGGTTTTCTTGTATTTTGGCTGTATATTTTCTTAGGAGTGTGTACTTTGTGTGCTAGTTGGCCTTTGGGATCATGGTTACTTGAGTATATTTATGCTCTACTGAGTTCGGGTCCTTTTATTTTTTGGCATGCCTAGTATCCTATCACCCGTCCCTGGTCCTAGTATGGACCCTGGTGTCAGACTTGGGGGCATCACAACCCCTTTCCCTACTCATAAATTTGAAGTGGTCACATTCTTCCCTCTACTCCCTTTGTGGAGGATGTTGACTCCCTTCACTTGGTTTTTACATTGGTGGTCACCCTCATGGGGGTGGTAGTTGATGTGTGAACATTGGGTCTACACCTTAGTTTCCTTTTTATGTCCCATAGTTCACCACATTCTTTACTTTAGGAGTCGTTGTCATGATCATTCCTTCCTATATCCTATATTTTGGATTCTTTATTGACTATTTTGGGTTGTTTTGGACTAATATGGTTGTCATGTAGGATCCAATTTTTGTACACTCTCTTTGTGGTTTCGACCCATTCATGCCTATCACAGGTATTATGTCTGAACTGGAATATAGGTTAGGATGTCACATCCGCTTGCACTTATGCATTTCCTTATGACCATTCCATCTTAACCTTAGGTACGAACCCATTCCATGGTATCACGGAACCTTCATGCTGCTATTAGAAGTGGTACTATGTGAATGGTAGAGCTTTCCTATAAATGGGTGTCCTAGTCAGCTCCCCTTTGCATTTCGTACCCATGCTATGAGTCCTCTCTTAGGTTCGGGAGTCTGTTGTATAGTATTTCCATGACATTTCGCAAGAGCCTCATACTCCTCTTGATCTTATGCTGGCCTATTTCCCTCAGGACTCCCTTATGTCAAGTTGTGAATGCATTATCATGCTCTTTGCTTGCCTTATTGAGCTTTATGTCGGCTCCCCTGACATTGCGTTTCAGCCATACAGCCCGAGCTTGTCTCATGTCTAGCCATGCATAACCATTTTTTATATCCTTCGTAACTTGATTCCCTTTCTATCGGGAGGGGATTTTCCCTCGAGTGTCGATATCCTACACATGTATCCTTGCATTGAGCATAGGTATGTTCCACTGCTTGGAACTAGTTTGTTTTCCCTTATGACACTCATCTCCTCCTAGTTTGTAACTATAAAGCTATTTTATTCTTTTTTCAAGCTTTTCAAATAACTGAAGAAGTCCAAAAAAAATCAAAAAACCAAAAAGTCGGACAAGGAAAGATGTTATCTTTGGCAGCTGTCGAGTTGTGTCGCCTTCGAACACGGCACTATATATCACATCCATTGGTTGGGTTATAGTTTGACTTTAGGAGTTGTACTCGTTATATGAGTTTATCTCCACCGACTGGTTAAGCTTCCAGTCCTTATCATTAGAGGAATTTTGGGGTCTAAAATGGGCCTCCTAAGGAAAATAATAAAATAATAGTTAAAATAATAAAATAATGGTTAAAATAATAAAATAATATTAATTAATTTTGGAGGAAGAAAGAAAAAAACTACTTTTTGTGTTCGTATTTTCGACATATCTCCCTGTGTTTTTACTCAAATTTCGATTGGGAGAGCTCGTTGGATGCGGAATTTGATTCCGCATCCCACGAGTACCCACACTGCATACTTTTGATGGACCCCGCTACCCCAAAAACAAGAAATACATGAAAAAACATGATGATGATGTCATCATCACATTTTTTCAGGTATTTCTTGTTTTTGGGGTAGCAGGGTCCATCAAAAGTATGCAGTGTGGGTACTCATTGGATGCGAAATCAAATTCCGCATCCAACAAGCTCTCCCAATCAAAATTTGGGTAAAAACACAATGAGATATGTCGAAAATACGAACAAAAAAAGTAGTTTTTTTTAATGACAAATATGCCAATTCAACCATTATGGTTGACTTATTTTATTGAAATTCTATTGGTTCTTGAATTCCAACTCACAAAAACTTATTTTGGCACGTTTTCTTATAAGGCCCATTTTAGACCCCAAATTTCCTCTAATGGGAGCCTCCGTCAATGCCTCCTGTGTCGCAGAGATGTCCCAGTTTGTATATCGAGTCTATGCTGCCTTCATTCAGTCACCATACGTCGTTATGCTCTTGTTCGAAGGAAGTTGAAACCTGAGTAGGCCATCCCTCAATAATCTTAACTTTGCATGTTAGCCATTCCTGGTATAGTTACTGGTTCGTGCACCTTATGATCGAGTCCTTCCACATTATACAGCTTTGCTAAGTACCTCATGTTGGATGATGGGGGATTCCTTAATGCCCTCCTTCCAGCGGATTTCATCCCATCGACTTCAGATCATTTATTCTGGGATTGGAATCTAGAGTCATTTTTGAGTGCCTTGAGACTTGTAGTCATCAGTGGCAGGTTCTCTCGCCATCGACAGTTCTTTGGAATACATCAATGTCCCCTGATCGATGGATCCTCTCAAGTGTTCAACCTCAACACATTTATTCACACTTGTTAGTTTACACTCGAGTACCTTGATTCCCATTGTCATCATTGGTGGGTGATCTCGCATCTATTAACGGTATACATTAATGACCGGTAATAAGACGATGGACTACTATGTTCGACCTCGACACCTCTATTCACATAGTAGGACATGTACTCATAGCAGTTTGAGTAGAAGACTTTCCAGATTGGTGGAATATCTTATATGCTACCTCCTTGATCATTCCAGTGTTCATGAGATTTCAGCTCTCGTGACTTGATTCCAGTATATGTCAGACATTTCAAACCACTATGGAGATCTTGATCTATTATATATCTTCAGCCATTTTGGAGATCATGGTCCTTTGTATATCTTCATCATGGAGATTCTGATCTATGTATATTGTACGTGGCGATGACCACATATGTGATATCATGTATTATTCCTATTCATGGCCATTGTAATCTTATGTATCCAGGACTGCTATATGTACTTGCAGTTATATGCAGAGTTGTATTATTGTACTATGCTGATTGGGTGGCTGGTCTTCCATTTGGGATCCTTCATCACTCCACTTCTGGGATGGAATTATAATGTATTTCGGCCATCGTATGACCCCTCTAACCTGACACATTAGGGTGCATCTGTTATATTGGATTTGACCACTCCAGGTGAATCACACTTTATATGTCCTTCCCTTGTCCCACTGCAGACTCCTTAGACCCCATGGACCATTTTTTGTCCTTTGATGTTTCCTTGATCATCCCTAAAAACATATGAAAAATGATACACATGACTTTTAAACCTATAAGCATGTATATACGTTGGTTTGACCACTAAAACCGTGTACATCAAGATGTGTGCATAATCCAAATCCTTTTGGAGTTTTCCTTGACACGGATCCGACTCATTTGACTCATGGCCTTCCCTATGCCTTGAGATCGCTCGGATTCGACCTTTCATTATCCCTTTGAAAGATATATAAGGAACCCCTTGGCACATTGAAGGAAAGAAGAGAGAATTGAGAGCAATGAAACTATAGTCCATTGTTGCCAGAACTTATGCTTGAGTCTGCATCCCTTTGTCCCTTAGAGCACTTTTTTGTTCTTCCCAAGCTTTCCTTTTACTTGTGAGCTTGCTATCGAGAGATGGAGGATTGAGGTGGTGGAGGCCCACGTGGGGGATTCAATTTCTTCGGTTCGTAGACGTGCCATCATAGGTTGTATCTTGTAATCTCTGATTTATATTAATAGAAATATCTTTTCCTGTCCAATAATGTGTATTTGAATGAACATTTTATCCATGGGATTATGTCAAATGCTTGTACATTATTGATTATATATGCTAGAATAGATCTAACACGATGATATATAGAATGCTTGTATTGTTTACTTGTTGTTGAGGAAGTAATATATCAATTCAAGATGAAGATTGGAAAGCTCAACGGGGATCTACTTCAACTGTCCAGAATAAGGTACGAGGTCTGATCCGTTAGTGTTAGACATTTAATTTCTATTGCATATTGGAAAGGATTGATTTCTGGAATCAAGCTGTCTGTTGTGGTACCCCAAGACATAGGAATTTCTCTCCGTAACAGATGCCATTTCAAATAATTTAATGAGCCTGAAAGGAAGCAAGTGTGCTCGACGATCTTTTCATTCTTTTAAGAGTTAGAAAATATATTAACAAAAAATCCATACTAATCAATCAGGAAAGGAGGAAGTGTTCGATATATGGTAAGAGGTTATGTTGTGAACATGGTTGATGGGAATAAATGTAGAATGCTAATGGTACCCCTTACGGGATGGTGGATGGCAGTAAAAAATGGCCAACTGTGTAGTATGGATGGAGTGAATGGCTCATGAACATGCCAATACATAAAAATGGAGATTCATGTGATGGAACAAAAAATTGGGGTGACTTCTGGGAAATGGCCCAAAAAATAATAGTGTAAACACGAGACAAGAGTCTCATCAAAAGATAGAGAATGAAAAACCAAACCTTGTGGTGCGAACGGTGTCTCAAACGAACTTCGAATGACTCTGACTAGCAACTAGTGATGCTGCCCCTGGTGCAGTGGTGCACAGGTAAAAACTAGACCAAATGGAGGCCTATGGGTATAGAGCTAGATCAATGTACAAGGTGTGATTCACATGGTGGAAGAAAAATAGAAGTGACTCTAAGAAATGGCTCAAAGAATGTAGGGAGGGAGTCAATCTAGTACAGGTCATCTTGTTACCTAGGATATTTTTGCATAGTGGTGGCCGCTTCCTATCCTTATAGAGGATGATCCATACACGAGCATGGACAACAAAGGAGATCCTAAAGATGCCTTGAATTCTAGTATAGCTCTAGGGACCTGAAGGTATGCTGGCATGGTGGTATCTATATCATACGTGCAAGATACTATGTGCATTTGCAGAAGTGGGACCACACCCTCCACTGGGATACCAGCAGCACAGCGGCAGGGTGGATGGGTTGGATCCACCTGTTCATGTGTAAATGATGCAACCTATTTCTTGAAAAGGAATCACTACGACTAGACATGGAGAAACTACTAGAGGGGGTCACCGACTCATGGTAAAAATGATGTGAAACAAAAAATAAAAACTATGCCTCAAGTGTTGCATGGTGAGCAACTCAAGCATAGGACCTCCGACGAAGGAAATTGTCCTTTCCTTGGAGACTCTATAGTTGGCGCAAAGTATGTGGGGGAGGAATCTAGAATTAAATGGGAAGAACTAACTCCACACCATGGGCTAAGTGAAACGGTGCTGGGGGAGGAATCTAAAATTAAATGGGAAGAACTAACTCCACGCCATGGGCTAAGTGAGATTGTGTAAATGGTGCTGGTTGTGTCCGAGGATGAACCTAGAGGGTGGATTTCCTTGATCATGGTGATTTCAAACTCATGAGAGTAATTTTGAAGGTCATGAATGGCTAGCCAATATTTAGACAAGTCTAGGAAATTGTGAGAGTAATGGACATACAAATCACAAATTGTGCAAGGATGGTTGGTCCTCAATAACTTGTTCTTAGTTGTTAGCATAGATGGGATGGTGACTATTGGAATACCCTCAGCTATATCCATAGTGTCCATGTGTGCACGAAGGATAGGTAATTCCAAACAATTTTGCATTGCATGGCCTTAGATGTCACACAAAATGTAAGGTCGAGTCGGATGAGGATCAACTGTCATTTTGGTGGGATTTCCCCCAGGATTCTTTGGGAGAGTAGGGATAGTTTGGGGATGGAAGACATTTTCAATGGGATTGTAGGAGGGCATGATTGTATCTTGATTCATTGGACTGGAGTCAACACAACCAGAGGCTTTGGAGGTGGGATAGGCGGTTCAAGGTACCACACAGGAATACCCAATGTAAAATTAGGTAAATTTAAGATAGCCATGATAGGCTTACTCATGATGTCGGTTGGTGGGAATAGTAAGGGAATCGCATGGATCGGGAACAAACCCCAATAATTCCCAAGTGTTTGTGTTTGTGGTTGCGACTGTTGTTGTGCTATGGTTAGGATGGTACTAGATGAAATAGTGCACAAATCCACGATGTCAGTTGACATAGGGGGAGGTGGTAAAGATGGGAAGCTGGTTTTCATAAGCTTATCAATGAACAATTATAAGCCCATGATAGACAAGGAAGGGATGGATATGCTATCGATGGAAGTATCAATTGTATGGATGACATGTTTCAGTGTGGCAAGCCCCTGTAGATTGTAGTAAGTCAATTAGTCAACCATCATGATCTTTCCATCATGAGGAAACATCATAAGCTAAAAGATAGTGGATGCCACAACTCTCCAGGCATACATGTAGATAGGTTCAAGAAGGAGGTTATAATAAAGTTGGGAGTTGAAAACCTCTATTTCAATCAAAATTGTTTTACTCGCTAATGAAATAGGAACATTCAGGAGAACTACTTGGGGATTTGTAGAATGACCATCATAAGCACAGAGGGTAGTAGTGGATGGTTGGAGGGTGGGGAAACCGAGTTTCTACCAAAAAAAATTTGACATGATGCAGGTGGATACCCTTTCATCAATGATACAATGATATACTACCATATTCTGAATTGAGACCAGAATCTCGAAGGCTATGGTGGATCGAATTCTAGGTTCTCCTTGATCCAGATCAGACATGATCAACCTAGAATCAACGGAATCCATGACACCTAGTGCAGATAACAATGCTTTTCGCTACATCAAGAAATTTTTGAGCATTTCTAGAGTGGACATGGCTATGGGTGGTTGGGCCAAGTCATCAAAGATGCTGCAATTTAGGTAAGTTCAAGCAGTCATGTTGTTAGTGATATGTCATATAGGAAACTGTGGAACTTTGGTCGCCCCATCAGTGGTGGGTGTAGGTAAGTGGAGAGGTATTTTGGAAGTGTTAGAAGTAGATGTAATTGATGGGTCAGTAGTTTCTATGGTGGAATTGTACTAGATGCACCTAGTTTGGAGATTCACTTCTTTGATTGATAGTGTCATCAAATGATGGACACCAGTCTCAGTAGGTGGAGACACTGCGAGAGCTGTAGGAGCAGGTGGGGCCAAAGGTGTGGTTGCAACCAATCCTTGGAGTGTTAATGGGTTTTGGAGCACCATAGGTGGAGGACCTGGTGGTGTTGGGTTGGACTGATCCTGGGCCGCCGCATTGGTATCACGTTGAGCTTCATCTTGGAGAATTTTTTGAACGCGAGTCATGTGAGGGAAATAACAAGTGTAGTGATTGTAGATGTTTCACAGGGAACATGGATGATTGGTCTGTAACTATGGGTTCTATGTCGATGGGTTAGCATCATTGTTGTTGGAAGGATTAGGCTATTTTCCACCTCCTTGCATCTGATTTTTACCTCTATTTTTTGTACCCTTCCCTAGTTGGTTGTTGGGGGCAAGTTGGTTGGGAAGATTTTGCTCAGCAAAAAATTATCCAGTGGAAGTCGGAGGAGATGGGGATGGATCCGAAGCAGGTTGTATAGGTGGTGCATAGTAGACTGGAGGATCTAGAGGGAATATAAATCCATTCATTAGGCTTGAATATGATTGTATCGGTCGAGTCTTCCCATGGAAATATTGATTTGGCATGGTCTGTGCATAGGAGGAGGTGGCTTTGGATTGAGCCATCATCCTTAAGTAATCAAAGAAGTGGTTTTGTTGTGAAACATTATGGGTATTTTCTAGGGGAGGTGGCATCATAGGGGATTCCACATAGTATTGAGGGTGTTGTGTGACAGAACCGATGACACCATCCATAACATGGGAAGCCCCTGACGTATTGCAGCGAGAGGTGCCGACATGAGGAGCGACTGGTATGATGGTATATAAATATACAAACTGAGTGTAGATTAGGTTGAACTATAGAGATTTTAATATGGATTCCTCTTCATACTGGGGATTTTCAGAGGCGATATCCTTGGCTGTGGGCATGAGTAAGGTATTCAATAACGAATTGAGGAAGATCCTTGCATAGGCTACGTCATCATTTCCACCCATGGATGTGTTCTATGATGTGAGTAGTGGTATTCTGATGACTATATAATAGGATCTCCATTCCCTCATCATATCAGATAGTAATTTTAAATTAATGAAGGAAAATGAAGGCCAATGAAGTGAAATTAGGGTAAGAGGATTGAGGCAGTTTGATATACCATTTGGTTGCAGCGCCTGTAAGATTGTACTGGAATAACCTCAATCTAATCAAGTCATCTATAATGTTGTTTAACAAACACCATAAATGAAATACATAATATGGTTTTTGGGGTCGTCATTTTCCTTTCCCTCAAACTTTGGTATGTCTGAAGGAATTTTGGTCGGCATGGGAGGCAAGTGAGGTTGATGACTGATGGGTTCATTTGTTAATCTGGCCAAGTTTAGTAAGTTAAGGAGAGCCATGAATGGTAGGCTAGACATGAGGTTGGATTAGAATGGACTAGGAATGGCATTAGATTTTGCAGGAGGATGATGTTCAATCATGGCTGGGGGTATATTAGGTTGACCTCACATAGCAAGACTAGTCGGAATGGTGGCGCAAGGGATGCTGCCCCTAGGTATGTAAGTTGGTACAGTAGGAATCATGGGAGTTGGTGTGGGTCCACCACTAATGGGTACCATACCTACTACAATTTGTGCAATGGTGGTGGTACCAATGGAAGGGATCCCTGTAATAATGGGTGGCAAGGACATGGATCCACTTCCACTTAGTCCTCCGAAGAAGGGATCGTGATTTATGGCAGCCATGGGGATAGATGGTGTAGTGAAGAAGTTAGGCTCTGATTGGTAGGAATCTGATTCAAAATCAAAGGATTTACTCCCTTCTAAATATGATGAGGGTTTTTGAAGAGGGCTTCGATGGTGGTGCTCTAAAGAAAAAAATTTAAGGTGGTTCCCCCTAAGTTGTGAGGATGAATGTGGTGGAGCAATGATGGATTATAATAGTAACTGGTAGTGATTTTGGACCCCAGTTTAAATTGTCTTCCTATTGGCTCAAAAGAATTCACTTGGCCACTAAGCATGCCTAAAGACAACTCTTTGGATTTTTCCTCATTTGATGACACTATCAATCAAAGAAGTGAATCTCCAAACTAGGCGCATCTAGTATGAGTCCACCATAGAAACTACTGACCCATCAATGAAATATACTTCTAACACTTCCAAAATACCCCTCCACTTACCTACACCCACCACTGATGGGGCGACCAGAGTTCCATAGTTTCCTATACGACATATCACTAACAACATGACTGCTTGAACTTACCTAAATTCCAACATCTTTGATGACTTGTCCCAACCACCCATAGCCATGTCCACTCTAGAAATGCTCAAAAATTTCTTGATGTAGTGAAAAGCATTGTTATCTGCACTAGGTGTCATGGATTCCACTGATTCTAGGTTGATCATGTCTGATCTGGATCAAGGAGAACCTAGAATTCGATCCACCATAGCCTTCGAGATTCTGGTCTCAATTCAGAATCTCATAGTATATCATTATATCATTGATGAAGGGGTATCCACCTGCATCATGTCAAATTTTTTTGGTAGAAACTCGGTTTCCCCACCCTCCAACCATCCAATACTACCCTTTGTGCTTATAATGGTCATTCTACAAATGCCCAAGGAATTCTCCCAAATGTTCCTATTTCATTAGTGAGTAAAACAATTTTGATTGAAATAGAGGTTTTCAAGTCCCAACTATATTATAACCTCCTTCTTGAACCTATCTACATGTATGCCTGGAGAGTTGTGGCATCCACTATCTTTTAGCTTATGATGTTTCCTCATGATGGAAAGATCGTGATGGTTGTCTAATTGACTTACTACAATCTACAGGGGCTAGCCACACTGAAACATGTCATCCATACAATTGATACTTCCATTGACAGCATATCCATCCCTTCCTTGTCTGTCATGGGCCTATAATTGTTCATTGATAAGATTATGAAAACTAGCTTCCCATATTTACCACCTCCCCCTATGTCAACTGACACCGTGGATTTGTGTACTATTTCATCTAGTACCATCCTAACCATAGAACAACAACAGTCGCAACCACAAACACAAACACTTGGGAATTATTGGGGTTCGTTCCCGATCCATGCGATTCCCTTACTATTCCCACCAACCGACATCATGAGTAAGCCTATCATGGCTACCTTAAATTTACCTAATTGTACATTGGGTATTCTTGTGTGGTACCTTGAACCGCCTATCCCACCTCCAATGCCTCTGGTTGTGTTGACTCCAGTCCAATGAATCAAGATACAATCATGCCCTCCTACAATCCCATTGAAAATTTCTTCCATCCCCAAACCTATCCCTACTCTCCCAAAGAAGGCTGGGGGAAATCCCACCAAAATGACGGTTGATCCTCATCCAACTCCACCTTGCATTTTGTGTGACATCCAAGGCCATGCAACGCAAAATTGTTTGGAATTACCTGTCCTTCATGCCCACATGGACACTATGGATATAGATGAGGGTATTCCAATAGTCACCATCCCATCTATGCTAACAACTAAGAACAAGTCATTGAGGACCAACCATCCTTTCGCAATTTGTGATTTGTATGGCCATTACTCTCACAATTTCCTAGACTTGTCTAAATATTGGCTAGCCATTCATGACCTTCAAAATTACTCTCATGAGTTTGAAATCACCATGATCAAGGAAATCCACCCTCTAGGTTCATCCTCGGACACAACCAGCACCATTTACATGATCTCTACTTCTAGCATTACTTTCCCATCCTTGACTATGGAAGATCCACCTAATCTATCCTGAGACCACTTTCGTGACGACGGAGAGATCATCAACACCACCACCGATTTTACCTCGTTTCACTTAGCCCATGGTGTGGAGTTAGTTCTTCCCATTTAATTCTAGATTCCTCCCCCACATACTTTGCGCCAACTGTAGAGTCTCCAAGGAAAGGACAATTTCCTTCGTCGGAGGTCCTATGCTTGAGTTGCTCACCATGCAACACTTGAGGCATAGTTTTTATTTTTTGTTTCACATCATTTTTACCACGAGTCGGTGACCCCCTCTAGTAGTTTCTCCATGTCTAGTCGTAGTGATTCCTTTTCAAGAAATAGGTTGCATCATTTACACATGAACAGGTGGATCCAACCCATCCACCCTGCCGCTATGCTGCTGGTATCCCAGTGGAGGGTGTGGTCCCACTTCTGCAAATGCACATAGTATCTTGCACGTATGATATAGATACCACCATGCTAGCATACCTTCAGGTCCCTACAGCTATACTGGAAGTTAAGGCATCTTTAGGATCTCCTTGGTTGTCCATGCTTGTGTATGGATCATCCTCTATAAGGATAGGAACCGGCCACCACTATGGAAAAATCTCCTAGGTAACAAGATGACCTATACTNTGACCCCCTCTAGTAGTTTCTCCATGTCTAGTCGTAGTGATTCCTTTTCAAGAAATAGGTTGCATCATTTACACATGAACAGGTGGATCCAACCCATCCCCCCTGC